>CAWWDK010000202.1:0-237388 GCA_963942575.1 Priocnemis perturbator | reverse complement strand
GTAAGTTCATCGAGAAATGCGAACCGACCGTACGATCATCTTCAAACTTGCAGGAGTGCTCTCGATTGGCGACGCGAGCATTCTCTACAAGTTTCATAAACTTCGTACGGCTGGAAGGGGAGTTAGACACAAATTGTCATGTACAACGCAGTTTCCGCTCAGCGACAAATTCCCTTCGTAGCTGCATGTAAGTTCATCGAGAAATCTGAACCGACCATACGATCATCTTCAAACTTGCAGGAGTGCTCTCGATTGGCGACACGAGCGTTCTGTACAGTTTCATAAACTTCGTACGGCTGGAAGGGGAGTTAGACACAAATTGTCATGAACAACGAAGTTTCCGCTCTGCGACCAAGTCCCTTCGTAGCTGTATGTAAGTTCATCGAGAAATCTGAACCGACCGTACGATCATCTTCAAACTTGCAGGAGTGCTCTCGATTGGCGACACGAGCATTCTGTAAAAGATTCATAAACTTCGTACGGCTGGAAAGGGAGTTAGACACAAATTGTCATCTACAACGCAGTTTCCGCTCAGCGACCAAGTCCCGTCGTAGCTGTATGTAAGTTCATCGAGAAATGTGAACCGACCGTACGATCTTCTTCAAACTTGCAGGAGTGCTCTCGATTGACGACACGAGCATGCTGTACAAGTTTCATAAACTTCGTACGGCTGGAAGGGGAGTTAGATACAAATTGTCATCATCCGAATTTCCGCTCAGCGACCAAGTCCCGTCGTAGCTGTATGTAAGTTCATCGAGAAATGTGAACCGACCGTACGATCTTCTTCACACTTGCAAGAGTTCTCTCGAATGGCGACACGAACATTCTGTACAAGTTTCATAAACTTCGTACGGCTAGAAGGGGAGATAGACACAAATTGTCATCTACAACGCAGTTTCCGCTCAGCCACCAAGTCCCGCCGTAGCTGTATGTCACTTCATCGAGAAATGCGAACCGACCGTACGATCTTCTTCAAACTTGCAGGAGTGCTCTCGATTGACGACACGAGCATGCTGTACAGGGTTCATAAACTTCGTACGGCTGGAAGCGGAGTTTGAACAAAATTGTCATCATCCGAATTTCCGCTCAGCGACCAAGTCCCTTCGTAGCTGCATGTAAGTTCATCGAGAAATCTGAACCGACCGTACGATCATCTTCAAACTTGCAGGAGTGCTCTCGATTGGCGACACGAGCATTCTGTAAAAGATTCATAAACTTCGTACGGCTGGAAAGGGAGTTAGACACAAATTGTCATCTACAACGCAGTTTCCGCTCAGCGACCAAGTCCCGTCGTAGCTGTATGTAAGTTCATGGAGAAATGCGAACCGACAGTACGATCTTCTTCAAACTTGCAGGAGTGCTCTCGATTGACGACACGAGCATGCTGTACCAGTTTCATAAACTTCGTACGGCTGGAAGCGGAGTTAGACACAAATTGTCATTTACTTCGCAGTACTGGATAGTTCCCGTTCAGCGACAATGTCCCTTCGTAGCTGCATGTAAGTTCATCGAGAAATCTGAACCGACCGTACGATCATCTTCAAACTTGCAGGAGTGCTCTCGATTGGCGACACGAGCATTCTGTAAAAGATTCATAAACTTCGTACGGCTGGAAAGGGAGTTAGACACAAATTGTCATCTACAACGCAGTTTCCGCTCAGCGACCAAGTCCCGTCGTAGCTGTATGTAAGTTCATCGAGAAATGTGAACCGACCGTACGATCTTCTTCAAACTTGCAGGAGTGCTCTCGATTGACGACACGAGCATGCTGTACAAGTTTCATAAACTTCGTACGGCTGGAAGGGGAGTTAGATACAAATTGTCATCATCCGAATTTCCGCTCAGCGACCAAGTCCCGTCGTAGCTGTATGTAAGTTCATCGAGAAATGTGAACCGACCGTACGATCTTCTTCACACTTGCAAGAGTTCTCTCGAATGGCGACACGAACATTCTGTACAAGTTTCATAAACTTCGTACGGCTAGAAGGGGAGATAGACACAAATTGTCATCTACAACGCAGTTTCCGCTCAGCCACCAAGTCCCGCCGTAGCTGTATGTCACTTCATCGAGAAATGCGAACCGACCGTACGATCTTCTTCAAACTTGCAGGAGTGCTCTCGATTGACGACACGAGCATGCTGTACAGGGTTCATAAACTTCGTACGGCTGGAAGCGGAGTTTGAACAAAATTGTCATCATCCGAATTTCCGCTCAGCGACCAAGTCCCTTCGTAGCTGCATGTAAGTTCATCGAGAAATCTGAACCGACCGTACGATCATCTTCAAACTTGCAGGAGTGCTCTCGATTGGCGACACGAGCATTCTGTAAAAGATTCATAAACTTCGTACGGCTGGAAAGGGAGTTAGACACAAATTGTCATCTACAACGCAGTTTCCGCTCAGCGACCAAGTCCCGTCGTAGCTGTATGTAAGTTCATGGAGAAATGCGAACCGACAGTACGATCTTCTTCAAACTTGCAGGAGTGCTCTCGATTGACGACACGAGCATGCTGTACCAGTTTCATAAACTTCGTACGGCTGGAAGCGGAGTTAGACACAAATTGTCATTTACTTCGCAGTACTGGATAGTTCCCGTTCAGCGACAATGTCCCGTCGTAGCTGTATGTAAGTTTATAGAGAAATCTGAACCGACCGTAAGATCATCTTTAAACTTGCAGGAGTGCCCTCGATTGGCGACACCAGCATTCTCTACAAGTTTCATAAACTTCGTACGGCTGGAAGGGGAGTTAGACACAAATTGTCTTGTACAACGCAGTTTCCGCTCAGAGACCAAGTCCCGTCGTAGCTGTATGTAAGTTCATGGAGAAATGCGAACCGACAGTACGATCTTCTTCAAAATTGCAGGAGTGCTCTCTATTGACGACACGAGCATGCTGTACAAGTTTCATAAACTTCGTACGGCTGGAAGCGGAGTTTGAAAAAAATTGTCATCATCCGAATTTCCGCTCAGCGACCAACTCCCTTCGTAGCTGCATGTAAGTTCATCGAGAAATCTGAACCGACCGTACGATCATCTTCAAACTTGCAGGTGTACTCTCGATTGGCGACACGAGCATTCTATACAGTTTCATAAACTTCGTACGGCTGGAAGGGGAGTTAGACACAAATTGTCATCTACAACGCAGTTTCCGCTCAGCGACCAAGTCCCGTCGTAGCTGTATGTAAGTTCATGGAGAAATGCGAACCGACAGTACGATCTTCTTCAAACTTGCAGGAGTGCTCTCGATTGACGACACGAGCATGCTGTACAAGTTTCATAAACTTCGTACGGCTGGAAGGGGATTTAGATACAAATTGTCATCATCCGAATTTCCGCTCAGCAACCAAGTCCCATCGTTGCTGTACGCAAGTTCATCGAGAAATGCGAAGCGACCGTACGATCTTCTTCAAACTTGCAGGAGTGCTCTCGATTGATGACACGAGCATGCTGTACAAGTTTCATAAACTTCGTACGGCTGGAAGCGGAGTTTGAAAAAAATTGTCATCATCCGAATTTCCGCTCAGCGACCAAGTCCCTTCGTAGCTGCATGTAAGTTCATCGAGAAATCTGAACCGACCGTACGATCATCTTCAAACTTGCAGGTGTACTCTCGATTGGCGACACGAGCATTCTATACAGTTTCATAAACTTCGTACGGCTGGAAGGGGAGTTAGACACAAATTGTCATCTACAACGCAGTTTCCGCTCAGCGACCAAGTCCCGTCGTAGCTGTATGTAAGTTCATGGAGAAATGCGAACCGACAGTACGATCTTCTTCAAACTTGCAGGAGTGCTCTCGATTGACGACACGAGCATGCTGTACAAGTTTCATAAACTTCGTACGGCTGGAAGGGGATTTAGATACAAATTGTCATCATCCGAATTTCCGCTCAGCAACCAAGTCCCATCGTTGCTGTACGCAAGTTCATCGAGAAATGCGAAGCGACCGTACGATCTTCTTCAAACTTGCAGGAGTGCTCTCTATTGACGACACGAGCATGCTGTACAAGTTTCATAAACTTCGTACTGCTGGAAGCGGAGTTTGAAAAAAATTGTAATCATCCGAATTTCCGCTCAGCGACCAAGTCCCTTCGTAGCTGCATGTAAGTTCATCGAGAAATCTGAACCGACCGTACGATCATCTTCAAACTTGCAGGTGTGCTCTCGATTGGCGACATGAGCATTCTATACAGTTTCATAAACTTCGTACGGCTGGAAGGGGAGTTAGACACAAATTGTCATCTACAACGCAGTTTCCGCTCAGCGACCAAGTCCCGTCGTAGCTGTATGTAAGTTCATGGAGAAATGCGAACCGACAGTACGATCTTCTTCAAACTTGCAGGAGTGCTCTCGATTGACGACACGAGCATGCTGTACCAGTTTCATAAACTTCGTACGGCTGGAAGCGGAGTTAGACACAAATTGTCATTTACTTCGCAGTACTGGATAGTTCCCGTTCAGCGACAATGTCCCGTCGTAGCTGTATGTAAGTTCATCGAGAAATGTGAACTGACCGTACGATATTCTTCAAACTTGCAGGAGTGCTCTCGATTGGCAACCCGAGCATTCTCTACAAGTTTCATAAACTTCGTACGGCTGGAAGGGGAGTTAGACACAAATTGTCATCATCCGAATTTCCCCTCAGCGACCAAGTTCCTTCGTAGCTGCATGTAAGTTCATCGAGAAATCTGAACCGACCGTACGATCATCTTCAAACTTGCAGGAGTGCTCCCGACTGGCGACGCGAGCATTCTGTACAAGTTTCATAAACTTCGTACGGCTGGAAGCGGAGTTTGAAAAAAATTGTCATCATCCGAATTTCCGCTCAGCGACCAAGTCCCTTCGTAGCTGCATGTAAGTTTATAGAGAAATCTGAACCGTCCGTAAGATCATCTTTAAACTTGCAGGAGTGCCCTCGATTGGCGACACCAGCATTCTCTACAAGTTTCATAAACTTCGTACGGCTGGAAGGGGAGTTAGACACAAATTGTCTTGTACAACGCAGTTTCCGCTCAGAGACCAAGTCCCGTCGTAGCTGTATGTAAGTTCATGGAGAAATGCGAACCGACAGTACGATCTTCTTCAAAATTGCTGGAGTGCTCTCTATTGACGACACGAGCATGCTGTACAAGTTTCATAAACTTCGTACGGCTGGAAGCGGAGTTTGAAAAAAATTGTCATCATCCGAATTTCCGCTCAGCGACCAACTCCCTTCGTAGCTGCATGTAAGTTCATCGAGAAATCTGAACCGACCGTACGATCATCTTCAAACTTGCAGGTGTACTCTCGATTGGCGACACGAGCATTCTATACAGTTTCATAAACTTCGTACGGCTGGAAGGGGAGTTAGACACAAATTGTCATCTACAACGCAGTTTCCGCTCAGCGACCAAGTCCCGTCGTAGCTGTATGTAAGTTCATGGAGAAATGCGAACCGACAGTACGATCTTCTTCAAACTTGCAGGAGTGCTCTCGATTGACGACACGAGCATGCTGTACAAGTGTCATAAACTTCGTACGGCTGGAAGGGGAGTTAGATACAAATTGTCATCATCCGAATTTCCGCTCAGCGACCAAGTCCCATCGTTGCTGTACGCAAGTTCATCGAGAAATGCGAACCGACCGTACGATCTTCTTCAAACTTGCAGGAGTGCTCTCGATTGATGACACGAGCATGCTGTACAAGTTTCATAAACTTCGTACGGCTGGAAGCGGAGTTTGAACAAAATTGTCATCATCCGAATTTCCGCTCAGCGACCAAGTCCCTTCGTAGCTGCATGTAAGTTTATAGAGAAATCTGAACCGACCGTAAGATCATCTTTAAACTTGCAGGAGTGCCCTCGATTGGCGACACCAGCATTCTCTACAAGTTTCATAAACTTCGTACGGCTGGAAGGGGAGTTAGACACAAATTGTCTTGTACAACGCAGTTTCCGCTCAGTGACCAAGTCCCTTCGTAGCTGCATGTAAGTTCATCGAGAAATCTGAACCGACCGTACGATCATCTTCAAACTTGAAGGAGTGCTCTCGATTGGCGACACGAGCATTCTGTACAAGATTCATAAACTTCGTACGGCTGGAAGGGGAGTTAGACACAAATTGTCATCTACAACGCAGTTTCCGCTCAGCGACCAAGTCCCTTCGTAGCTGCATGTAAGTTTATAGAGAAATCTGAACCGACCGTAAGATCATCTTCAAACTTGCAGGAGTGCTCTCGATTGACGACACGAGCATGCTGTACAAGTTTCATAAACTTCGTACGGCTGGAAGGGGAGTTAGATACAAATTGTCATCATCCGAATTTCCGCTCAGCGACCAAGTCCCATCGTTGCTGTACGCAAGTTCATCGAGAAATGCGGACCGACCGTACGATCTTCTTCAAACTTGCAGGAGTGCTCTCGATTGATGACACGAGCATGCTGTACAAGTTTCATAAACTTCGTACGGCTGGAAGCGGAGTTTGAACAAAATTGTCATCATCCGAATTTCCGCTCAGCGACCAACTCCCTTCGTAGCTGCATGTAAGTTCATCGAGAAATCTGAACCGACCGTACGATCATCTTCAAACTTGCAGGTGTACTCTCGATTGGCGACACGAGCATTCTATACAGTTTCATAAACTTCGTACGGCTGGAAGGGGAGTTAGACTCAAATTGTCATCTACAACGCAGTTTCCGCTCAGCGACCAAGTCCCGTCGTAGCTGTATGTAAGTTCATGGAGAAATGCGAACCGACAGTACGATCTTCTTCAAACTTGCAGGAGTGCTCTCGATTGACGACACGAGCATGCTGTACAAGTTTCATAAACTTCGTACGGCTGGAAGGGGAGTTAGATACAAATTGTCATCATCCGAATTTCCGCTCAGCGACCAACTCCCTTCGTAGCTGCATGTAAGTTCATCGAGAAATCTGAACCGACCGTACGTTCATCTTCAAACTTGCAGGTGTACTCTCGATTGGCGACACGAGCATTCTATACAGTTTCATAAACTTCGTACGGCTAGAAGGGGAGTTAGACACAAATTGTCATCTACAACGCAGTTTCCGCTCAGCCACCAAGTCCCGTCGTAGCTGTATGTCACTTCATCGAGAAATGCGAACCGACCGTACGATCTTCTTCAAACTTGCAGGAGTGCTCTCGATTGACGACACGAGCATGCTGTACAGCGTTCATAAACTTCGTACGGCTGGAAGCGGAGTTTGAACAAAATTGTCATCATCCGAATTTCCGCTCAGCGACCAAGTCCCTTCGTAGCTGCATGTAAGTTCATCGAGAAATCCTAACCGACCGTACGATCATCTTCAAACTTGCAGGAGTGCTCTCGATTGGCGACACGAGCATTCTGTACAAGATTCATAAACTTCGTACGGCTGGAAAGGGAGTTAGACACAAATTGTCATCTACAACGCAGTTTCCGCTCAGCGACCAAATCCCGTCGTAGCTGTATGTAAGTTCATGGAGAAATGCGAACCGACAGTACGATCTTCTTCAAACTTGCAGGAGTGCTCTCGATTGACGACACGAGCATGCTGTACAAGTTTCATAAACTTCGTATGGCTGGAAGCGGAGTTTGAAAAAAATTGTCATTATCCGAATTTCCGCTCTGCGACCAAGTCTCCTCGTAGCTGCATGTAAGTTCATCGAGAAATCTGAAACGACTGTACGATCATCTTCAAACTTGCAGGAGTGCTCTGGAATGGCGACACGAGCATTCTCTACAAGTTTCATAAACTTCGTACGGCTGGAAGGGGAGTTAGACACAAATTGTCATCTACAACTCAGATTCCGCTCAGCGACCAAGTCCCGTCGTAGGTGTATGTAAGTTCATCGAGAAATGTGAACCGACCGTACGATCTTCTTCAATCTTGCAGGAGTGCTCTCGATTGACGACGCGAGCATGCTGTACAAGTTTCATAAACTTCGTACGGCTGGAAGGGGAGTTAGATACAAATTGTCATCATCCGAATTTCCGCTCAGCGACCAAGTCCCGTCGTTGCTGTATGTAAGTTCATGGAGAAATGCGAACCGACAGTACGATCTTCTTCAAACTTGCAGGAGTGCTCTCGATTGACGACACGAGCATGCTGTACAAGTTTCATAAACTTCGTACGGCTGGAAGCGGAGTTTGAAAAAAAATGTCATTATCCGAATTTCCGCTCTGCGACCAAGTCTCTTCGTAGCTGCATGTAAGTTCATCGAGAAATCTGAAACGACTGTACGATCATCTTCAAACTTGCAGGAGTGCTCTGGAATGGCGACACGAGCATTCTGTACAAGTTTCATAAACTTCGTACGGCTGGAAGGGGAGTTAGACACAAATTGTCATCTACTACGCAGTACTGGATAGTTCCCGTTCAGCGACTAAGTCCCGTCCTCGGTGAATGTAAGTTCATCGAGAAATGTGAACCGACCGTACGATCTTCTTCAAACTTGCAGGAGTGCTCTCGATTGGCGCCGCGAGCATTCTCTACAAGTTTCATAAACTTCGTACGGCTAGAAGGGGAGTCAGACAAAAATTGTCATCTACAACGCAGTACTGGACAGTTCCCGTTCAACGACAAAGTCCCGTCGTAGCTGTATGTAAGTTCATCGAGAAATGTGAACCGACCGTACGATCTTCTTCAAACTTGCAGGAGTGCTCTCGATTGGCGCCGCGAGCATTCTCTACAAGTTTCATAAACTTCGTACGGCTAGAAGGGGAGTCAGACAAAAATTGTCATCTACAACGCAGTACTGGACAGTTCCCGTTCAACGACAAAGTCCCGTCGTAGCTGTATGTAAGTTCATCGAGAAATGTGAACCGACCGTACGATCTTCTTCACACTTGCAAGAGTTCTCTCGAATGGCGACACGAACATTCTGTACAAGTTTCATAAACTTCGTACGGCTAGAAGGGGAGTTAGACACAAATTGTCATCTACAACGCAGTTTCCGCTCAGCCACCAAGTCCCGCCGTAGCTGTATGTCACTTCATCGAGAAATGCGAACCGACCGTACGATCTTCTTCAAACTTGCAGGAGTGCTCTCGATTGACGACACGAGCATGCTGTACAGGGTTCATAAACTTCGTACGGCTGGAAGCGGAGTTTGAACAAAATTGTCATCATCCGAATTTCCGCTCAGCGACCAAGTCCCTTCGTAGCTGCATGTAAGTTCATCGAGAAATCCTAACCGACCGTACGATCATCTTCAAACTTGCAGGAGTGCTCTCGATTGGCGACGCGAGCATTCTGTACAAGTTTCATAAACTTCGTACGGCTGGAAGGGGAGGTAGATACAAATTGTCATCTACTACGCAGTACTGGATAGTTCCCGTTCAGCGACTAAGTCCCGTCCTCGGTGTATGTAAGTTCATCGAGAAATGTGAACCGACCGTACGATCTTCTTCAAACTTGCAGGAGTGCTCTCGATTGGCGCCGCGAGCATTCTCTACAAGTTTCATAAACTTCGTACGGCTAGAAGGGGAGTCAGACAAAAATTGTCATCTACAACGCAGTACTGGATAGTTCCCGTTCAGCGACTAAGTCCCGTCCTCGGTGAATGTAAGTTCATCGAGAAATGTGAACCGACCGTACGATCTTCTTCAAACTTGCAGGAGTGCTCTCGATTGGCGCCGCGAGCATTCTCTACAAGTTTCATAAACTTCGTACGGCTAGAAGGGGAGTCAGACAAAAATTGTCATCTACAACGCAGTACTGGACAGTTCCCGTTCAACGACAAAGTCCCGTCGTAGCTGTATGTAAGTTCATCGAGAAATGTGAACCGACCGTACGATCTTCTTCAAACTTGCAGGAGTGCTCTCGATTGGCGCCGCGAGCATTCTCTACAAGTTTCATAAACTTCGTACGGCTAGAAGGGGAGTCAGACAAAAATTGTCATCTACAACGCAGTACTGGACAGTTCCCGTTCAACGACAAAGTCCCGTCGTAGCTGTATGTAAGTTCATCGAGAAATGTGAACCGACCGTACGATCTTCTTCACACTTGCAAGAGTTCTCTCGAATGGCGACACGAACATTCTGTACAAGTTTCATAAACTTCGTACGGCTAGAAGGGGAGTTAGACACAAATTGTCATCTACAACGCAGTTTCCGCTCAGCCACCAAGTCCCGCCGTAGCTGTATGTCACTTCATCGAGAAATGCGAACCGACCGTACGATCTTCTTCAAACTTGCAGGAGTGCTCTCGATTGACGACACGAGCATGCTGTACAGGGTTCATAAACTTCGTACGGCTGGAAGCGGAGTTTGAACAAAATTGTCATCATCCGAATTTCCGCTCAGCGACCAAGTCCCTTCGTAGCTGCATGTAAGTTCATCGAGAAATCCTAACCGACCGTACGATCATCTTCAAACTTGCAGGAGTGCTCTCGATTGGCGACGCGAGCATTCTGTACAAGTTTCATAAACTTCGTACGGCTGGAAGGGGAGGTAGATACAAATTGTCATCTACTACGCAGTACTGGATAGTTCCCGTTCAGCGACTAAGTCCCGTCCTCGGTGTATGTAAGTTCATCGAGAAATGTGAACCGACCGTACGATCTTCTTCAAACTTGCAGGAGTGCTCTCGATTGGCGCCGCGAGCATTCTCTACAAGTTTCATAAACTTCGTACGGCTAGAAGGGGAGTCAGACAAAAATTGTCATCTACAACGCAGTACTGGACAGTTCCCGTTCAACGACAAAGTCCCGTCGTAGCTGTATGTAAGTTCATCGAGAAATGTGAACCGACCGTACGATCTTCTTCACACTTGCAAGAGTTCTCTCGAATGGCGACACGAACATTCTGTACAAGTTTCATAAACTTCGTACGGCTAGAAGGGGAGTTAGACACAAATTGTCATCTACAACGCAGTTTCCGCTCAGCCACCAAGTCCCGCCGTAGCTGTATGTCACTTCATCGAGAAATGCGAACCGACCGTACGATCTTCTTCAAACTTGCAGGAGTGCTCTCGATTGACGACACGAGCATGCTGTACAGGGTTCATAAACTTCGTACGGCTGGAAGCGGAGTTTGAACAAAATTGTCATCATCCGAATTTCCGCTCAGCGACCAAGTCCCTTCGTAGCTGCATGTAAGTTCATCGAGAAATCTGAACCGACCGTACGATCATCTTCAAACTTGCAGGAGTGCTCTCGATTGGCGACACGAGCATTCTGTACAAGATTCATAAACTTCGTACGGCTGGAAAGGGAGTTAGACACAAATTGTCATCTACAACGCAGTTTCCGCTCAGCGACCAAGTCCCGTCGTAGCTGTATGTAAGTTCATGGAGAAATGCGAACCGCCAGTACGATCTTCTTCAAACTTGCAGGAGTGCTCTCGATTGACGACACGAACATGCTGTACAAGTTTCATAAACTTCGTATGGCTGGAAGCGGAGTTTGAAAAAAATTGTCATTATCCGAATTTCCGCTCTGCGACCAAGTCTCCTCGTAGCTGCATGTAAGTTCATCGAGAAATCTGAAACGACTGTACGATCATCTTCAAACTTGCAGGAGTGCTCTGGAATGGCGACACGAGCATTCTCTACAAGTTTCATAAACTTCGTACGGCTGGAAGGGGAGTTAGACACAAATTGTCATCTACAACTCAGATTCCGCTCAGCGACCAAGTCCCGTCGTAGGTGTATGTAAGTTCATCGAGAAATCTGAACCGACCGTACGATCATCTTCAAACTTGCAGGAGTGCTCTCGATTGGCGACGCGAGCATTCTGTACAAGTTTCATAAACTTCGTGCGGCTGGAAGCGGAGTTTGAAAAAAATTGTCATTATCCGAATTTCCCCTCAGCGACCAAGTTCCTTCGTAGCTGCATGTAAGTTAATCGAGAAATCTGAACCGACCGTACGATCATCTTCAAACTTGCAGGAGTGCTCCCGACTGGCGACGCGAGCATTCTGTACAAGTTTCATAATCTTCGTACAGCTGGAAGCGGAGTTTGATAAAAATTGTCATCTACAACGCACTACTGGATAGTTCCCGTTCAGCGGCAAAGTCCCGTCGTAGCTGTATGTAAGTTCATCGAGAAATGTGTACCGACCGTACGATCTTCTTCAAACTTGCAGGAGTGCTCTCGATTGACGACACGAGCATTCTCTACAAGTTTCATAAACTTCGTACGGCTAGAAGGGGAGTTAGACACAAATTGTCATCTACAACGCACTACTGGATAGTTTCCGCTCAGCGACCAAGTCCCGTCGTAGCTGTATGTAAGTTCATGGAGAAATGCGAACCGACCGTACGATCATCTTCAATCTTGCAGGAGTGCTCTCGATTGGCGACACGAGCATTCTCTACAAGTTTCATAAACGTCGTACGGCTAGAAGGGGAGTTAGACACAAATTGTCATCTACAACGCACTACTGGATAGTTCCCGTTCAGCGACAAAGTCCCGTCGTAGCTGTATGTAAGTTCATCGAGAAATGTGAACCGACCGTACGATCTTCTTCAAACTTGCAGGAGTGCTCTCTATTGACGACGCGAGCATGCTGTACAAGTTTCATAAACTTCGTACGGCTGGAAGCGGAGTTTGAAAAAAATTGTCATCATCCGAATTTCCGCTCAGCGACCAAGTCCCTTCGTAGCTGCATGTAAGTTCATCGAGAAATCTGAACCGACCGTACGATCATCTTCAAACTTGCAGGTGTGCTCTCGATTGGCGACACGAGCATTCTATACAGTTTCATAAACTTCGTACGGCTGGAAGGGGAGTTAGACACAAATTGTCATCTACAACGCAGTTTCCGCTCAGCGACCAAGTCCCGTCGTTGCTGTATGTAAGTTCATGGAGAAATGCGAAACGACAGTACGATCTTCTTCAAACTTGCAGGAGTGCTCTCGATTGACGACACGAGCATGCTGTACAAGTTTCATAAACTTCGTACGGCTGGAAGCGGAGATTGAAAAAAATTGTCATTATCCGAATTTCCGCTTTGCGACCAAGTCTCTTCGTAGCTGCATGTAAGTTCATCGAGAAATCTGAAACGACTGTACGATCATCTTCAAACTTGCAGGAGTGCTCTGGAATGGCGACACGAGCATTCTCTACAAGTTTCATAAACTTCGTACGGCTGGAAGGGGAGTTAGACACAAATTGTCACCTACAACTCAGATTCCGCTCAGCGACCAAGTCCCGTCGTAGGTGTATGTAAGTTCATCGAGAAATGTGAACCGACCGTACGATCTTCTTCAAACTTGCAGGAGTGCTCTCGATTGGCGACGCGAGCATTCTGTACAAGTTTCATAAACTTCGTACGGCTGGAAGGGGAGTTAGATACAAATTGTCATCTACTACGCAGTACTGTATAGTTCCCGTTCAGCGACTAAGTCCCGTCGTAGCTGTATGTAAGTTCATCGAGAAATGTGAACCGACCGTACGATCTTCTTCACACTTGCAAGAGTGCTCTCGAATGGCGACACGAGCATTCTGTACAAGTTTCATAAACGTCGTACGGCTAGAAGGGGAGTTAGACACAAATTGTCATCTACAACGCACTACTGGATAGTTCCCGTTCAGCGACAAAGTCCCGTCGTAGCTGTATGTAAGTTCATCGAGAAATGTGAACCGACCGTACGATCTTCTTCAAACTTGCAGGAGTGCTCTCTATTGACGACGCGAGCATGCTGTACAAGTTTCATAAACTTCGTACGGCTGGAAGCGGAGTTTGAAAAAAATTGTCATCATCCGAATTTCCGCTCAGCGACCAAGTCCCTTCGTAGCTGCATGTAAGTTCATCGAGAAATCTGAACCGACCGTACGATCATCTTCAAACTTGCAGGTGTGCTCTCGATTGGCGACACGAGCATTCTATACAGTTTCATAAACTTCGTACGGCTGGAAGGGGAGTTAGACACAAATTGTCATCTACAACGCAGTTTCCGCTCAGCGACCAAGTCCCGTCGTTGCTGTATGTAAGTTCATGGAGAAATGCGAAACGACAGTACGATCTTCTTCAAACTTGCAGGAGTGCTCTCGATTGACGACACGAGCATGCTGTACAAGTTTCATAAACTTCGTACGGCTGGAAGCGGAGATTGAAAAAAATTGTCATTATCCGAATTTCCGCTCTGCGACCAAGTCTCTTCGTAGCTGCATGTAAGTTCATCGAGAAATCTGAAACGACTGTACGATCATCTTCAAACTTGCAGGAGTGCTCTGGAATGGCGACACGAGCATTCTCTACAAGTTTCATAAACTTCGTACGGCTGGAAGGGGAGTTAGACACAAATTGTCACCTACAACTCAGATTCCGCTCAGCGACCAAGTCCCGTCGTAGGTGTATGTAAGTTCATCGAGAAATGTGAACCGACCGTACGATCTTCTTCAAACTTGCAGGAGTGCTCTCGATTGGCGACGCGAGCATTCTGTACAAGTTTCATAAACTTCGTACGGCTGGAAGGGGAGTTAGATACAAATTGTCATCTACTACGCAGTACTGTATGGTTCCCGTTCAGCGACTAAGTCCCGTCGTAGCTGTATGTAAGTTCATCGAGAAATGTGAACCGACCGTACGATCTTCTTCACACTTGCAAGAGTGCTCTCGAATGGCGACACGAGCATTCTGTACAAGTTTCATAAACTTCGTACGGCTAGAAGGGGAGTTAGACACAAATTGTCATCTACAACGCAGTTTCCGCTCAGCCACCAAGTCCCGTCGTAGCTGTATGTCACTTCATCGAGAAATGCGAACCGACCGTACGATCTTCTTCAAACTTGCAGGAGTGCTCTCGATTGAAGACACGAGCATGCTGTACAGGGTTCATAAACTTCGTACGGCTGGAAGCGGAGTTTGAACAAAATTGTCATCATCCGAATTTCCGCTCAGCGACCAAGTCCCTTCGTAGCTGCATGTAAGTTCATCGAGAAATCTGAACCGACCGTACGATCATCTTCAAACTTGCAGGAGTGCTCTCGATTGGCGACACGAGCATTCTGTACAAGATTCATAAACTTCGTACGGCTGGAAAGGGAGTTAGACACAAATTGTCATCTACAACGCAGTTTCCGCTCAGCGACCAAGTCCCGTCGTAGCTGTATGTAAGTTCATGGAGAAATGCGAACCGACAGTACGATCTTCTTCAAACTTGCAGGAGTGCTCTCGATTGACGACACGAGCATGCTGTAAAAGTTTCATAAACTTCGTACGGCTGGAAGGGGAGTTAGATACAAATTGTCATCATCCGAATTTCCGCTCTGCGACCAAGTCCCGTCGTAGGTGTATGTAAGTTCATCGAGAAATGCGAACCGACAGTACGATCTTCTTCAAACTTGCAGGAGTGCTCTCGATTGACGACACGAGCATGCTGTAAAAGTTTCATAAACTTCGTACGGCTGGAAAGGGAGTTAGACACAAATTGTCATCTACAACGCAGTTTCCGCTCAGCGACCAAGTCCCGTCGTAGCTGTATGTAAGTTCATGGAGAAATGTGAACCGACCGTACGATCTTCTTCAAACTTGCAGGAGTGCTCTCGATTGGCGACGCGAGCATTCTGTACAAGTTTCATAAACTTCGTACGGCTGGAAGGGGAGTTAGATACAAATTGTCATCTACTACACAGTACTGGATAGTTCCCGTTCAGCGACTAAGTCCCGTCGTAGGTGTATGTAAGTTCATCGAGAAATGTGAACCGACCGTACGATCTTCTTCAAACTTGCAGGAGTGCTCTCGATTGGCGCCACGAGCATTCTCTACAAGTTTCATAAACTTCGTACGGCTAGAAGGGGAGTTAGACACAAATTGTCATCTACAACGCAGTACTGGACAGTTCCCGTTCAACGACAAAGTCCCGTCGTAGCTGTATGTAAGTTCATCGAGAAATGTGAACCGACCGTACGATCTTCTTCACACTTGCAAGAGTGCTCTCGAATGGCGACACGAGCATTCTGTACAAGTTTCATAAACTTCGTACGGCTAGAAGGGGAGTTAGACACAAATTGTCATCTACAACGCAGTTTCCGCTGAGCCACCAAGTCCCGTCGTAGCTGTATGTCACTTCATCGAGAAATGCGAACCGACCGTACGAAACTTCTTCAAACTTGCAGGAGTGCTCTCGATTGACGACACGAGCATGCTGTACAGGGTTCATAAACTTCGTACGGCTGGAAGCGGAGTTTGAACAAAATTGTCATCATCCGAATTTCCGCTCAGCGACCAAGTCCCTTCGTAGCTGCATGTAAGTTCATCGAGAAATCTGAACCGACCGTACGATCATCTTCAAACTTGCAGGAGTGCTCTCGATTGGCGACACGAGCATTCTGTACAAGATTCGTAAACTTCGTACGGCTGGAAAGGGAGTTAGACACAAATTGTCATCTACAACGCAGTTTCCGCTCAGCGACCAAGTCCCGTCGTAGCTGTATGTAAGTTCATCGAGAAATGTGAACCGACCGTACGATCTTCTTCACACTTGCAAGAGTTCTCTCGAATGGCGACACGAACATTCTGTACAAGTTTCATAAACTTCGTACGGCTAGAAGGGGAGTTAGACACAAATTGTCATCTACAACGCAGTTTCCGCTCAGCCACCAAGTCCCGCCGTAGCTGTATGTCACTTCATCGAGAAATGCGAACCGACCGTACGATCTTCTTCAAACTTGCAGGAGTGCTCTCGATTGACGACACGAGCATGCTGTACAGGGTTCATAAACTTCGTACGGCTGGAAGCGGAGTTTGAACAAAATTGTCATCATCCGAATTTCCGCTCAGCGACCAAGTCCCTTCGTAGCTGCATGTAAGTTCATCGAGAAATCTGAACCGACCGTACGATCATCTTCAAATTTGCAGGAGTGCGCTCGATTGGCGACATGAGCATTCTGTACAAGATTCATAAACTTCGTACGGCTGGAAAGGGAGTTAGACACAAATTGTCATCTACAACGCAGTTTCCGCTCAGCGACCAAGTCCCGTCGTAGCTGTATGTAAGTTCATGGAGAAATGTGAACCGACCGTACGATCTTCTTCAAACTTGCAGGAGTGCTCTCGATTGGCGACGCGAGCATTCTGTACAAGTTTCATAAACTTCGTACGGCTGGAAGGGGAGTTAGATACAAATTGTCATCTACTACACAGTACTGGATAGTTCCCGTTCAGCGACTAAGTCCCGTCGTAGGTGTATGTAAGTTCATCGAGAAATGTGAACCGACCGTACGATCTTCTTCAAACTTGCAGGAGTGCTCTCGATTGGCGCCACGAGCATTCTCTACAAGTTTCATAAACTTCGTACGGCTAGAAGGGGAGTTAGACACAAATTGTCATCTACAACGCAGTACTGGACAGTTCCCGTTCAACGACAAAGTCCCGTCGTAGCTGTATGTAAGTTCATCGAGAAATGTGAACCGACCGTACGATCTTCTTCACACTTGCAAGAGTGCTCTCGAATGGCGACACGAGCATTCTGTACAAGTTTCATAAACTTCGTACGGCTAGAAGGGGAGTTAGACACAAATTGTCATCTACAACGCAGTTTCCGCTCAGCCACCAAGTCCCGTCGTAGCTGTATGTCACTTCATCGAGAAATGCGAACCGACCGTACGATCTTCTTCAAACTTGTAGGAGTGCTCTCGATTGACGACACGAGCATGCTGTACAGGGTTCATAAACTTCGTACGGCTGGAAGCGGAGTTTGAAAAAAATTGTCATCATCCGAATTTCCGCTCAGCGACCAAGTCCCTTCGTAGCTGCATGTAAGTTCATCGAGAAATCTGAAGGGGAGTTAGACACAAATTGTCATCTACAACGCAGTACTGGATAGTTCCCGTTCAGCGACAAAGTCCCGTCGTAGCTGTATGTATGTTCATCGAGAAATGTGAACCGACCGCACGATCTTCTTCAAACTTGCAAGAGTGCTCTCGAATGGCGACACGAGCATTCTGTACAAGTTTCATAAACTTCATACGGCTAGAAGGGGAGTTAGACACAAATTGTCATCTACAAAGCAGTTTCCGCTCAGCGACCAAGTCCCGTCGTAGCTGTATGTTACTTCATCGAGAAATGCGAACCGACCGTACGATGTTCTTCAAACTTGCAGGAGTGCTCTCGATTGACGACACGAGCATGCCGTACAAGGTTCATAAATTTCGTACGGCTGGAAGCGGAGTTTGAAAAAAATTGTCATCATCCGAATTTCCGCTCAGCGACCAAGTCCCTTCGTAGCTGCATGTAAGTTCATCGAGAAATCTGAACCGACTGTACGATCATCTTCAAACTTGCAGGAGTGGTCTCGATTGGCGACACGAGCATTCTGTACAAGTTTCATAAACTTCGTACGGCTGGAAGGGGAGTTAGACACAAATTGTCATCTACAACCCATTTTCCGCTCAGCGACCAAGTCCCGTCGTAGTTGTATGTAAGTTCATCGAGAAATGCGAACCGATCGTACGATCTTCTTCAAACTTGCAGGAGTGCTGTCGATTGACGACGCGAGCATGCTGTACAAGTTTCATAAACTTCGTACGGCTGGAAGCGGAGTTTGAAAAAAATTGTCATCATCCGAATTTCCGCTCAGCGAACAAGTCCCTTCGTAGCTGCATATAAGTTCATCGAGAAATCTGAACCGACCGTACGATCATCTTCAAACTTGCAGGAGTGCTCTCGACTGGCGACACGAGCATTCTGTACAAGTTTCATAAACTTCGTACGGCTAGAAGGGGAGTTAGACACAAATTGTCATCTACAACGCAGTACTGGATAGTTCCCCTTCAGCGACAAAGTCCCGTCGTAGCTGTATGTATGTTCATCGAGAAATGTGAACCGACCGTACGATCTTCTTCAAACTTGCAGGAGTGCTCTCGAATGGCGAAACGAGCATTCTGTACAAGTTTCATAAACGTCGAACGGTTGGAAGGGGAGTTAGACACCTTTGTCATCATCCGAATTTCTCCTCAGCGACCAAGTTCCTTCGTAGCTGCATGTAAGTTCATCGAGAAATCTGAACCGACCGTACGATCATCTTCAAACTTGCAGGAGTGCTCCAGACTGGCGACGCGAGCATTCTGTACAAGTTTCATAAACTTCGTACGGCTGGAAGCGGAGTTTGAAAAAAATTGTCATCATCCGAATTTCCGCTCAGCGACCAAGTCCCTTCGTAGCTGCATGTAAGTTTATAGAGAAATCTGAACCGACCGTACGATCATCTTCAACTTGAAGGAGTGCTCTCGATTGGCGACACGAGCATTCCGTACAAGTTTCATAAACTTCGTACGGCTGGAAGGGGAGTTAGACACAAATTGTCATCTACAACGCAGTTTCCGCTCAGCGGCCAAGTCCCGTCGTTGCTGTACGTAAGTTCATCGAGAAATGCGAACCGACCGTACGATCTTCTTCAAACTTGCAGGAGTGCTCTCGATTGGCGACACGAGCATTCTCTACAAGTTTCATAAACTTCGTACGGCTGGAAGGGGAGTTAGACACAAATTGTCATCATCCGAATTTCCCCTCAGCGACCAAGTTCCTTCGTAGCTGCATGTAAGTTCATCGAGAAATCTGAACCGACCGTACGATCATCTTCAAACTTGCAGGAATGCTCCCGACTGGCGACGCGAGCATTCTGTACAAGTTTCATAAACTTCGTACGGCTGGAAGCGGAGTTTGAAAAAAATTGTCATCTACAACGCACTACTGGATAGTTCCCGTTCAGCGGCAAAGTCCCGTCGTAGCTGTATGTAAGTTCATTGAGAAATGTGTACCGACCGTACGATCTTCTTCAAACTTGCAGGAGTGCTCTCGATTGACGACACGAGCATTCTCTACAAGTTTCATAAACTTCGTACGGCTAGAAGGGGAGTTAGACACAAATTGTCATCTACAACGCACTACTGGATAGTTTCCGCTCAGCGACCAAGTCCCGTCGTAGCTGTCTGTAAGTTCATCGAGAAATGTGAACCGCCCGTACGATCTTCTTCAAACTTGCAGGAGTGCTCTCTATTGACGACACGAGCATGCTGTACAAGTTTCATAAACTTCGTACGGCTGGAAGCGGAGTTTGAAAAAAATTGTCATCATCCGAATTTCCGCTCAGCGACCAAGTCCCTTCGTAGCTGCATGTAAGTTCATCGAGAAATCTGAAACGACTGTACGATCATCTTCAAACTTGCAGGAGTGCTCTGGAATGGCGACACGAGCATTCTCTACAAGTTTCATAAACTTCGTACGGCTGGAAGGGGAGTTAGACACAAATTGTCACCTACAACTCAGATTCCGCTCAGCGACCAAGTCCCGTCGTAGGTGTATGTAAGTTCATCGAGAAATGTGAACCGACCGTACGATCTTCTTCAAACTTGCAGGAGTGCTCTCGATTGGCGACGCGAGCATTCTGTACAAGTTTCATAAACTTCGTACGGCTGGAAGGGGAGTTAGATACAAATTGTCATCTACTACGCAGTACTGGATAGTTCCCGTTCAGCGACTAAGTCCCGTCCTAGGTGTATGTAAGTTCATCGAGAAATGTGAACCGACCGTACGATCTTCTTCAAACTTGCAGGAGTGCTCTCGATTGGCGCCACGAGCATTCTCTACAAGTTTCATAAACTTCGTACGGCTAGAAGGGGAGTTAGACACAAATTGTCATCTACAACGCAGTACTGGACAGTTCCCGTTCAACGACAAAGTCCCGTCGTAGCTGTATGTAAGTTCATCGAGAAATGTGAACCGACCGTACGATCTTCTTCACACTTGCAAGAGTGCTCTCGAATGGCGACACGAGCATTCTGTACAAGTTTCATAAACTTCGTACGGCTAGAAGGGGAGTTAGACACAAATTGTCATCTACAACGCAGTTTCCGCTCAGCCACCAAGTCCCGTCGTAGCTGTATGTCACTTCATCGAGAAATGCGAACCGACCGTACGATCTTCTTCAAACTTGCAGGAGTGCTCTCGATTGACGACACGAGCATGCTGTACAGGGTTCATAAACTTCGTACGGCTGGAAGCGGAGTTTGAAAAAAATTGTCATCATCCGAATTTCCGCTCAGCGACCAAGTCCCTTCGTAGCTGCATGTAAGTTCATCGAGAAATCTGAAGGGGAGTTAGACACAAATTGTCATCTACAACGCAATACTGGATAGTTCCCGTTCAGCGACAAAGTCCCGTCGTAGCTGTATGTATGTTCATCGAGAAATGTTCACCGACCGCACGATCTTCTTCAAACTTGCAAGAGTGCTCTCGAATGGCGACACGAGAATTCTGTACAAGTTTCATAAACTTCATACGGCTAGAAGGGGAGTTAGACACAAATTGTCATCTACAACGCCATTTCCGCTCAGCGACCAAGTCCCGTCGTAGCTGTATGTTACTTCATCGAGAAATGCGAACCGACCGTACGATCTTCTTCAAACTTGCAGGAGTGCTCTCGATTGACGACACGAGCATGCCGTACAAGGTTCATAAACTTCGTATGGCTGGAAGCGGAGTTTGAAAAAAATTGTCATCATCCAAATTTCCGCTCAGCGACCAAGTCCCTTCGTAGCTGCATGTAAGTTCATCGAGAAATCTGAACCGACTGTACGATCATCTTCAAACTTGCAGGAGTGGTCTCGATTGGCGACACGAGCATTCTGTACAAGTTTCATAAACTTCGTACGGCTGGAAGGGGAGTTAGACACAAAATGTCATCTACAACCCATTTTCCGCTCAGCCACCAAGTCCCGTCGTAGTTGTATGTAAGTTCATCGAGAAATGCGAACCGATCGTACGATCTTCTTCAAACTTGCAGGAGTGCTGTCGATTGACGACACGAGCATGCTGTACAAGTTTCATAAACTTTGTACGGCTGGAAACGGAGTTTGAAAAAAATTGTCATCATCCGAATTTCCGCTCAGCGACCAAGTTCCTTCGTAGCTGCATGTAAGTTCATCGAGAAATCTGAACCGACCGTACGATCATCTTCAAACTTGCAGGAGTGCTCTCGATTGGCGACACGAGCATTCTGTACAAGTTTCATAAACTTCGAATGGCTGGAAGGGGAGTTAGACACAAATTGTCATCTACACCGCAGTACTGGATCGTTCCCGTTCAGCGACTAGGTCCCGTCGTAGGTGTATGTAAGTTCATCGAGAAATGTGAACCGACCGTACGATCTTCTTCAAACTTGCAGGAGTGCTCTCGATTGGCGACACGAGCATTCTCTACAAGTTTCATAAACTTCGTACTCCTGGAAGGGGAGTTAGACAAAAATTGTCATCTACAACGCAGTACTGGATAGTTCCCGTTCAGCGACAAAGTCCCGTCGTAGCTGTATGTAAGTTCATCGAGAAATGTGAACCGACCGTACGATCTTCTTCAAACTTGCAAGAGTGCGCTCGAATGGCGACACGAGCATTCTGTACAAGTTTCATAAACTTCGTACGGCTGGAAGGGGAGTTAGACACAAATTGTCATCTCCAACGCAGTTTCCGCTCAGCGACCAAGTCCCGTCGTAGCTGTATGTAAGTTCATCGAGAAATGCGAACCGATCGTATGATCTTCTTCAAACTTGCAGGAGTGCTCTCGATTTACGACAGGAGCATGCTGTACAAGTTTCATAAACTTCGTATGGCTGGAAGCGGAGTTTGAAAAAAATTGTCATCATCCGAATTTCCGCTCAGCGACCAAGTCCCTTCGTAGCTGCATATAAGTTCATCGAGAAATCTGAACCGACCGTACGATCATCTTCAAATTTGCAGGAGTGCTCTCGTTCGGCGACACGAGCATTCTGTACAAGTTTCATAAACTTCGTACGGTTGGAAGGGGAGTTAGACACAAATTGTCATCTACAATACAGTACTGGATAGTTCCCGTTCAGCGACAAAGTCCCGTCGTAGCTGTATGTAAGTTCATCGAGAAATCTGAACCTACCGTACGATCATCTTCAAACTTGCGGGAGTGCTCTTGATGGGCGACACTAGCATTATCTACAAGTTTCATAAACTTCGTACGGCTGGAAGGGGAGTTAGACACAAATTGTCATCTTCAACGCAATTTCCGCTCAGCGACCAAGTCCCGTCGTAGCTGTATGTAAGTTCATCGAGAAATGCGAACCGATCGTATGATCTTTTTCAAACTTGCAGGAGTGCTCTCGATTTGCGACAGGAGCATGCTGTACAAGTTTCATAAACTTCGCACGGCTGGAAGCGGAGTTAGACAAAAATTGTCATGTACAATGCAGTACTGGATAGTTCCCGTTCAGCGACAAAGTCCCGTCGTAGCTGTATGTAAGTTCATCGAGAAATGTGAACCGACCGTACGATCTTCTTCAAACTTGCAGGAGTGCTCTCGATTGACGACACGAGCATGCTGTACAAGTTTCATAAACTTCGTACGGCTGGAAGGGGTGTTAGACACAAATTGTCATGTACAACGCAGTTTCCGCTGAGCGGCAAGTCCCGTCGTAGCTGTATGTAAGTTCATCGAGAAATGCGAACCGACCGACGATCTTCTTCAAACTTGCAGGAGTGCTCTCGATTGGCGACACGAGCATTCGCTACTAGTTTCATAAACTTCGTACGGTTGGAAAGGGAGTTAGACACAAATTGTCATCATCCCAATTTCCGCTCAGCGACCAAGTCCCTTCGTAGCTGCATGTAAGTTCATCGAGAAATCTGAACCGACCGTACGATCATTTTCAAACTTGCAGGAGTGCTCTCGATTGGCGACACGAGCATTCTCTACAAGTTTCATAAACTTCGTACGGCTGGAAGGGGAGTTAGACACAAATTGTCATCTACAACGCAGTACTGGATAGTTCCCGTTCAGCGACAAAGTCCCGTCGTAGCTGTATGTAAGTTCATCGAGAAATGTGAACCGACCGTACGATCTTCTTCAAATTTGCAGGAGTGCTCTCGAATGGCGACACGAGCATTCTGTACAAGTTTCATAAACTTCGTACGGCTGGAAGTGGAGTTAGACCCAAATTGTCATCTACATCGCAGTTTCCGCTCAGCGACCAAGTTCCTTCGTAGCTGCATGTTACTTCATCGAGAAATGCGAACCGACCGTACGATCTTCTTCAAACTTGCAGGAGTGCTCTCGATTGACGACACGAGCATGCCGTACAAGGTTCATAAACTTCGTACGGCTGGAAGCGGAGTTTGAAAAAAATTGTCATCATCCAAATTTCCGCTCAGCGACCAAGTCCCTTCGTAGCTGCATGTAAGTTCATCGAGAAATCTGAACCGACTGTACGATCATCTTCAAACTTGCAGGAGTGGTCTCGATTGGCGACACGAGCATTCTGTACAAGTTTCATAAACTTCGTACGGCTGGAAGGGGAGTTAGACACAAAATGTCATCTACAACCCATTTTCCGCTCAGCCACCAAGTCCCGTCGTAGTTGTATGTAAGTTCATCGAGAAATGCGAACCGATCGTACGATCTTCTTCAAACTTGCAGGAGTGCTGTCGATTGACGACACGAGCATGCTGTACAAGTTTCATAAACTTTGTACGGCTGGAAACGGAGTTTGAAAAAAATTGTCATCATCCGAATTTCCGCTCAGCGACCAAGTTCCTTCGTAGCTGCATGTAAGTTCATCGAGAAATCTGAACCGACCGTACGATCATCTTCAAACTTGCAGGAGTGCTCTCGATTGGCGACACGAGCATTCTGTACAAGTTTCATAAACTTCGAATGGCTGGAAGGGGAGTTAGACACAAATTGTCATCTACACCGCAGTACTGGATCGTTCCCGTTCAGCGACTAGGTCCCGTCGTAGGTGTATGTAAGTTCATCGAGAAATGTGAACCGACCGTACGATCTTCTTCAAACTTGCAGGAGTGCTCTCGATTGGCGACACGAGCATTCTCTACAAGTTTCATAAACTTCGTACTCCTGGAAGGGGAGTTAGACAAAAATTGTCATCTACAACGCAGTACTGGATAGTTCCCGTTCAGCGACAAAGTCCCGTCGTAGCTGTATGTAAGTTCATCGAGAAATGTGAACCGACCGTACGATCTTCTTCAAACTTGCAAGAGTGCGCTCGAATGGCGACACGAGCATTCTGTACAAGTTTCATAAACTTCGTACGGCTGGAAGGGGAGTTAGACACAAATTGTCATCTCCAACGCAGTTTCCGCTCAGCGACCAAGTCCCGTCGTAGCTGTATGTAAGTTCATCGAGAAATGCGAACCGATCGTATGATCTTCTTCAAACTTGCAGGAGTGCTCTCGATTTACGACAGGAGCATGCTGTACAAGTTTCATAAACTTCGTATGGCTGGAAGCGGAGTTTGAAAAAAATTGTCATCATCCGAATTTCCGCTCAGCGACCAAGTCCCTTCGTAGCTGCATATAAGTTCATCGAGAAATCTGAACCGACCGTACGATCATCTTCAAATTTGCAGGAGTGCTCTCGTTCGGCGACACGAGCATTCTGTACAAGTTTCATAAACTTCGTACGGTTGGAAGGGGAGTTAGACACAAATTGTCATCTACAATACAGTACTGGATAGTTCCCGTTCAGCGACAAAGTCCCGTCGTAGCTGTATGTAAGTTCATCGAGAAATCTGAACCTACCGTACGATCATCTTCAAACTTGCGGGAGTGCTCTTGATGGGCGACACTAGCATTATCTACAAGTTTCATAAACTTCGTACGGCTGGAAGGGGAGTTAGACACAAATTGTCATCTTCAACGCAATTTCCGCTCAGCGACCAAGTCCCGTCGTAGCTGTATGTAAGTTCATCGAGAAATGCGAACCGATCGTATGATCTTTTTCAAACTTGCAGGAGTGCTCTCGATTTGCGACAGGAGCATGCTGTACAAGTTTCATAAACTTCGCACGGCTGGAAGCGGAGTTAGACAAAAATTGTCATGTACAATGCAGTACTGGATAGTTCCCGTTCAGCGACAAAGTCCCGTCGTAGCTGTATGTAAGTTCATCGAGAAATGTGAACCGACCGTACGATCTTCTTCAAACTTGCAGGAGTGCTCTCGATTGACGACACGAGCATGCTGTACAAGTTTCATAAACTTCGTACGGCTGGAAGGGGTGTTAGACACAAATTGTCATGTACAACGCAGTTTCCGCTGAGCGGCAAGTCCCGTCGTAGCTGTATGTAAGTTCATCGAGAAATGCGAACCGACCGACGATCTTCTTCAAACTTGCAGGAGTGCTCTCGATTGGCGACACGAGCATTCGCTACTAGTTTCATAAACTTCGTACGGTTGGAAAGGGAGTTAGACACAAATTGTCATCATCCCAATTTCCGCTCAGCGACCAAGTCCCTTCGTAGCTGCATGTAAGTTCATCGAGAAATCTGAACCGACCGTACGATCATTTTCAAACTTGCAGGAGTGCTCTCGATTGGCGACACGAGCATTCTCTACAAGTTTCATAAACTTCGTACGGCTGGAAGGGGAGTTAGACACAAATTGTCATCTACAACGCAGTACTGGATAGTTCCCGTTCAGCGACAAAGTCCCGTCGTAGCTGTATGTAAGTTCATCGAGAAATGTGAACCGACCGTACGATCTTCTTCAAATTTGCAGGAGTGCTCTCGAATGGCGACACGAGCATTCTGTACAAGTTTCATAAACTTCGTACGGCTGGAAGTGGAGTTAGACCCAAATTGTCATCTACATCGCAGTTTCCGCTCAGCGACCAAGTTCCTTCGTAGCTGCATGTAAGTTCATCGAGAAATCTGAACCGACCGTACGATCATCTTCAAACTTGCAGGAGTGCTCTCGATTGGCGACACGAGCATTCTGTACAAGTTTCATAAACTTCGAATGGCTGGAAGGGGAGTTAGACACAAATTGTCATCTACACCGCACTACTGGATAGTTCCCGTTCAGCGACTAGGTCCCGTCGTAGGTGTATGTAAGTTCATCGAGAAATCTGAACCGACCGTACGATCTTCTTCAAACTTGCAGGAGTGCTCTCGATTGGCGACACGAGCATTCTCTACAAGTTTCATAAACTTCGTACTCCTGGAAGGGGAGTTAGACAAAAATTGTCATCTACAACGCAGTACTGGATAGTTCCCGTTCAGCGACAAAGTCCCGTCGTAGCTGTATGTAAGTTCATCGAGAAATCTGAACCTACCGTACGATCATCTTCAAACTTGCGGGAGTGCTCTTGATGGGCGACACTAGCATTATCTACAAGTTTCATAAACTTCGTACGGCTGGAAGGGGAGTTAGACACAAATTGTCATCTTCAACGCAATTTCCGCTCAGCGACCAAGTCCCGTCGTAGCTGTATGTAAGTTCATCGAGAAATGCGAACCGATCGTATGATCTTTTTCAAACTTGCAGGAGTGCTCTCGATTTGCGACAGGAGCATGCTGTACAAGTTTCATAAACTTCGCACGGCTGGAAGCGGAGTTAGACAAAAATTGTCATGTACAATGCAGTACTGGATAGTTCCCGTTCAGCGACAAAGTCCCGTCGTAGCTGTATGTAAGTTCATCGAGAAATGTGAACCGACCGTACGATCTTCTTCAAACTTGCAGGAGTGCTCTCGATTGACGACACGAGCATGCTGTACAAGTTTCATAAACTTCGTACGGCTGGAAGGGGTGTTAGACACAAATTGTCATGTACAACGCAGTTTCCGCTGAGCGGCAAGTCCCGTCGTAGCTGTATGTAAGTTCATCGAGAAATGCGAACCGACCGACGATCTTCTTCAAACTTGCAGGAGTGCTCTCGATTGGCGACACGAGCATTCGCTACTAGTTTCATAAACTTCGTACGGTTGGAAAGGGAGTTAGACACAAATTGTCATCATCCCAATTTCCGCTCAGCGACCAAGTCCCTTCGTAGCTGCATGTAAGTTCATCGAGAAATCTGAACCGACCGTACGATCATTTTCAAACTTGCAGGAGTGCTCTCGATTGGCGACACGAGCATTCTCTACAAGTTTCATAAACTTCGTACGGCTGGAAGGGGAGTTAGACACAAATTGTCATCTACAACGCAGTACTGGATAGTTCCCGTTCAGCGACAAAGTCCCGTCGTAGCTGTATGTAAGTTCATCGAGAAATGTGAACCGACCGTACGATCTTCTTCAAATTTGCAGGAGTGCTCTCGAATGGCGACACGAGCATTCTGTACAAGTTTCATAAACTTCGTACGGCTGGAAGTGGAGTTAGACCCAAATTGTCATCTACATCGCAGTTTCCGCTCAGCGACCAAGTTCCTTCGTAGCTGCATGTAAGTTCATCGAGAAATCTGAACCGACCGTACGATCATCTTCAAACTTGCAGGAGTGCTCTCGATTGGCGACACGAGCATTCTGTACAAGTTTCATAAACTTCGAATGGCTGGAAGGGGA
The DNA here is from genome assembly GCA_963942575.1 of Priocnemis perturbator. Lineage (NCBI taxonomy): Eukaryota > Metazoa > Arthropoda > Insecta > Hymenoptera > Pompilidae > Priocnemis > Priocnemis perturbator. Next base: position 209,142 of record CAWWDK010000202.1, on the reverse strand, counting down.
GTTAGACACAAATTGTCATCTACACCGCACTACTGGATAGTTCCCGTTCAGCGACTAGGTCCCGTCGTAGGTGTATGTAAGTTCATCGAGAAATGTGAACCGACCGTACGATCTTCTTCAAACTTGCAGGAGTGCTCTCGATTGGCGACACGAGCATTCTCTACAAGTTTCATAAACTTCGTACTCCTGGAAGGGGAGTTAGACAAAAATTGTCATCTACAACGCAGTACTGGATAGTTCCCGTTCAGCGACAAAGTCCCGTCGTAGCTGTATGTAAGTTCATCGAGAAATGTGAACCGACCGTACGATCTTCTTCAAACTTGCAAGAGTGCGCTCGAATGGCGACACGAGCATTCTGTACAAGTTTCATAAACTTCGTACGGCTGGAAGGGGAGTTAGACACAAATTGTCATCTTCAACGCAGTTTCCGCTCAGCGACCAAGTCCCGTCGTAGCTGTATGTAAGTTCATCGAGAAATGCGAACCGATCGTATGATCTTCTTCAAACTTGCAGGAGTGCTCTCGATTTACGACAGGAGCATGCTGTACAAGTTTCATAAACTTCGTATGGCTGGAAGCGGAGTTTGAAAAAAATTGTCATCATCCGAATTTCCGCTCAGCGACCAAGTCCCTTCGTAGCTGCATATAAGTTCATCGAGAAATCTGAACCGACCGTACGATCATCTTCAAATTTGCAGGAGTGCTCTCGTTCGGCGACACGAGCATTCTGTACAAGTTTCATAAACTTCGTACGGTTGGAAGGGGAGTTAGACACAAATTGTCATCTACAATGCAGTACTGGATAGTTCCCGTTCAGCGACAAAGTCCCGTCGTAGCTGTATGTAAGTTCATCGAGAAATGTGAACCGACCGTACGATCTTCTTCAAACTTGCAGGAGTGCTCTCGATTGGCGACACGAGCATTCTCTACAAGTTTCATAAACTTCGTACGGCTGGAAGGGGAGTTAGACACAAATTGTCATCTACAACGCAGTTTCCGCTCAGCGACCAAGTCCCGTCGTAGCTGTATGTAAGTTCATCGAGAAATGCAAACCGACCGTACGATCATCTTCAAACTTGCAGGAGTGCTCCCGATAGACGACACGAGCATTCTGTACAAGTTTCATAAACTTCGTAAGGCTGGAAGCGGAGTTTGAAAAAAATTGTCATCATCCAAATTTCCGCTCAGCGACCAAGTCCCTTCGTAGCTGCATATAAGTTCATCGAGAAATCTGAACCTACCGTACGATCATCTTCAAACTTGCGGGAGTGCTCTTGATGGGCGACACTAGCATTATCTACAAGTTTCATAAACTTCGTACGGCTGGAAGGGGAGTTAGAATCAAATTCTCATCTACAACGCAGTACTGGATAGTTCCCGTTCAGCGACAAAGTCCCGTCGTAACTGTATGTAAGTTCATCGAGAAATGCGAACCGACCGTACGATCTTCTTCAAACTCGCAGGAGTGCTCTCGATTGACGACACGAGCATGCCGTACAAGGTTCATAAACTTCGTACGGCTGGAAGCGGAGTTTGAAAAAAATTGTCATCATCCAAATTTCCGCTCAGCGACCAAGTCCCTTCGTAGCTGCATGTAAGTTCATCGAGAAATCTGAACCGACTGAACGATCATCTTCAAACTTGCAGGAGTGGTCTCGATTGGCGACACGAGCATTCTGTACAAGTTTCATAAACTTCGTACCGCTGGAAGGGGAGTTAGACACAAATTGTCATCTACAACCCATTTTCCGCTCAGCGACCAAGTCCCGTCGTAGTTGTATGTAAGTTCATCGAGAAATGCGAACCGATCGTACGATCTTCTTCAAACTTGCAGGAGTGCTGTCGATTGACGACACGAGCATGCTGTACAAGTTTCATAAACTTCGTACGGCTGGAAACGGAGTTTGAAAAAAATTGTCATCATCCGAATTTCCGCTCAGCGAACAAGTCCCTTCGTAGCTGCATATAAGTTCATCGAGAAATCTGAACCGACCGTACGATCATCTTCAAACTTGCAGGAGTGCTCTCGATTGGCGACACGAGCATTCTGTACAAGTTGCATAAACTTCGTACGGCTGGAAGGGGAGTTAGACACAAATTGTCATGTACAACGCAGTTTCCGCTCAGCGACCAAGTCCCGTCGTAGCTGTATGTAAGTCCATCGAGAAATGCGAACCGATCTTACGATCTACGTCAAACTTGCAGGAGTGCTCTCAATTGACGACACGAGCATGCTGTACAAGTTTCATAAACTTTGTACGGCTGGAAGCGGAGTTTGAAAATAATTGTCATCATCCGAATTTCCGCTCAGCGACCAAGTCCCTTCGTAGCTGCATGTAAGTTCATCGAGAAACCTGAACCGACCGTACGATCATCTTCAAACTTGCAGGAGTGCTCTCGATTGGCGACACGAGCATTCCGTACAAGTTTCATAAACTTCGTACGGCTGGAAGGGGAGTTAGACACAAATTGTCATCTACAACGCAGTTTCCGCTCAGCGACCAAGTCCCGTCGTTGCTGTACGTAAGTTCATCGAGAAATGCGAACCGACCGTACGATCTTCTTCAAACTTGCAGGAGTGCTCTCGATTGGCGACACGAGCATTCTGTACAAGTTTCATAAACTTCGTACGGCTGGAAGGGGAGTTAGACACAAATTGTCATCTACAACGCAGTTTCCGCTCAGCGACCAAGTCCCGCCGTACCTCTATGTAAGTTCATCGAGAAATGCGAACCGATCGTACGATCTACGTTAAACTTGCAGGAGTGCTCTCGATTAGCGACACGAGCATTCTCTACAAGTTTCATAAACTTCGTACGGATGGAAGGGGAGTTAGACACAAATTGTCATCATCCGAATTTCCGCTCAGCGACCAAGTCCCTTCGTAGCTGCATGTAAGTTCATCGAGAAACCTGAACCGACCGTACGATCATCTTCAAACTTGCAGGAGTGCTCTCGATTGGCGACACGAGCATTCTGTACAAGTTTCATAAACTTCGTACGGCTGGAAGGGGAGTTAGACACAAATTGTCATCTACAACGCAGTTTCCGCTCAGGGACCAAGTCCCATCGTTGCTGTACGTAAGTTCATCGAGAAATGCGAACCGACCGTACGATCATCTTCAAACTTGCAGGAGTGGTCTCGATTGGCGACACGAGCATGCTGTACAAGTTGCATTTATTCGTACGGCTGGAAGCGGAGTTTGAAAAAAATTGTGATCATCCGAATTTCCCTTCAGCGACCAAGTCCCTTCGTAGCTGCATGTAAGTTCATGGAGAAATCTGAACCGACCCTACGATCATCTTCAAACTTGCAGGAGTGCTCTCGATTGACGACACGAGCATGCTGTACAAGTTTCATAAACTTCGTACGGCTGGAAGCGGAGTTTGAAAATAATTGTCATCATCCGAATTTCCGCTCAGCGACCAAGTCCCTTCGTAGCTGCATGTAAGTTGATCGAGAAATCTGAACTGACCGTACGATCATCTTCAAACTTGCAGGAGTGCTCTCGATTGGCGACACGAGCATTCTCTACAAGTTTCATAAACTTCGAACGGCTGGAAGGGGAGTTAGACACAAATTGTCATGTACAACGCAGTTTCCGCTCAGCGACCAAGTCCCTTCGTAGCTGCATGTAAGTTCATCGAGAAACCTGAACCGACCATACGATCATCTTCAAACTTGCGGGAGTGCTCTCGATTTGCGACACGAGCATTCTGTACAAGTTTCATAAACTTCGTACGGCTGGAAGGGGAGTTAGACACAAATTGTCATCTACAACCCATTTTCCGCTCAGCGACCAAGTCCCGTCGTAGTTGTATGTAAGTTCATCGAGAAATGCGAACCGATCGTACGATCTTCTTCAAACTTGCAGGAGTGCTGTCGATTGACGACACGAGCATGCTGTACAAGTTTCATAAACTTCGTACGGCTGGAAACGAAGTTTGAAAAAAATTGTCATCATCCGAATTTCCGCTCAGCGAACAAGTCCCTTCGTAGCTGCATATAAGTTCATCGAGAAATCTGAACCGACCGTACGATCATTTTCAAACTTGCAGGAGTGCTCTCGATTGGCGACACGAGCATTCTGTACAAGTTGCATAAACTTCGTACGGCTGGAAGGGGAGTTAGACACAAATTGTCATGTACAACGCAGTTTCCGCTCAGCGACCAAGTCCCGTCGTAGCTGTATGTAAGTCCATCGAGAAATGCGAACCGATCTTACGATCTACGTCAAACTTGCAGGAGTGCTCTCAATTGACGACACGAGCATGCTGTACAAGTTTCATAAACTTTGTACGGCTGGAAGCGGAGTTTGAAAATAATTGTCATCATCCGAATTTCCGCTCAGCGACCAAGTCCCTTCGTAGCTGCATGTAAGTTCATCGAGAAACCTGAACCGACCGTACGATCATCTTCAAACTTGCAGGAGTGCTCTCGATTGGCGACACGAGCATTCCGTACAAGTTTCATAAACTTCGTACGGCTGGAAGGGGAGTTAGACACAAATTGTCATCTACAACGCAGTTTCCGCTCAGCGACCAAGTCCCGTCGTTGCTGTACGTAAGTTCATCGAGAAATGCGAACCGACCGTACGATCTTCTTCAAACTTGCAGGAGTGCTCTCGATTGGCGACACGAGCATTCTGTACAAGTTTCATAAACTTCGTACGGCTGGAAGGGGAGTTAGACACAAATTGTCATCTACAACGCAGTTTCCGCTCAGCGACCAAGTCCCGCCGTACCTCTATGTAAGTTCATCGAGAAATGCGAACCGATCGTACGATCTACGTTAAACTTGCAGGAGTGCTCTCGATTAGCGACACGAGCATTCTCTACAAGTTTCATAAACTTCGTACGGATGGAAGGGGAGTTAGACACAAATTGTCATCATCCGAATTTCCGCTCAGCGACCAAGTCCCTTCGTAGCTGCATGTAAGTTCATCGAGAAACCTGAACCGACCGTACGATCATCTTCAAACTTGCAGGAGTGCTCTCGATTGGCGACACGAGCATTCTGTACAAGTTTCATAAACTTCGTACGGCTGGAAGTGGAGTTAGACACAAATTGTCATCTACAACGCAGTTTCCGCTCAGGGACCAAGTCCCATCGTTGCTGTACGTAAGTTCATCGAGAAATGCGAACCGACCGTACGATCATCTTCAAACTTGCAGGAGTGGTCTCGATTGGCGACACGAGCATTCTGTACAAGTTTCATAAACTTCGTACGGCTGGAAGGGGAGTTAGATACAAATTGTCATCTACTACGCAGTACTGGATAGTTCCCGTTTAGCGACTAAGTCCCGTCGTAGCTGCATGTAAGTTCATCGAGAAATGTGAACCGACCGTATGATCTTCTTCAAACTTGCAGGAGTGCTCTCGATTGACGACACGAGCATGCTGTACAAGTTTCATACACTTCGTACGGCTGGAAGCGGAGTTTGAAAAAAATGGTCATCATCCGAATTTCCGCTCAGCGACCAAGTCTCTTCGTAGCTGCATGTAAGTTCATCGAGAAATCTGAACCGACCGTACGATCATCTTCAAACTTGCAGGAGTGCTCTCGACTGGCGACACGAGCATTCTGTACAAGTTTCATAAACTTCGTACGGCTGGAAGGGGAGTTAGACACAAATTGTCATCTACAACGCGGTTTCCGTTCAGCGACCAAGTCCCGTCGTTGCTGTACGTAAGTTCATCGAGAAATGCGAACCGACCGTACGATCATCTTCAAACTTGCAGGAGTGCTCTCGATTGGCGACACGAGCATTCTCTACAAGTTTCATAAACTTCGTACGGCTAGAAGGGGAGTTAGACACAAATTGTCATCTACAACGCACTACTGGATAGTTCCCGTTCAGCGACAATGTCCCGTCGTAGATGTATGTAAGTTCATCGAGAAATGTGAACCGACCGTACGATCTTCTTCAAACTTGCAGGACTGCTCTCGATTGACGACACGAGCATGCAGTACAAGTTTCATAAACTTCGTACGGCTGGAAGCGGAGTTTGAAAAAAATTGTCATTATCCGAATTTCCGCTCAGCGCCCAAGTCCCTTCGTAGCTGCATGTAAGTTCATCGAGAAATCTGAACCGACCGTACGATCATCTTCAAACTTGCAGGAGTGCTCTCGACTGGCGACACGAGCATTCTGTAAAAGTTTCATAAACTTCGTACGGCTGGAAGGGGAGTTAGACACAAATAATCATCTACAACGCAGTACTGGATAGTTCCCGTTCAGCGACTAAGTCCCGTCGTAGGTGTATGTAAGTTCATCGAGAAATGTGAACCGACCATACGATCTTCTTCAAACTTGCAGGAGTGCTCTCGATTGGCGACACGAGCATTCTGTACATGTTTCATAAACTTCGTACGGCTGGAAGGGGAGTTAGACACAAATTGTCATCTACAACGCAGCTTCCGCTCAGCGACCAAGTCCCTTCGTAGCTGCATGTAAGTTCATCGAGAAATCTGAACCGACCGTACGATCATCTTCAAAAGTGCAGGATTCCTCTCGATTGGCGACACGAGCATTCTGTACAAGTTTCATAAACTTCGTACGTCTGGAAGGGGAGTTAGACACAAATTGTCATCTACAACGCAGTTTCCCTCAGCGACCAAGTCCCGTCGTAGCGGTATGTAAGTTCATCGAGAAATGCGAACCGACCGTACGATCATCTTCAAACTTGCACGAGTGCTCTCGATTGGCGACGCGAGCATTCTCTACAAGTTTCATAAACTTCGTACGGCTGGAAGGGGAGTTAGACACAAATTGTCATGTACAACGCAGTTTCCGCTCAGCGACCAAGTCCCTTCGTAGCTGCATGTTACTTCATCGAGAAATATGAACCGACCATACGATCATCTTCAAACTTGCAGGAGTGCTCTCGATTGGCGACACGAGCATTCTGTACAGTTTCATAAACTTCGTACGGCTGGAAGGGGAGTTAGACGCAAATTGTCATCTACAACGCAGTACTGGATAGTTCCCGTTCAGCGTCAAAGTCCCGTCGTAGCTGTGTGTAAGTTCATCGAGAAATGTGAACCGACCGTACGATCTTCTTCAAACTTGCAGGAGTGCTCTCGATTGGCGACACGAGCATTCTGTACAAGTTTCATAATCTTCGTACGGCTGGAAGGGGAGTTAGACACAAATTGTCATGTACAACGCAGTTTGCGCTCAGCGACCAAGTCCCTTCGTAGCTGCATGTAAGTTCATCGAGAAATGCGAACCGACCGTACGATCATCTTCAAACTTGCAGGAGTGCTCTCGATTGGCGACACGAGTATTCTCTACAAGTTTCATAACCTTCGTACAGCTGGAAGGGGAGTTAGACACAAATTGTTATCATCCGAATTTCCGCTCAGCGACCAAGTCCCTTCGTAGCTGCATGTAAGTTCATCGAGAAATGCGAACCGACCGTACGATCATCTTCAAACTTGCAGGAGTGCTCTCGATTGGCAACACGAAAATTCTCTACTAGTTTCATAAACTTCGTACAGCTGGAAAGGGAGTTAGACACAAATTGTCATCATCCGAATTTCCGCTCAACGAACAAGTCCCTTCGTAGCTGCATGTAAGTTCATCGATAAATCTGAACCGACCCTACGATCATCTTCAAACTTGCAGGAGTGCTCTCGATTGACGTCCTGAGCATGCTGTACAAGTTGCATTTATTCGTACGGCTGGAAGCGGAGTTTGAAAAAAATTGTGATCATCCGAATTTCCCTTCAGCGACCAAGTCCCTTCGTAGCTGCATGTAAGTTCATGGAGAAATCTGAACCGACCCTACGATCATCTTCAAACTTGCAGGAGTGCTCTCGATTGACGACACGAGCATGCTGTACAAGTTTCATAAACTTCGTACGGCTGGAAGCGGAGTTTGAAAATAATTGTCATCATCCGAATTTCCGCTCAGCGACCAAGTCCCTTCGTAGCTGCATGTAAGTTGATCGAGAAATCTGAACTGACCGTACGATCATCTTCAAACTTGCAGGAGTGCTCTCGATTGGCGACACGAGCATTCTCTACAAGTTTCATAAACTTCGAACGGCTGGAAGGGGAGTTAGACACAAATTGTCATGTACAACGCAGTTTCCGCTCAGCGACCAAGTCCCTTCGTAGCTGCATGTAAGTTCATCGAGAAACCTGAACCGACCATACGATCATCTTCAAACTTGCGGGAGTGCTCTCGATTTGCGACACGGTCATTCTCTACAAGTTTCATATACTTCGTACGGTTGGAAGGGGAGTTAGACACAAATTGTCATCTACAACGCAGTTGTCGCTCAGCGACCAAGTCCCGTCGTAGGTGTATGTAAGTTCATCGAAAAATGTGAACCGACCGTACGATCTTCTTCAAACTTGCAACAGTGCTCTCGATTGGCGACCCGAGCATTCTCTACAAGTTTCATAACCTTCGTACGGCTGAAAGGGGAGTTAGACACAAATTGTCATGTACAACGCAGTTTCCGCTCAGCGACAAAGTCCCTTCGTAGCTGCATGTAAGTTCATCGAGAAATCTGAACCGACCATACGATCATCTTCAAACTTGCAGGAGTGCTCTCGATTGGCGACACGAGCGTTCTGTACAGTTTCATAAACTTCGTACGGCTGGAAGGGGAGTTAGACACAAATTGTCATGAATAACGAAGTTTCCGCTCAGCGACCAAGTCCCTTCGTAGCTGTATGTAAGTTCATCGAGAAATCTGAACCGACCGTACGATTATCTTCAAACTTGCAGGAGTGCTCTCGATTGGCGACACGAGCATTCTGTACAAGTTTCATAAACTTCGTACGGCTGGAAGGGGAGTTAGACATAAATTGTCATCTACAACGCAGTACTGGATAGTTCCCGTTCAGCGACAAAGTCCCATCGTAGCTGTATGTAAGTTCATCGAGAAATGTGAACCGACCGTACGATCTTCTTCAAACTTGCAGGAGTGCTCTCGATTGGCGACACGAGCATTCTGTACAAGTTTCATAAACGTCGTACGGCTGGAAGGGGAGTTAGTCACAAATTGTCACCTACAACGCAGTTTCCGCTCAGCGACCAAGTCCCGTCGTAGCTGTATGTAAGTTCATCGAGAAATGCGAACCGATCGTACGATCTTCTTCAAACTTGGAGGAGTGCTCTCGGTTGACGACACGAGCATGCTGTACAAGTTTCATAAACTTCGTACGGCTGGAAGCGGAGTGTGAAAAAAATTATCATCATCCGAATTTCAGCTCAGCGACCAAGTCCCATCGTAGCTGCTTGTGAGTTCATCGAGAAATCTGATCCGACCATACGATCATCTTCAAACTTGCAGGAGTGCTCTCGATTGGCGACAAGAGCATTCTCTACAAGTTTCATAAACTTCGTACGGCTGGAAGGGGAATTAGACACAAATTGTCATCTACAACGCAGTACTGGATAGTTCCCGTTCAGCGACAAAGTCCCCTCGTAGCTGTATGTAAGTTCATCGAGAAATGCAACCCGACAGTACGATCTTCTTCAAACTTGCAGGAGTGCTCTCGATTGGCGACACGAGCATTCTCTACAAGTTTCATAAACTTCGTACGGCTGGAAGGGGAGTTAGACACAAATTGTCATCATCCGAATTTCCGCTCAGCGACCAAGTCCCTTCGTAGCTGCATGTAAGTTCATCGAGAAACCTGAACCGACCGTACGATCATCTTCAAACTTGCGGGAGTGCTCTCGATTTGCGACACGGTCATTCTCTACAAGTTTCATATACTTCGTACGGTTGGAAGGGGAGTTAGACACAAATTGTCATCTACAACGCAGTTGTCGCTCAGCGACCAAGTCCCGTCGTAGGTGTATGTAAGTTCATCGAAAAATGTGAACCGACCGTACGATCTTCTTCAAACTTGCAACAGTGCTCTCGATTGGCGACCCGAGCATTCTCTACAATTTTCATAACCTTCGTACGGCTGGAAGGGGAGTTAGACACAAATTGTCATGTACAACGCAGTTTCCGCTCAGCGACCAAGTCCCTTCGTAGCTGCATGTAAGTTCATCGAGAAATCTGAACCGACCATACGATCATCTTCAAACTTGCAGGAGTGCTCTCGATTGGCGACACGAGCATTCTGTACAAGTTTCATAAACGTCGTACCGCTGGAAGGGGAGTTAGTCACAAATTGTCATCTACAACGCAGTTTCCGCTCAGCGACCAAGTCCCGTCGTAGTTGTATGTAAGTTCATCGAGAAATGCAACCCGACCGTACGATCTTCTTCAAACTTGCAGGAGTGCTCTCGATTGGCGACACGAGCATTCTCTACAAGTTTCATAAACTTCGTACGGCTGGAAGGGGAGTTAGACACAAATTGTCATCATCCGAATTTCCGCTCAGCGACCAAGTCCCTTCGTAGCTGCATGTAAGTACATCGAGAAATCTGAACCGACCGTACGATCATCTTCAAAAGTGCAGGATTGCTCTCGATTGGCGACACGAGCATTCTGTACAAGTTTCATAAACTTCGTACGGCTGGAAGGGGAGTTAGACACAAATTGTCATCTACAACGCAGTTTCCCTCAGCGACCAAGTCCCGTCGTAGCGGTATGTAAGTTCATCGAGAAATGCGAACCGACCGTACGATCATCTTCAAACTTGCAGGAGTGCTCTCGATTGGCGACGCGAGCATTCTCTACAAGTTTCATAAACTTCGTACGGCTGGAAGGGGAGTTAGACACAAATTGTCATGTACAACGCAGTTTCCGCTCAGCGACCAAGTCCCTTCGTAGCTGCATGTTACTTCATCGAGAAATATGAACCGACCATACGATCATCTTCAAACTTGCAGAAGTGCTCTCGATTGGCGACACGAGCGTTCTGTACAGTTTCATAAACTTCGTACGGCTGGAAGGGGAGTTAGACACAAATTGTCATGAACAACGAAGTTTCCGCTCAGCGACCAAGTCCCTTCGTAGCTGTATGTAAGTTCATCGAGAAATCTGAACCGACCGTACGATCATCTTCAAACTTGCAGGAGTGCTCTCGATTGGCGACACGAGCATTCTGTACAAGTTTCATAAACTTCGTACGGCTGGAAGGGGAGTTAGACACAAATTATCATCTACAACGCAGTACTGGATAGTTCCCGTTCAGCGACAGAGGCCCATCGTAGCTGCTTGTGAGTTCATCGAGAAATCTGAACCGACCGTACGATCATCTTCAAACTTGCAGGAGTGCTCTCGATTGGCGACACGAGCATTCTGTACAAGTTTCATAAACTTCGTATGGCTGGAAGGGGAATTAGACACAAATTGTCATCTACAACGCAGTACTGGATAGTTCCCGTTCAGCGACAAAGTCCCGTCGTAGCTGTATGTAAGTTCATCGAGAAATGCAACCCGATCGTACGATCTTCTTCAAACTTGCAGGAGTACTCTCGATTGGCGACACGAGCATTCTCTACAAGTTTCATAAACTTCGTACAGCTGGAAAGTGAGTTAGACACAAATTGTCATCATCCGAATTTCCGCTCAACGAACAAGTCCCTTCGTAGCTGCATGTAAGTTCATCGATAAATCTGAACCGACCGTACGATCATCTTCAAACTTGCAGGAGTGCTCTCGATTGGCGACACGAGCATTCTGTACAAGTTTCATAATCTTCGTACGGCTGGAAGGGGAGTTAGACACAAATTGTCATGAACAACGAAGTTTCCGCTCTGCGACCAAGTCCCGTCGTAGCGGTATGTAAGTTCATCGAGAAATGCGAACCGACCTTACGATCATCTTCAAACTTGCAGGAGTGCTCTCGATTGGCGACACGAGCATTCTGTACAAGTTTCATAAACTTCGTACGGCTGGAAGGGGAGTTAGACACAAATTGTCATGTACAACGCAGTTTCCGCTCAGCGACCAAGTCCCTTCGTAGCTGCATGTTACTTCATCGAGAAATATGAACCGACCATACGATCATCTTCAAACTTGCAGGAGTGCTCTCGATTGACGACACGAGCATGCTGTACAGGGTTCATAAACTTCGTACGGCTGGAAGCGGAGTTTGAACAAAATTGTCATCATCCGAATTTCCGCTCAGCGACCAAGTCCCTTCGTAGCTGCATGTAAGTTCATCGAGAAATCTGAACCGACCATACGATCATCTTCAAACTTGCAGGAGTGCTCTCGATTGGCGACACGAGCATTCTGTACAAGATTCATAAACTTCGTACGGCTGGAAAGGGAGTTAGACACAAATTGTCATCTACAACGCAATTTCCGCTCAGCGACCAAGTCCCGTCGTAGCTGTATGTAAGTTCATGGAGAAATGCGAACCGACAGTACGATCTTCTTCAAACTTGCAGGAGTGCTCTCGATTGACGACACGAGCATGCTGTACAGGGTTCATAAACTTCGTACGGCTGGAAGCGGAGTTTGAACAAAATTGTCATCATCCGAATTTCCGCTCAGCGACCAAGTCCCTTCGTAGCTGCATGTAAGTTCATCGAGAAATCTGAACCGACCGTACGATCATCTTCAAACTTGCAGGAGTGCTCTCGATTGGCGACACGAGCATTCTGTAAAAGATTCATAAACTTCGTACGGCTGGAAAGGGAGTTAGACACAAATTGTCATCTACAACGCAGTTTCCGCTCAGCGACCAAGTCCCGTCGTAGCTGTATGTAAGTTCATCGAGAAATGTGAACCGACCGTACGATCTTCTTCAAACTTGCAGGAGTGCTCTCGATTGACGACACGAGCATGCTGTACAAGTTTCATAAACTTCGTACGGCTGGAAGGGGAGTTAGATACAAATTGTCATCATCCGAATTTCCGCTCAGCGACCAAGTCCCGTCGTAGCTGTATGTAAGTTCATCGAGAAATGTGAACCGACCGTACGATCTTCTTCACACTTGCAAGAGTTCTCTCGAATGGCGACACGAACATTCTGTACAAGTTTCATAAACTTCGTACGGCTAGAAGGGGAGATAGACACAAATTGTCATCTACAACGCAGTTTCCGCTCAGCCACCAAGTCCCGCCGTAGCTGTATGTCACTTCATCGAGAAATGCGAACCGACCGTACGATCTTCTTCAAACTTGCAGGAGTGCTCTCGATTGACGACACGAGCATGCTGTACAGGGTTCATAAACTTCGTACGGCTGGAAGCGGAGTTTGAACAAAATTGTCATCATCCGAATTTCCGCTCAGCGACCAAGTCCCTTCGTAGCTGCATGTAAGTTCATCGAGAAATCTGAACCGACCGTACGATCATCTTCAAACTTGCAGGAGTGCTCTCGATTGGCGACACGAGCATTCTGTAAAAGATTCATAAACTTCGTACGGCTGGAAAGGGAGTTAGACACAAATTGTCATCTACAACGCAGTTTCCGCTCAGCGACCAAGTCCCGTCGTAGCTGTATGTAAGTTCATGGAGAAATGCGAACCGACAGTACGATCTTCTTCAAACTTGCAGGAGTGCTCTCGATTGACGACACGAGCATGCTGTACCAGTTTCATAAACTTCGTACGGCTGGAAGCGGAGTTAGACACAAATTGTCATTTACTTCGCAGTACTGGATAGTTCCCGTTCAGCGACAATGTCCCGTCGTAGCTGTATGTAAGTTCATCGAGAAATGTGAACTGACCGTACGATATTCTTCAAACTTGCAGGAGTGCTCTCGATTGGCAACCCGAGCATTCTCTACAAGTTTCATAAACTTCGTACGGCTGGAAGGGGAGTTAGACACAAATTGTCATCATCCGAATTTCCCCTCAGCGACCAAGTTCCTTCGTAGCTGCATGTAAGTTCATCGAGAAATCTGAACCGACCGTACGATCATCTTCAAACTTGCAGGAGTGCTCCCGACTGGCGACGCGAGCATTCTGTACAAGTTTCATAAACTTCGTACGGCTGGAAGCGGAGTTTGAAAAAAATTGTCATCATCCGAATTTCCGCTCAGCGACCAAGTCCCTTCGTAGCTGCATGTAAGTTTATAGAGAAATCTGAACCGACCGTAAGATCATATTTAAACTTGCAGGAGTGCCCTCGATTGGCGACACCAGCATTCTCTACAAGTTTCATAAACTTCGTACGGCTGGAAGGGGAGTTAGACACAAATTGTCTTGTACAACGCAGTTTCCGCTCAGAGACCAAGTCCCGTCGTAGCTGTATGTAAGTTCATGGAGAAATGGGAACCGACAGTACGATCTTCTTCAAAATTGCAGGAGTGCTCTCTATTGACGACACGAGCATGCTGTACAAGTTTCATAAACTTCGTACGGCTGGAAGCGGAGTTTGAAAAAAATTGTCATCATCCGAATTTCCGCTCAGCGACCAACTCCCTTCGTAGCTGCATGTAAGTTCATCGAGAAATCTGAACCGACCGTACGATCATCTTCAAACTTGCAGGTGTACTCTCGATTGGCGACACGAGCATTCTATACAGTTTCATAAACTTCGTACGGCTGGAAGGGGAGTTAGACACAAATTGTCATCTACAACGCAGTTTCCGCTCAGCGACCAAGTCCCGTCGTAGCTGTATGTAAGTTCATGGAGAAATGCGAACCGACAGTACGATCTTCTTCAAACTTGCAGGAGTGCTCTCGATTGACGACACGAGCATGCTGTACAAGTTTCATAAACTTCGTACGGCTGGAAGGGGAGTTAGATACAAATTGTCATCATCCGAATTTCCGCTCAGCGACCAAGTCCCATCGTTGCTGTACGCAAGTTCATCGAGAAATGCGAACCGACCGTACGATCTTCTTCAAACTTGCAGGAGTGCTCTCGATTGATGACACGAGCATGCTGTACAAGTTTCATAAACTTCGTACGGCTGGAAGCGGAGTTTGAACAAAATTGTCATCATCCGAATTTCCGCTCAGCGACCAAGTCCCTTCGTAGCTGCATGTAAGTTTATAGAGAAATCTGAACCGACCGTAAGATCATCTTTAAACTTGCAGGAGTGCCCTCGATTGGCGACACCAGCATTCTCTACAAGTTTCATAAACTTCGTACGGCTGGAAGGGGAGTTAGACACAAATTGTCTTGTACAACGCAGTTTCCGCTCAGAGACCAAGTCCCTTCGTAGCTGCATGTAAGTTCATCGAGAAATCTGAACCGACCGTACGATCATCTTCAAACTTGAAGGAGTGCTCTCGATTGGCGACACGAGCATTCTGTACAAGATTCATAAACTTCGTACGGCTGGAAGGGGAGTTAGACACAAATTGTCATCTACAACGCAGTTTCCGCTCAGCGACCAAGTCCCGTCGTAGCTGTATGTAAGTTCATGGAGAAATGCGAACCGACAGTACGATCTTCTTCAAACCTGCAGGAGTGCTCTCGATTGACGACACGAGCATGCTGTACAAGTTTCATAAACTTCGTACGGCTGGAAGGGGAGTTAGATACAAATTGTCATCATCCGAATTTCCGCTCAGCGACCAAGTCCCATCGTTGCTGTACGCAAGTTCATCGAGAAATGCGAACCGACCGTACGATCTTCTTCAAACTTGCAGGAGTGCTCTCGATTGATGACACGAGCATGCTGTACAAGTTTCATAAACTTCGTACGGCTGGAAGCGGAGTTTGAACAAAATTGTCATCATCCGAATTTCCGCTCAGCGACCAAGTCCCTTCGTAGCTGCATGTAAGTTTATAGAGAAATCTGAACCGACCGTAAGATCATCTTTAAACTTGCAGGAGTGCCCTCGATTGGCGACACCAGCATTCTCTACAAGTTTCATAAACTTCGTACGGCTGGAAGGGGAGTTAGACACAAATTGTCTTGTACAACGCAGTTTCCGCTCAGAGACCAAGTCCCTTCGTAGCTGCATGTAAGTTCATCGAGAAATCTGAACCGACCGTACGATCATCTTCAAACTTGAAGGAGTGCTCTCGATTGGCGACACGAGCATTCTGTACAAGATTCATAAACTTCGTACGGCTGGAAGGGGAGTTAGACACAAATTGTCATCTACAACGCAGTTTCCGCTCAGCGACCAAGTCCCTTCGTAGCTGCATGTAAGTTTATAGAGAAATCTGAACCGACCGTAAGATCATCTTCAAACTTGCAGGAGTGCTCTCGATTGGCGACACGAGCATTCTGTACAAGATTCATAAACTTCGTACGGCTGGAAGGGGAGTTAGACACAAATTGTCATCTACAACGCAGTTTCCGCTCAGCGACCAAGTCCCGTCGTAGCTGTATGTAAGTTCATGGAGAAATGCGAACCGACAGTACGATCTTCTTCAAAATTGCAGGAGTGCTCTCTATTGACGACACGAGCATGCTGTACAAGTTTCATAAACTTCGTACGGCTGGAAGCGGAGTTTGAAAAAAATTGTCATCATCCGAATTTCCGATCAGCGACCAAGTCCCTTCGTAGCTGCATGTAAGTTCATCGAGAAATCTGAACCGACCGTACGATCATCTTCAAACTTGCAGGTGTACTCTCGATTAGCGACACGAGCATTCTATACAGTTTCATAAACTTCGTACGGCTGGAAGGGGAGTTAGACACAAATTGTCATCTACAACGCAGTTTCCGCTCAGCGACCAAGTCCCGTCGTAGCTGTATGTAAGTTCATGGAGAAATGCGAACCGACAGTACGATCTTCTTCAAACTTGCAGGAGTGCTCTCGATTGACGACACGAGCATGCTGTACAAGTTTCATAAACTTCGTACGGCTGGAAGGGGATTTAGATACAAATTGTCATCATCCGAATTTCCGCTCAGCAACCAAGTCCCATCGTTGCTGTACGCAAGTTCATCGAGAAATGCGAAGCGACCGTACGATCTTCTTCAAACTTGCAGGAGTGCTCTCTATTGACGACACGAGCATGCTGTACAAGTTTCATAAACTTCGTACGGCTGGAAGCGGAGTTTGAAAAAAATTGTCATCATCCGAATTTCCGCTCAGCGACCAAGTCCCTTCGTAGCTGCATGTAAGTTCATCGAGAAATCTGAACCGACCGTACGATCATCTTCAAACTTGCAGGTGTACTCTCGATTGGCGACACGAGCATTCTATACAGTTTCATAAACTTCGTACGGCTGGAAGGGGAGTTAGACACAAATTGTCATCTACAACGCAGTTTCCGCTCAGCGACCAAGTCCCGTCGTAGCTGTATGTAAGTTCATGGAGAAATGCGAACCGACAGTACGATCTTCTTCAAACTTGCAGGAGTGCTCTCGATTGACGACACGAGCATGCTGTACAAGTTTCATAAACTTCGTACGGCTGGAAGGGGAGTTAGACACAAATTGTCTTGTACAACGCAGTTTCCGCTCAGAGACCAAGTCCCGTCGTAGCTGTATGTAAGTTCATGGAGAAATGCGAACCGACTGTACGATCTTCTTCAAAATTGCTGGAGTGCTCTCTATTGACGACACGAGCATGCTGTACAAGTTTCATAAACTTCGTACGGCTGGAAGCGGAGTTTGAAAAAAATTGTCATCATCCGAATTTCCGCTCAGCGACCAACTCCCTTCGTAGCTGCATGTAAGTTCATCGAGAAATCTGAACCGACCGTACGATCATCTTCAAACTTGCAGGTGTACTCTCGATTGGCGACACGAGCATTCTATACAGTTTCATAAACTTCGTACGGCTGGAAGGGGAGTTAGACACAAATTGTCATCTACAACGCAGTTTCCGCTCAGCGACCAAGTCCCGTCGTAGCTGTATGTAAGTTCATGGAGAAATGCGAACCGACAGTACGATCTTCTTCAAACTTGCAGGAGTGCTCTCGATTGACGACACGAGCATGCTGTACAAGTGTCATAAACTTCGTACGGCTGGAAGGGGAGTTAGATACAAATTGTCATCATCCGAATTTCCGCTCAGCGACCAAGTCCCATCGTTGCTGTACGCAAGTTCATCGAGAAATGCGAACCGACCGTACGATCTTCTTCAAACTTGCAGGAGTGCTCTCGATTGATGACACGAGCATGCTGTACAAGTTTCATAAACTTCGTACGGCTGGAAGCGGAGTTTGAACAAAATTGTCATCATCCGAATTTCCGCTCTGCGACCAAGTCTCCTCGTAGCTGCATGTAAGTTCATCGAGAAATCTGAAACGACTGTACGATCATCTTCAAACTTGCAGGAGTGCTCTGGAATGGCGACACGAGCATTCTCTACAAGTTTCATAAACTTCGTACGGCTGGAAGGGGAGTTAGACACAAATTGTCATCTACAACTCAGATTCCGCTCAGCGACCAAGTCCCGTCGTAGGTGTATGTAAGTTCATCGAGAAATGTGAACCGACTGTACGATCTTCTTCAATCTTGCAGGAGTGCTCTCGATTGACGACGCGAGCATGCTGTACAAGTTTCATAAACTTCGTACGGCTGGAAGGGGAGTTAGATACAAATTGTCATCATCCGAATTTCCGCTCAGCGACCAAGTCCCGTCGTTGCTGTATGTAAGTTCATGGAGAAATGCGAACCGACAGTACGATCTTCTTCAAACTTGCAGGAGTGCTCTCGATTGACGACACGAGCATGCTGTACAAGTTTCATAAACTTCGTACGGCTGGAAGCGGAGTTTGAAAAAAAATGTCATTATCCGAATTTCCGCTCTGCGACCAAGTCTCTTCGTAGCTGCATGTAAGTTCATCGAGAAATCTGAAACGACTGTACGATCATCTTCAAACTTGCAGGAGTGCTCTGGAATGGCGACACGAGCATTCTCTACAAGTTTCATAAACTTCGTACGGCTGGAAGGGGAGTTAGACACAAATTGTCATCTACAACTCAGATTCCGCTCAGCGACCAAGTCCCGTCGTAGGTGTATGTAAGTTCATCGAGAAATGTGAACCGACCGTACGATCTTTTTCAAACTTGCAGGAGTGCTCTCGATTGGCGACGCGAGCATTCTGTACAAGTTTCATAAACTTCGTACGGCTGGAAGGGGAGGTAGATACAAATTGTCATCTACTACGCAGTACTGGATAGTTCCCGTTCAGCGACTAAGTCCCGTCCTCGGTGTATGTAAGTTCATCGAGAAATGTGAACCGACCGTACGATCTTCTTCAAACTTGCAGGAGTGCTCTCGATTGGCGCCGCGAGCATTCTCTACAAGTTTCATAAACTTCGTACGGCTAGAAGGGGAGTCAGACAAAAATTGTCATCTACAACGCAGTACTGGACAGTTCCCGTTCAACGACAAAGTCCCGTCGTAGCTGTATGTAAGTTCATCGAGAAATGTGAACCGACCGTACGATCTTCTTCACACTTGCAAGAGTTCTCTCGAATGGCGACACGAACATTCTGTACAAGTTTCATAAACTTCGTACGGCTAGAAGGGGAGTTAGACACAAATTGTCATCTACAACGCAGTTTCCGCTCAGCCACCAAGTCCCGCCGTAGCTGTATGTCACTTCATCGAGAAATGCGAACCGACCGTACGATCTTCTTCAAACTTGCAGGAGTGCTCTCGATTGACGACACGAGCATGCTGTACAGGGTTCATAAACTTCGTACGGCTGGAAGCGGAGTTTGAACAAAATTGTCATCATCCGAATTTCCGCTCAGCGACCAAGTCCCTTCGTAGCTGCATGTAAGTTCATCGAGAAATCTGAACCGACCGTACGATCATCTTCAAACTTGCAGGAGTGCTCTCGATTGGCGACACGAGCATTCTGTACTAGATTCATAAACTTCGTACGGCTGGAAAGGGAGTTAGACACAAATTGTCATCTACAACGCAGTTTCCGCTCAGCGACCAAGTCCCGTCGTAGCTGTATGTAAGTTCATGGAGAAATGCGAACCGCCAGTACGATCTTCTTCAAACTTGCAGGAGTGCTCTCGATTGACGACACGAACATGCTGTACAAGTTTCATAAACTTCGTATGGCTGGAAGCGGAGTTTGAAAAAAATTGTCATTATCCGAATTTCCGCTCTGCGACCAAGTCTCCTCGTAGCTGCATGTAAGTTCATCGAGAAATCTGAAACGACTGTACGATCATCTTCAAACTTGCAGGAGTGCTCTGGAATGGCGACACGAGCATTCTCTACAAGTTTCATAAACTTCGTACGGCTGGAAGGGGAGTTAGACACAAATTGTCATCTACAACTCAGATTCCGCTCAGCGACCAAGTCCCGTCGTAGGTGTATGTAAGTTCATCGAGAAATCTGAACCGACCGTACGATCATCTTCAAACTTGCAGGAGTGCTCTCGATTGGCGACGCGAGCATTCTGTACAAGTTTCATAAACTTCGTGCGGCTGGAAGCGGAGTTTGAAAAAAATTGTCATTATCCGAATTTCCCCTCAGCGACCAAGTTCCTTCGTAGCTGCATGTAAGTTCATCGAGAAATCTGAACCGACCGTACGATCATCTTCAAACTTGCAGGAGTGCTCCCGACTGGCGACGCGAGCATTCTGTACAAGTTTCATAAACTTCGTACAGCTGGAAGCGGAGTTTGATAAAAATTGTCATCTACAACGCACTACTGGATAGTTCCCGTTCAGCGGCAAAGTCCCGTCGTAGCTGTATGTAAGTTCATCGAGAAATGTGTACCGACCGTACGATCTTCTTCAAACTTGCAGGAGTGCTCTCGATTGACGACACGAGCATTCTCTACAAGTTTCATAAACTTCGTACGGCTAGAAGGGGAGTTAGACACAAATTGTCATCTACAACGCACTACTGGATAGTTTCCGCTCAGCGACCAAGTCCCGTCGTAGCTGTATGTAAGTTCATGGAGAAATGCGAACCGACCGTACGATCATCTTCAATCTTGCAGGAGTGCTCTCGATTGGCGACACGAGCATTCTCTACAAGTTTCATAAACGTCGTACGGCTAGAAGGGGAGTTAGACACAAATTGTCATCTACAACGCACTACTGGATAGTTCCCGTTCAGCGACAAAGTCCCGTCGTAGCTGTATGTAAGTTCATCGAGAAATGTGAACCGACCGTACGATCTTCTTCAAACTTGCAGGAGTGCTCTCTATTGACGACGCGAGCATGCTGTACAAGTTTCATAAACTTCGTACGGCTGGAAGCGGAGTTTGAAAAAAATTGTCATCATCCGAATTTCCGCTCAGCGACCAAGTCCCTTCGTAGCTGCATGTAAGTTCATCGAGAAATCTGAACCGACCGTACGATCATCTTCAAACTTGCAGGTGTGCTCTCGATTGGCGACACGAGCATTCTATACAGTTTCATAAACTTCGTACGGCTGGAAGGGGAGTTAGACACAAATTGTCATCTACAACGCAGTTTCCGCTCAGCGACCAAGTCCCGTCGTTGCTGTATGTAAGTTCATGGAGAAATGCGAAACGACAGTACGATCTTCTTCAAACTTGCAGGAGTGCTCTCGATTGACGACACGAGCATGCTGTACAAGTTTCATAAACTTCGTACGGCTGGAAGCGGAGATTGAAAAAAATTGTCATCATCCGAATTTCCGCTCAGCGACCAAGTCCCTTCGTAGCTGCATGTAAGTTCATCGAGAAATGTGAACCGACCGTACGATCTTCTTCAAACTTGCAGGAGTGCTCTCGATTGGCGACGCGAGCATTCTGTACAAGTTTCATAAACTTCGTACGGCTGGAAGGGGAGTTAGATACAAATTGTCATCTACTACGCAGTACTGTATAGTTCCCGTTCAGCGACTAAGTCCCGTCGTAGCTGTATGTAAGTTCATCGAGAAATGTGAACCGACCGTACGATCTTCTTCACACTTGCAAGAGTGCTCTCGAATGGCGACACGAGCATTCTGTACAAGTTTCATAAACTTCGTACGGCTAGAAGGGGAGTTAGACACAAATTGTCATCTACAACGCAGTTTCCGCTCAGCCACCAAGTCCCGTCGTAGCTGTATGTCACTTCATCGAGAAATGCGAACCGACCGTACGATCTTCTTCAAACTTGCAGGAGTGCTCTCGATTGAAGACACGAGCATGCTGTACAGGGTTCATAAACTTCGTACGGCTGGAAGCGGAGTTTGAACAAAATTGTCATCATCCGAATTTCCGCTCAGCGACCAAGTCCCTTCGTAGCTGCATGTAAGTTCATCGAGAAATCTGAACCGACCGTACGATCATCTTCAAACTTGCAGGAGTGCTCTCGATTGGCGACACGAGCATTCTGTACAAGATTCATAAACTTCGTACGGCTGGAAAGGGAGTTAGACACAAATTGTCATCTACAACGCAGTTTCCGCTCAGCGACCAAGTCCCGTCGTTGCTGTATGAAAGTTCATGGAGAAATGCGAAACGACAGTACGATCTTCTTCAAACTTGCAGGAGTGCTCTCGATTGACGACACGAGCATGCTGTACAAGTTTCATAAACTTCGTACGGCTGGAAGCGGAGATTGAAAAAAATTGTCATTATCCGAATTTCCGCTCTGCGACCAAGTCTCTTCGTAGCTGCATGTAAGTTCATCGAGAAATCTGAAACGACTGTACGATCATCTTCAAACTTGCAGGAGTGCTCTGGAATGGCGACACGAGCATTCTCTACAAGTTTCATACACTTCGTACGGCTGGAAGGGGAGTTAGACACAAATTGTCACCTACAACTCAGATTCCGCTCAGCGACCAAGTCCCGTCGTAGGTGTATGTAAGTTCATCGAGAAATGTGAACCGACCGTACGATCTTCTTCAAACTTGCAGGAGTGCTCTCGATTGGCGACGCGAGCATTCTGTACAAGTTTCATAAACTTCGTACGGCTGGAAGGGGAGTTAGATACAAATTGTCATCTACTACGCAGTACTGTATAGTTCCCGTTCAGCGACTAAGTCCCGTCGTAGCTGTATGTAAGTTCATCGAGAAATGTGAACCGACCGTACGATCTTCTTCACACTTGCAAGAGTGCTCTCGAATGGCGACACGAGCATTCTGTACAAGTTTCATAAACTTCGTACGGCTAGAAGGGGAGTTAGACACAAATTGTCATCTACAACGCAGTTTCCGCTCAGCCACCAAGTCCCGTCGTAGCTGTATGTCACTTCATCGAGAAATGCGAACCGACCGTACGATCTTCTTCAAACTTGCAGGAGTGCTCTCGATTGAAGACACGAGCATGCTGTACAGGGTTCATAAACTTCGTACGGCTGGAAGCGGAGTTTGAACAAAATTGTCATCATCCGAATTTCCGCTCAGCGACCAAGTCCCTTCGTAGCTGCATGTAAGTTCATCGAGAAATCTGAACCGACCGTACGATCATCTTCAAACTTGCAGGAGTGCTCTCGATTGGCGACACGAGCATTCTGTACAAGATTCATAAACTTCGTACGGCTGGAAAGGGAGTTAGACACAAATTGTCATCTACAACGCAGTTTCCGCTCAGCGACCAAGTCCCGTCGTAGCTGTATGTAAGTTCATGGAGAAATGCGAACCGACAGTACGATCTTCTTCAAACTTGCAGGAGTGCTCTCGATTGACGACACGAGCATGCTGTAAAAGTTTCATAAACTTCGTACGGCTGGAAGGGGAGTTAGATACAAATTGTCATCATCCGAATTTCCGCTCTGCGACCAAGTCCCGTCGTAGGTGTATGTAAGTTCATCGAGAAATGCGAACCGACAGTACGATCTTCTTCAAACTTGCAGGAGTGCTCTCGATTGACGACACGAGCATGCTGTAAAAGTTTCATAAACTTCGTACGGCTGGAAAGGGAGTTAGACACAAATTGTCATCTACAACGCAGTTTCCGCTCAGCGACCAAGTCCCGTCGTAGCTGTATGTAAGTTCATGGAGAAATGTGAACCGACCGTACGATCTTCTTCAAACTTGCAGGAGTGCTCTCGATTGGCGACGCGAGCATTCTGTACAAGTTTCATAAACTTCGTACGGCTGGAAGGGGAGTTAGATACAAATTGTCATCTACTACACAGTACTGGATAGTTCCCGTTCAGCGACTAAGTCCCGTCGTAGGTGTATGTAAGTTCATCGAGAAATGTGAACCGACCGTACGATCTTCTTCAAACTTGCAGGAGTGCTCTCGATTGGCGCCACGAGCATTCTCTACAAGTTTCATAAACTTCGTACGGCTAGAAGGGGAGTTAGACACAAATTGTCATCTACAACGCAGTACTGGACAGTTCCCGTTCAACGACAAAGTCCCGTCGTAGCTGTATGTAAGTTCATCGAGAAATGTGAACCGACCGTACGATCTTCTTCACACTTGCAAGAGTGCTCTCGAATGGCGACACGAGCATTCTGTACAAGTTTCATAAACTTCGTACGGCTAGAAGGGGAGTTAGACACAAATTGTCATCTACAACGCAGTTTCCGCTGAGCCACCAAGTCCCGTCGTAGCTGTATGTCACTTCATCGAGAAATGCGAACCGACCGTACGAAACTTCTTCAAACTTGCAGGAGTGCTCTCGATTGACGACACGAGCATGCTGTACAGGGTTCATAAACTTCGTACGGCTGGAAGCGGAGTTTGAACAAAATTGTCATCATCCGAATTTCCGCTCAGCGACCAAGTCCCTTCGTAGCTGCATGTAAGTTCATCGAGAAATCTGAACCGACCGTACGATCATCTTCAAACTTGCAGGAGTGCTCTCGATTGGCGACACGAGCATTCTGTACAAGATTCGTAAACTTCGTACGGCTGGAAAGGGAGTTAGACACAAATTGTCATCTACAACGCAGTTTCCGCTCAGCGACCAAGTCCCGTCGTAGCTGTATGTAAGTTCATCGAGAAATGTGAACCGACCGTACGATCTTCTTCACACTTGCAAGAGTTCTCTCGAATGGCGACACGAACATTCTGTACAAGTTTCATAAACTTCGTACGGCTAGAAGGGGAGTTAGACACAAATTTTCATCTACAACGCAGTTTCCGCTCAGCCACCAAGTCCCGCCGTAGCTGTATGTCACTTCATCGAGAAATGCGAACCGACCGTACGATCTTCTTCAAACTTGCAGGAGTGCTCTCGATTGACGACACGAGCATGCTGTACAGGGTTCATAAACTTCGTACGGCTGGAAGCGGAGTTTGAACAAAATTGTCATCATCCGAATTTCCGCTCAGCGACCAAGTCCCTTCGTAGCTGCATGTAAGTTCATCGAGAAATCTGAACCGACCGTACGATCATCTTCAAATTTGCAGGAGTGCGCTCGATTGGCGACATGAGCATTCTGTACAAGATTCATAAACTTCGTACGGCTGGAAAGGGAGTTAGACACAAATTGTCATCTACAACGCAGTTTCCGCTCAGCGACCAAGTCCCGTCGTAGCTGTATGTAAGTTCATGGAGAAATGTGAACCGACCGTACGATCTTCTTCAAACTTGCAGGAGTGCTCTCGATTGGCGACGCGAGCATTCTGTACAAGTTTCATAAACTTCGTACGGCTGGAAGGGGAGTTAGATACAAATTGTCATCTACTACACAGTACTGGATAGTTCCCGTTCAGCGACTAAGTCCCGTCGTAGGTGTATGTAAGTTCATCGAGAAATGTGAACCGACCGTACGATCTTCTTCAAACTTGCAGGAGTGCTCTCGATTGGCGCCACGAGAATTCTCTACAAGTTTCATAAACTTCGTACGGCTAGAAGGGGAGTTAGACACAAATTGTCATCTACAACGCAGTACTGGACAGTTCCCGTTCAACGACAAAGTCCCGTCGTAGCTGTATGTAAGTTCATCGAGAAATGTGAACCGACCGTACGATCTTCTTCACACTTGCAAGAGTGCTCTCGAATGGCGACACGAGCATTCTGTACAAGTTTCATAAACTTCGTACGGCTAGAAGGGGAGTTAGACACAAATTGTCATCTACAACGCAGTTTCCGCTCAGCCACCAAGTCCCGTCGTAGCTGTATGTCACTTCATCGAGAAATGCGAACCGACCGTACGATCTTCTTCAAACTTGCAGGAGTGCTCTCGATTGACGACACGAGCATGCTGTACAGGGTTCATAAACTTCGTACGGCTGGAAGCGGAGTTTGAAAAAAATTGTCATCATCCGAATTTCCGCTCAGCGACCAAGTCCCTTCGTAGCTGCATGTAAGTTCATCGAGAAATCTGAAGGGGAGTTAGACACAAATTGTCATCTACAACGCAGTACTGGATAGTTCCCGTTCAGCGACAAAGTCCCGTCGTAGCTGTATGTATGTTCATCGAGAAATGTGAACCGACCGCACGATCTTCTTCAAACTTGCAAGAGTGCTCTCGAATGGCGACACGAGCATTCTGTACAAGTTTCATAAACTTCATACGGCTAGAAGGGGAGTTAGACACAAATTGTCATCTACAAAGCAGTTTCCGCTCAGCGACCAAGTCCCGTCGTAGCTGTATGTTACTTCATCGAGAAATGCGAACCGACCGTACGATGTTCTTCAAACTTGCAGGAGTGCTCTCGATTGACGACACGAGCATGCCGTACAAGGTTCATAAATTTCGTACGGCTGGAAGCGGAGTTTGAAAAAAATTGTCATCATCCGGATTTCCGCTCAGCGACCAAGTCCCTTCGTAGCTGCATGTAAGTTCATCGAGAAATCTGAACCGACTGTACGATCATCTTCAAACTTGCAGGAGTGGTCTCGATTGGCGACACGAGCATTCTGTACAAGTTTCATAAACTTCGTACGGCTGGAAGGGGAGTTAGACACAAATTGTCATCTACAACCCATTTTCCGCTCAGCGACCAAGTCCCGTCGTAGTTGTATGTAAGTTCATCGAGAAATGCGAACCGATCGTACGATCTTCTTCAAACTTGCAGGAGTGCTGTCGATTGACGACACGAGCATGCTGTACAAGTTTCATAAACTTCGTACGGCTGGAAGCGGAGTTTGAAAAAAATTGTCATCATCCGAATTTCCGCTCAGCGAACAAGTCCCTTCGTAGCTGCATATAAGTTCATCGAGAAATCTGAACCGACCGTACGATCATCTTCAAACTTGCAGGAGTGCTCTCGAATGGCGACACGAGCATTCTGTACAAGTTGCATAAACTTCGTACGGCTGGAAGGGGAGTTAGACACAAATTGTCATGTACAACGCAGTTTCCGCTCAGCGACCAAGTCCCGTCGTAGCTGTATGTAAGTCCATCGAGAAATGCGAACCGATCTTACGATCTACGTCAAACTTGCAGGAGTGCTCTCAATTGACGACACGAGCATGCTGTACAAGTTTCATAAACTTTGTACGGCCGGAAGCGGAGTTTGAAAATAATTGTCATCATCCGAATTTCCGCTCAGCGACCAAGTCCCTTCGTAGCTGCATGTAAGTTGATCGAGAAACCTGAACCGACCGTACGATCATCTTCAAACTTGCAGGAGTGCTCTCGATTGGCGACACGAGCATTCCGTACAAGTTTCATAAACTTCGTACGGCTGGAAGGGGAGTTAGACACAAATTGTCATCTACAACGCAGTTTCCGCTCAGCGACCAAGTCCCGTCGTTGCTGTACGTAAGTTCATCGAGAAATGCGAACCGACCATACGATCTTCTTCAAACTTGCAGGAGTGCTCTCGATTGGCGACACGAGCATTCTGTACAAGTTTCATAAACTTCGTACGGCTGGAAGGGGAGTTAGACACAAATGGTCATCTACAACGCAGTTTCCGCTCAGGGACCAAGTCCCGTCGTTGCTGTACGTAAGTTCATCGAGAAATGCGAACCGACCGTACGATCATCTTCAAACTTGCAGGAGTGGTCTCGATTGGCGACACGAGCATTCTGTACAAGTTTCATAAACTTCGTACGGCTGGAAGGGGAGTTAGATACAAATTGTCATCTACTACGCAGTACTGGATAGTTCCCGTTTAGCGACTAAGTCCCGTCGTAGCTGCATGTAAGTTCATCGAGAAATGTGAACCGACCGTATGATCTTCTTCAAACTTGCAGGAGTGCTCTCGATTGACGACACGAGCATGCTGTACAAGTTTCATACACTTCGTACGGCTGGAAGCGGAGTTTAAAAAAATTGTCATCATCCGAATTTCCGCTCAGCGACCAAGTCCCTTCGTAGCTGCATGTAAGTTCATCGAGAAATCTGAACCGACCGTACGATCATCTTCAAACTTGCAGGAGTGCTCTCGACTGGCGACACGAGCATTCTGTACAAGTTTCATAAACTTCGTACGGCTAGAAGGGGAGTTAGACACAAATTGTCATCTACAACGCAGTACTGGATAGTTCCCCTTCAGCGACAAAGTCCCGTCGTAGCTGTATGTATGTTCATCGAGAAATGTGAACCGACCGTACGATCTTCTTCAAACTTGCAGGAGTGCTCTCGAATGGCGAAACGAGCATTCTGTACAAGTTTCATAAACGTCGAACGGTTGGAAGGGGAGTTAGACACCTTTGTCATCATCCGAATTTCCCCTCAGCGACCAAGTTCCTTCGTAGCTGCATGTAAGTTCATCGAGAAATCTGAACCGACCGTACGATCATCTTCAAACTTGCAGGAGTGCTCCAGACTGGCGACGCGAGCAT
Organism: Priocnemis perturbator; assembly: GCA_963942575.1. Lineage (NCBI taxonomy): Eukaryota > Metazoa > Arthropoda > Insecta > Hymenoptera > Pompilidae > Priocnemis > Priocnemis perturbator. Next base: position 180,765 of record CAWWDK010000202.1, on the reverse strand, counting down.
TCTGTACAAGTTTCATAAACTTCGTACGGCTGGAAGCGGAGTTTGAAAAAAATTGTCATCATCCGAATTTCCGCTCAGCGACCAAGTCCCTTCGTAGCTGCATGTAAGTTTATAGAGAAATCTGAACCGACCGTAAGATCATCTTATAACTTGCAGGAGTGCCCTCGATTGGCAACACGAGCATTCTCTACAAGTTTCATAAACTTCGTACGGCTGGAAGTGGAGTTAGACACAAATTGTCTTGTACAACGCAGTTTCCGCTCAGAGACCAAGTCCCTTCGTAGCTGCATGTAAGTTCATCGAGAAATCTGAACCGACCGTACGATCATCTTCAACTTGAAGGAGTGCTCTCGATTGGCGACACGAGCATTCCGTACAAGTTTCATAAACTTCGTACGGCTGGAAGGGGAGTTAGACACAAATTGTCATCTACAACGCAGTTTCCGCTCAGCGGCCAAGTCCCGTCGTTGCTGTACGTAAGTTCATCGAGAAATGCGAACCGACCGTACGATCTTCTTCAAACTTGCAGGAGTGCTCTCGATTGGCGACACGAGCGTTCTCTACAAGTTTCATAAACTTCGTACGGCTGGAAGGGGAGTTAGACACAAATTGTCATCATCCGAATTTCCCCTCAGCGACCAAGTTCCTTCGTAGCTGCATGTAAGTTCATCGAGAAATCTGAACCGACCGTACGATCATCTTCAAACTTGCAGAAATGCTCCCGACTGGCGACGCGAGCATTCTGTACAAGTTTCATAAACTTCGTACGGCTGGAAGCGGAGTTTGAAAAAAATTGTCATCTACAACGCACTACTGGATAGTTCCCGTTCAGCGGCAAAGTCCCGTCGTAGCTGTATGTAAGTTCATCGAGAAATGTGTACCGACCGTACGATCTTCTTCAAACTTGCAGGAGTGCTCTCGATTGACGACACGAGCATTCTCTACAAGTTTCATAAACTTCGTACGGCTAGAAGGGGAGTTAGACACAAATTGTCATCTACAACGCACTACTGGATAGTTTCCGCTCAGCGACCAAGTCCCGTCGTAGCTGTCTGTAAGTTCATCGAGAAATGTGAACCGCCCGTACGATCTTCTTCAAACTTGCAGGAGTGCTCTCTATTGACGACACGAGCATGCTGTACAAGTTTCATAAACTTCGTACGGCTGGAAGCGGAGTTTGAAAAAAATTGTCATCATCCGAATTTCCGCTCAGCGACCAAGTCCCTTCGTAGCTGCATGTAAGTTCATCGAGAAATCTGAAACGACTGTACGATCATCTTCAAACTTGCAGGAGTGCTCTGGAATGGCGACACGAGCATTCTCTACAAGTTTCATAAACTTCGTACGGCTGGAAGGGGAGTTAGACACAAATTGTCACCTACAACTCAGATTCCGCTCAGCGACCAAGTCCCGTCGTAGGTGTATGTAAGTTCATCGAGAAATGTGAACCGACCGTACGATCTTCTTCAAACTTGCAGGAGTGCTCTCGATTGGCGACGCGAGCATTCTGTACAAGTTTCATAAACTTCGTACGGCTGGAAGGGGAGTTAGATACAAATTGTCATCTTCTACGCAGTACTGGATAGTTCCCGTTCAGCGACTAAGTCCCGTCCTAGGTGTATGTAAGTTCATCGAGAAATGTGAACCGACCGTACGATCTTCTTCAAACTTGCAGGAGTGCTCTCGATTGGCGCCACGAGCATTCTCTACAAGTTTCATAAACTTCGTACGGCTAGAAGGGGAGTTAGACACAAATTGTCATCTACAACGCAGTACTGGACAGTTCCCGTTCAACGACAAAGTCCCGTCGTAGCTGTATGTAAGTTCATCGAGAAATGTGAACCGACCGTACGATCTTCTTCACACTTGCAAGAGTGCTCTCGAATGGCGACACGAGCATTCTGTACAAGTTTCATAAACTTCGTACGGCTAGAAGGGGAGTTAGACACAAATTGTCATCTACAACGCAGTTTCCGCTCAGCCACCAAGTCCCGTCGTAGCTGTATGTCACTTCATCGAGAAATGCGAACCGACCGTACGATCTTCTTCAAACTTGCAGGAGTGCTCTCGATTGACGACACGAGCATGCTGTACAGGGTTCATAAACTTCGTACGGCTGGAAGCGGAGTTTGAAAAAAATTGTCATCATCCGAATTTCCGCTCAGCGACCAAGTCCCTTCGTAGCTGCATGTAAGTTCATCGAGAAATCTGAAGGGGAGTTAGACACAAATTGTCATCTACAACGCAATACTGGATAGTTCCCGTTCAGCGACAAAGTCCCGTCGTAGCTGTATGTATGTTCATCGAGAAATGTTCACCGACCGCACGATCTTCTTCAAACTTGCAAGAGTGCTCTCGAATGGCGACACGAGAATTCTGTACAAGTTTCATAAACTTCATACGGCTAGAAGGGGAGTTAGACACAAATTGTCATCTACAACGCCATTTCCGCTCAGCGACCAAGTCCCGTCGTAGCTGTATGTTACTTCATCGAGAAATGCGAACCGACCGTACGATCTTCTTCAAACTTGCAGGAGTGCTCTCGATTGACGACACGAGCATGCCGTACAAGGTTCATAAACTTCGTACGGCTGGAAGCGGAGTTTGAAAAAAATTGTCATCATCCAAATTTCCGCTCAGCGACCAAGTCCCTTCGTAGCTGCATGTAAGTTCATCGAGAAATCTGAACCGACTGTACGATCATCTTCAAACTTGCAGGAGTGGTCTCGATTGGCGACACGAGCATTCTGTACAAGTTTCATAAACTTCGTACGGCTGGAAGGGGAGTTAGACACAAAATGTCATCTACAACCCATTTTCCGCTCAGCCACCAAGTCCCGTCGTAGTTGTATGTAAGTTCATCGAGAAATGCGAACCGATCGTACGATCTTCTTCAAACTTGCAGGAGTGCTGTCGATTGACGACACGAGCATGCTGTACAAGTTTCATAAACTTTGTACGGCTGGAAACGGAGTTTGAAAAAAATTGTCATCATCCGAATTTCCGCTCAGCGACCAAGTTCCTTCGTAGCTGCATGTAAGTTCATCGAGAAATCTGAACCGACCGTACGATCATCTTCAAACTTGCAGGAGTGCTCTCGATTGGCGACACGAGCATTCTGTACAAGTTTCATAAACTTCGAATGGCTGGAAGGGGAGTTAGACACAAATTGTCATCTACACCGCAGTACTGGATCGTTCCCGTTCAGCGACTAGGTCCCGTCGTAGGTGTATGTGAGTTCATCGAGAAATGTGAACCGACCGTACGATCTTCTTCAAACTTGCAGGAGTGCTCTCGATTGGCGACACGAGCATTCTCTACAAGTTTCATAAACTTCGTACTCCTGGAAGGGGAGTTAGACAAAAATTGTCATCTACAACGCAGTACTGGATAGTTCCCGTTCAGCGACAAAGTCCCGTCGTAGCTGTATGTAAGTTCATCGAGAAATGTGAACCGACCGTACGATCTTCTTCAAACTTGCAAGAGTGCGCTCGAATGGCGACACGAGCATTCTGTACAAGTTTCATAAACTTCGTACGGCTGGAAGGGGAGTTAGACACAAATTGTCATCTCCAACGCAGTTTCCGCTCAGCGACCAAGTCCCGTCGTAGCTGTATGTAAGTTCATCGAGAAATGCGAACCGATCGTATGATCTTCTTCAAACTTGCAGGAGTGCTCTCGATTTACGACAGGAGCATGCTGTACAAGTTTCATAAACTTCGTATGGCTGGAAGCGGAGTTTGAAAAAAATTGTCATCATCCGAATTTCCGCTCAGCGACCAAGTCCCTTCGTAGCTGCATATAAGTTCATCGAGAAATCTGAACCGACCGTACGATCATCTTCAAATTTGCAGGAGTGCTCTCGTTCGGCGACACGAGCATTCTGTACAAGTTTCATAAACTTCGTACGGTTGGAAGGGGAGTTAGACACAAATTGTCATCTACAATGCAGTACTGGATAGTTCCCGTTCAGCGACAAAGTCCCGTCGTAGCTGTATGTAAGTTCATCGAGAAATCTGAACCTACCGTACGATCATCTTCAAACTTGCGGGAGTGCTCTTGATGGGCGACACTAGCATTATCTACAAGTTTCATAAACTTCGTACGGCTGGAAGGGGAGTTAGACACAAATTGTCATCTTCAACGCAATTTCCGCTCAGCGACCAAGTCCCGTCGTAGCTGTATGTAAGTTCATCGAGAAATGCGAACCGATCGTATGATCTTTTTCAAACTTGCAGGAGTGCTCTCGATTTGCGACAGGAGCATGCTGTACAAGTTTCATAAACTTCGCACGGCTGGAAGCGGAGTTAGACAAAAATTGTCATGTACAATGCAGTACTGGATAGTTCCCGTTCAGCGACAAAGTCCCGTCGTAGCTGTATGTAAGTTCATCGAGAAATGTGAACCGACCGTACGATCTTCTTCAAACTTGCAGGAGTGCTCTCGATTGACGACACGAGCATGCTGTACAAGTTTCATAAACTTCGTACGGCTGGAAGGGGAGTTAGACACAAATTGTCATGTACAACGCAGTTTCCGCTGAGCGGCAAGTCCCGTCGTAGCTGTATGTAAGTTCATCGAGAAATGCGAACCGACCGACGATCTTCTTCAAACTTGCAGGAGTGCTCTCGATTGGCGACACGAGCATTCGCTACTAGTTTCATAAACTTCGTACGGTTGGAAAGGGAGTTAGACACAAATTGTCATCATCCCAATTTCCGCTCAGCGACCAAGTCCCTTCGTAGCTGCATGTAAGTTCATCGAGAAATCTGAACCGACCGTACGATCATTTTCAAACTTGCAGGAGTGCTCTCGATTGGCGACACGAGCATTCTCTACAAGTTTCATAAACTTCGTACGGCTGGAAGGGGAGTTAGACACAAATTGTCATCTACAACGCAGTACTGGATAGTTCCCGTTCAGCGACAAAGTCCCGTCGTAGCTGTATGTAAGTTCATCGAGAAATGTGAACCGACCGTACGATCTTCTTCAAACTTGCAGGAGTGCTCTCGATTGACGACACGAGCATGCCGTACAAGGTTCATAAACTTCGTACGGCTGGAAGCGGAGTTTGAAAAAAATTGTCATCATCCAAATTTCCGCTCAGCGACCAAGTCCCTTCGTAGCTGCATGTAAGTTCATCGAGAAATCTGAACCGACTGAACGATCATCTTCAAACTTGCAGGAGTGGTCTCGATTGGCGACACGAGCATTCTGTACAAGTTTCATAAACTTCGTACGGCTGGAAGGGGAGTTAGACACAAATTGTCATCTACAACCCATTTTCCGCTCAGCGACCAAGTCCCGTCGTAGTTGTATGTAAGTTCATCGAGAAATGCGAACCGATCGTACGATCTTCTTCAAACTTGCAGGAGTGCTGTCGATTGACGACACGAGCATGCTGTACAAGTTTCATAAACTTCGTACGGCTGGAAACGGAGTTTGAAAAAAATTGTCATCATCCGAATTTCCGCTCAGCGAACAAGTCCCTTCGTAGCTGCATATAAGTTCATCGAGAAATCTGAACCGACCGTACGATCATCTTCAAACTTGCAGGAGTGCTCTCGATTGGCGACACGAGCATTCTGTACAAGTTGCATAAACTTCGTACGGCTGGAAGGGGAGTTAGACACAAATTGTCATGTACAACGCAGTTTCCGCTCAGCGACCAAGTCCCGTCGTAGCTGTATGTAAGTCCATCGAGAAATGCGAACCGATCTTACGATCTACGTCAAACTTGCAGGAGTGCTCTCAATTGACGACACGAGCATGCTGTACAAGTTTCATAAACTTTGTACGGCTGGAAGCGGAGTTTGAAAATAATTGTCATCATCCGAATTTCCGCTCAGCGACCAAGTCCCTTCGTAGCTGCATGTAAGTTCATCGAGAAACCTGAACCGACCGTACGATCATCTTCAAACTTGCAGGAGTGCTCTCGATTGGCGACACGAGCATTCCGTACAAGTTTCATAAACTTCGTACGGCTGGAAGGGGAGTTAGACACAAATTGTCATCTACAACGCAGTTTCCGCTCAGCGACCAAGTCCCGTCGTTGCTGTACGTAAGTTCATCGAGAAATGCGAACCGACCGTACGCTCTTCTTCAAACTTGCAGGAGTGCTCTCGATTGGCGACACGAGCATTCTGTACAAGTTTCATAAACTTCGTACGGCTGGAAGGGGAGTTAGACACAAATTGTCATCTACAACGCAGTTTCCGCTCAGCGACCAAGTCCCGCCGTACCTCTATGTAAGTTCATCGAGAAATGCGAACCGATCGTACGATCTACGTTAAACTTGCAGGAGTGCTCTCGATTAGCGACACGAGCATTCTCTACAAGTTTCATAAACTTCGTACGGATGGAAGGGGAGTTAGACACAAATTGTCATCATCCGAATTTCCGCTCAGCGACCAAGTCCCTTCGTAGCTGCATGTAAGTTCATCGAGAAACCTGAACCGTACGATCATCTTCAAACTTGCAGGAGTGCTCTCGATTGGCGACACGAGCATTCTGTACAAGTTTCATAAACTTCGTACGGCTGCAAGGGGAGTTAGACACAAATTGTCATCTACAACGCAGTTTCCGCTCAGGGACCAAGTCCCATCGTTGCTGTACGTAAGTTCATCGAGAAATGCGAACCGACCGTACGATCATCTTCAAACTTGCAGGAGTGGTCTCGATTGGCGACACGAGCATTCTGTACAAGTTTCATAAACTTCGTACGGCTGGAAGGGGAGTTAGATACAAATTGTCATCTACTACGCAGTACTGGATAGTTCCCGTTTAGCGACTAAGTCCCGTCGTAGCTGCATGTAAGTTCATCGAGAAATGTGAACCGACCGTATGATCTTCTTCAAACTTGCAGGAGTGCTCTCGATTGACGACACGAGCATGCTGTACAAGTTTCATACACTTCGTACGGCTGGAAGCGGAGTTTGAAAAAAATGGTCATCATCCGAATTTCCGCTCAGCGACCAAGTCTCTTCGTAGCTGCATGTAAGTTCATCGAGAAATCTGAACCGACCGTACGATCATCTTCAAACTTGCAGGAGTGCTCTCGACTGGCGACACGAGCATTCTGTACAAGTTTCATAAACTTCGTACGGCTGGAAGGGGAGTTAGACACAAATTGTCATCTACAACGCGGTTTCCGTTCAGCGACCAAGTCCCGTCGTTGCTGTACGTAAGTTCATCGAGAAATGCGAACCGACCGTACGATCATCTTCAAACTTGCAGGAGTGCTCTCGATTGGCGACACGAGCATTCTCTACAAGTTTCATAAACTTCGTACGGCTAGAAGGGGAGTTAGACACAAATTGTCATCTACAACGCACTACTGGATAGTTCCCGTTCAGCGACAATGTCCCGTCGTAGATGTATGTAAGTTCATCGAGAAATGTGAACCGACCGTACGATCTTCTTCAAACTTGCAGGACTGCTCTCGATTGACGACACGAGCATGCAGTACAAGTTTCATAAACTTCGTACGGCTGGAAGCGGAGTTTGAAAAAAATTGTCATTATCCGAATTTCCGCTCAGCGCCCAAGTCCCTTCGTAGCTGCATGTAAGTTCATCGAGAAATCTGAACCGACCGTACGATCATCTTCAAACTTGCAGGAGTGCTCTCGACTGGCGACACGAGCATTCTGTAAAAGTTTCATAAACTTCGTACGGCTGGAAGGGGAGTTAGACACAAATAGTCATCTACAACGCAGTACTGGATAGTTCCCGTTCAGCGACTAAGTCCCGTCGTAGGTGTATGTAAGTTCATCGAGAAATGTGAACCGACCATACGATCTTCTTCAAACTTGCAGGAGTGCTCTCGATTGGCGACACGAGCATTCTGTACATGTTTCATAAACTTCGTACGGCTGGAAGGGGAGTTAGACACAAATTGTCATCTACAACGCAGCTTCCGCTCAGCGACCAAGTTCCTTCGTAGCTGCATGTAAGTTCATCGAGAAATCTAAACCGACCGTACGATCATCTTCAAACTTGCAGGAGTGCTCTCGATTGGCGACACGAGCATTCTGTACAAGTTTCATAAACTTCGAATGGCTGGAAGGGGAGTTAGACACAAATTGTCATCTACACCGCAGTACTGGATAGTTCCCGTTCAGCGACTAGGTCCCGTCGTAGGTGTATGTAAGTTCATCGAGAAATGTGAACCGACCGTACGATCTTCTTCAAACTTGCAGGAGTGCTCTCGATTGGCGACACGAGCATTCTCTACAAGTTTCATAAACTTCGTACTCCTGGAAGTTGAGTTAGACAAAAATTGTCATCTACAACGCAGTACTGGATAGTTCCCGTTCAGCGACAAAGTCCCGTCGTAGCTGTATGTAAGTTCATCGAGAAATGTGAACCGACCGTACGATCTTCTTCAAACTTGCAAGAGTGCGCTCGAATGGCGACACGAGCATTCTGTACAAGTTTCATAAACTTCGTACGGCTGGAAGGGGAGTTAGACACAAATTGTCATCTCCAACGCAGTTTCCGCTCAGCGACCAAGTCCCGTCGTAGCTGTATGTAAGTTCATCGAGAAATGCGAACCGATCGTATGATCTTCTTCAAACTTGCAGGAGTGCTCTCGATTTACGACAGGAGCATGCTGTACAAGTTTCATAAACTTCGTATGGCTGGAAGCGGAGTTTGAAAAAAATTGTCATCATCCGAATTTCCGCTCAGCGACCAAGTCCCTTCGTAGCTGCATATAAGTTCATCGAGAAATCGGAACCGACCGTACGATCATCTTCAAATTTGCAGGAGTGCTCTCGTTCGGCGACACGAGCATTCTGTACAAGTTTCATAAACTTCGTACGGTTGGAAGGGGAGTTAGACACAAATTGTCATCTACAATGCAGTACTGGATAGTTCCCGTTCAGCGACAAAGTCCCGTCGTAGCTGTATGTAAGTTCATCGAGAAATGTGAACCGACCGTACGATCTTCTTCAAACTTGCAGGAGTGCTCTCGATTGGCGACACGAGCATTCTCTACAAGTTTCATAAACTTCGTACGGCTGGAAGGGGAGTTAGACACAAATTGTCATCTACAACGCAGTTTCCGCTCAGCGACCAAGTCCCGTCGTAGCTGTATGTAAGTTCATCGAGAAATGCAAACCGACCGTACGATCATCTTCAAACTTGCAGGAGTGCTCTCGATAGACGACACGAGCATTCTGTACAAGTTTCATAAACTTCGTAAGGCTGGAAGCGGAGTTTGAAAAAAATTGTCATCATCCAAATTTCCGCTCAGCGACCAAGTCACTTCGTAGCTGCATATAAGTTCATCGAGAAATCTGAACCTACCGTACGATCATCTTCAAACTTGCGGGAGTGCTCTTGATGGGCGACACTAGCATTATCTACAAGTTTCATAAACTTCGTATGGCTGGAAGGGGAGTTAGACACAAATTGTCATCTTCAACGCAATTTCCGCTCAGCGACCAAGTCCCGTCGTAGCTGTATGTAAGTTCATCGAGAAATGCGAACCGATCGTATGATCTTTTTCAAACTTGCAGGAGTGCTCTCGATTTGCGACAGGAGCATGCTGTACAAGTTTCATAAACTTCGTACGGCTGGAAGCGGAGTTAGACACAAATTGTCATCTTCAACGCAGTTTCCGCTCAGCGACCAAGTCCCGTCGTAGCTGTATGTAAGTTCATCGAGAAATGCGAACCGATCGTATGATCTTCTTCAAACTTGCAGGAGTGCTCTCGATTTACGACAGGAGCATGCTGTACAAGTTTCATAAACTTCGTATGGCTGGAAGCGGAGTTTGAAAAAAATTGTCATCATCCGAATTTCCGCTCAGCGACCAAGTCCCTTCGTAGCTGCATATAAGTTCATCGAGAAATCTGAACCGACCGTACGATCATCTTCAAATTTGCAGGAGTGCTCTCGTTCGGCGACACGAGCATTCTGTACAAGTTTCATAAACTTCGTACGGTTGGAAGGGGAGTTAGACACAAATTGTCATCTACAATGCAGTACTGGATAGTTCCCGTTCAGCGACAAAGTCCCGTCGTAGCTGTATGTAAGTTCATCGAGAAATGTGAACCGACCGTACGATCTTCTTCAAACTTGCAGGAGTGCTCTCGATTGGCGACACGAGCATTCTCTACAAGTTTCATAAACTTCGTACGGCTGGAAGGGGAGTTAGACACAAATTGTCATCTACAACGCAGTTTCCGCTCAGCGACCAAGTCCCGTCGTAGCTGTATGTAAGTTCATCGAGAAATGCAAACCGACCGTACGATCATCTTCAAACTTGCAGGAGTGCTCTCGATAGACGACACGAGCATTCTGTACAAGTTTCATAAACTTCGTAAGGCTGGAAGCGGAGTTTGAAAAAAATTGTCATCATCCAAATTTCCGCTCAGCGACCAAGTCACTTCGTAGCTGCATATAAGTTCATCGAGAAATCTGAACCTACCGTACGATCATCTTCAAACTTGCGGGAGTGCTCTTGATGGGCGACACTAGCATTATCTACAAGTTTCATAAACTTCGTATGGCTGGAAGGGGAGTTAGACACAAATTGTCATCTTCAACGCAATTTCCGCATAGCGACCAAGTCCCGTCGTAGCTGTATGTAAGTTCATCGAGAAATGCGAACCGATCGTATGATCTTTTTCAAACTTGCAGGAGTGCTCTCGATTTGCGACAGGAGCATGCTGTACAAGTTTCATAAACTTCGTACGGCTGGAAGCGGAGTTAGACACAAATTGTCATCTTCAACGCAGTTTCCGCTCAGCGACCAAGTCCCGTCGTAGCTGTATGTAAGTTCATCGAGAAATGCGAACCGATCGTATGATCTTCTTCAAACTTGCAGGAGTGCTCTCGATTTACGACAGGAGCATGCTGTACAAGTTTCATAAACTTCGTATGGCTGGAAGCGGAGTTTGAAAAAAATTGTCATCATCCGAATTTCCGCTCAGCGACCAAGTCCCTTCGTAGCTGCATATAAGTTCATCGAGAAATCTGAACCGACCGTACGATCATCTTCAAATTTGCAGGAGTGCTCTCGTTCGGCGACACGAGCATTCTGTACAAGTTTCATAAACTTCGTACGGTTGGAAGGGGAGTTAGACACAAATTGTCATCTACAATGCAGTATTGGATAGTTCCCGTTCAGCGACAAAGTCCCGTCGTAGCTGTATGTAAGTTCATCGAGAAATGTGAACCGACCGTACGATCTTCTTCAAACTTGCAGGAGTGCTCTCGATTGGCGACACGAGCATTCTCTACAAGTTTCATAAACTTCGTACGGCTGGAAGGGGAGTTAGACACAAATTGTCATCTACAACGCAGTTTCCGCTCAGCGACCAAGTCCCGTCGTAGCTGTATGTAAGTTCATCGAGAAATGCAAACCGACCGTACGATCATCTTCAAACTTGCAGGAGTGCTCTCGATAGACGACACGAGCATTCTGTACAAGTTTCATAAACTTCGTAAGGCTGGAAGCGGAGTTTGAAAAAAATTGTCATCATCCAAATTTCCGCTCAGCGACCAAGTCACTTCGTAGCTGCATATAAGTTCATCGAGAAATCTGAACCTACCGTACGATCATCTTCAAACTTGCGGGAGTGCTCTTGATGGGCGACACTAGCATTATCTACAAGTTTCATAAACTTCGTACGGCTGGAAGGGGAGTTAGACACAAATTGTCATCTTCAACGCAATTTCCGCTCAGCGACCAAGTCCCGTCGTAGCTGTATGTAAGTTCATCGAGAAATGCGAACCGATCGTATGATCTTTTTCAAACTTGCAGGAGTGCTCTCGATTTGCGACAGGAGCATGCTGTACAAGTTTCATAAACTTCGAACGGCTGGAAGCGGAGTTAGACACAAATTGTCATCTACAACGCAGTACTGGATAGTTCCCGTTCAGCGACTAAGTCCCGTCATAGGTGTATGTAAGTTCATCGAGAAATGTGAACCGACCGTACGATCTTCTTCAAACATGCAGGAGTGCTCTCGAATGGCGACACGAGCATTCTGTACATGTTTCATAAACTTCGCACGGCTGGAAGCGGAGTTTGAAAAAAATTGTCATCATCCGAATTTCCGCTCAGCGACCAAGTCCCGTCGTAGCTGTATGTAAGTTCATCGAGAAATGCGAACCGACCGTACGATCTTCTTCAAACTTGCAGGAGTGCTCTCGATTGACGACACGAGCATTCTGTACAAATTTCATAAACTTCGTACGGTTGGAAGGGGAGTTAGACACAAATTGTCATCTACAATACAGTACTGGATAGTTCCCGTTCAGCGACAAAGTCCCGTCGTAGCTGTATGTAAGTTCATCGAGAAATGTGAACCGACCGTACGATCTTCTTCAAACTTGCAGGAGTGCTCTCGATTGACGACACGAGCATGCTGTTCAAGTTTCATAAACTTCGTACGGCTGGAAGGGGAGTTAGACACAAATTGTCATGTACAACGCAGTTTCCGCTGAGCGGCAAGTCCCGTCGTAGCTGTATGTAAGTTCATCGAGAAATGCGAACCGACCGACGATCTTCTTCAAACTTGCAGGAGTGCTCTCGATTGGCGACACGAGCATTCGCTACTAGTTTCATAAACTTCGTACGGTTGGAAAGGGAGTTAGACACAAATTGTCATCATCCCAATTTCCGCTCAGCGACCAAGTCCCTTCGTAGCTGCATGTAAGTTCATCGAGAAATCTGAACCGACCGTACGATCATTTTCAAACTTGCAGGAGTGCTCTCGATTGGCGACACGAGCATTCTCTACAAGTTTCATAAACTTCGTACGGCTGGAAGGGGAGTTAGACACAAATTGTCATCTACAACGCAGTACTGGATAGTTCCCGTTCAGCGACAAAGTCCCGTCGTAGCTGTATGTAAGTTCATCGAGAAATGTGAACCGACCGTACGATCTTCTTCAAACTTGCAGGAGTGCTCTCGATTGGCGACACGAGCATTCTCTACAAGTTTCATAAACTTCGTACGGCTGGAAGGGGAGGTAGACACAAATTGTCATCTACAACGCAGTTTCCGCTCAGCGACCAAGTCCCGTCGTAGCTGTATGTAAGTTCATCGAGAAATGCAAACCGACCGTACGATCATCTTTAAACTTGCAGGAGTGCTCCCGATAGACGACACGAGCATTCTGTACAAGTTTCATAAACTTCGTAAGGCTGGAAGCGGAGTTTGAAAAAAATTGTCATCATCCAAATTTCCGCTCAGCGACCAAGTCCCTTCGTAGCTGCATATAAGTTCATCGAGAAATCTGAACCTACCGTACGATCATCTTCAAACTTGCGGGAGTGCTCTTGATGGGCGACACTAGCATTATCTACAAGTTTCATAAACTTCGTACGGCTGGAAGGGGAGTTAGACTCAAATTGTCATCTACAACGCAGTACTGGATAGTTCCCGTTCAGCGACAAAGTCCCGTCGTAACTGTATGTAAGTTCATCGAGAAATGCGAACCGACCGTACGATCTTCTTCAAACTCGCAGGAGTGCTCTCGATCGGCGACACGAGCATTCTCTACAAGTTTCATAAACTTCGTACGGCTGGAAGGGGAGTTAGACACAAATTGTCATCTACAACGCAGTTTCCGCTCAGCGACAAAGTCCCGTCGTAGATGTATGTAAGTTCATCGAGAAATGCGAACCGACCGACGATCTTCTTCAAACTTGCAGGAGTGCTCTCGATTGGCGACACGAGCATTCGCTACTAGTTTCATAAACTTCGTACGGCTGGAAAGGGAGTTAGACACAAATTGTCATCTTCAAAGCAGTACTGGATAGTTCCCGTTCAGCGACAAAGTCCCTTCGTAGATGCATGTAAGTTCATCGAGAAATGCGAACCGACCGACGATCTTCTTCAAACTTGCAGGAGTGCTCTCGATTGGCGACACGAGCATTCGCTACTAGTTTCATAAACTTCGTACGGCTGGAAAGGGAGTTAGACACAAATTGTCATCTTCAACGCAGTACTAGATAGTTCCCGTTCAGTGACTAAGTCCCGTCGTAGGTGTATGTAAGTTCATCGAGAAATGTGAACCGACCTTACGATCTTCTTCAAACTTGCAGGAGTGCTCTCGAATGGCGACTCGAGCATTCTGTACAAGTTTCATAAACTTCGTACGGCTGGAAGGGGAGTTAGACACAAATTGTCATGTACAACGCAGTTTCCGCTGAGCGGCAAGTCCCGTCGTAGCTGTATGTAAGTTCATCGAGAAATGCGAACCGACGGACGATCTTCTTCAAACTTGCAGGAGTGCTCTCGATTGGCGACACGAGCATTAGCTACTAGTTTCATAAACTTCGTACGGCTGGAAAGGGAGTTAGACACAAATTGTCATCTACAACGCAGTACTGGATAGTTCCCGTTCAGCGACAAAGTCCGGTCGTAGCTGTATGTAAGTTCATCGAGAAATGTGAACCGACCGATCTTCTTCAACCTTGCAGGAGTGCTCTCGATTGGCGACACGAGCATTCTCTACAAGTTTCATAAACTTCGTACGGCTGGAAGGGGAGTTAGACACAAATTGTCATGTACAACGCAGTTTCCGCTGAGCGGCAAGTCCCGTCGTAGCTGTATGTAAGTTCATCGAGAAATGCGAACCGACCGACGATCTTCTTCAAACTTGCAGGAGTGCTCTCGATTGGCGACACGAGCATTCGCTACTAGTTTCATAAACTTCGTACGGTTGGAAAGGGAGTTAGACACAAATTGTCATCATCCCAATTTCCGCTCAGCGACCAAGTCCCTTCGTAGCTGCATGTAAGTTCATCGAGAAATCTGAACCGACCGTACGATCATTTTCAAACTTGCAGGAGTGCTCTCGATTGGCGACACGAGCATTCTCTACAAGTTTCATAAACTTCGTACGGCTGGAAGGGGAGTTAGACACAAATTGTCATCTACAACGCAGTACTGGATAGTTCCCGTTCAGCGACAAAGTCCCGTCGTAGCTGTATGTAAGTTCATCGAGAAATGTGAACCGACCGTACGATCTTCTTCAAATTTGCAGGAGTGCTCTCGAATGGCGACACGAGCATTCTGTACAAGTTTCATAAACTTCGTACGGCTGGAAGTGGAGTTAGACCCAAATTGTCATCTACATCGCAGTTTCCGCTCAGCGACCAAGTTCCTTCGTAGCTGCATGTAAGTTCATCGAGAAATCTGAACCGACCGTACGATCATCTTCAATCTGGCAGGAGTGCTCTCGATTGGCGACACGAGCATTCTGTACAAGTTTCATAAACTTCGAATGGCTGGAAGGGTGTTAGACACAAATTGTCATCTACACCGCAGTACTGGATAGTTCCCGTTCAGCGACTAGGTCCCGTCGTAGGTGTATGTAAGTTCATCGAGAAATGTGAACCGACCGTACGATCTTCTTCAAACTTGCAGGAGTGCTTTCGATTGGCGACACGAGCATTCTCTACAAGTTTCATAAACTTCGTACTCCTGGAAGGGGAGTTAGACAAAAATTGTCATCTACAACGCAGTACTGGATAGTTCCCGTTCAGCGACAAAGTCCCGTCGTAGCTGTATGTAAGTTCATCGAGAAATGTGAACCGAGCGTACGATCTTCTTCAAACTTGCAAGAGTGCGCTCGAATGGCGACACGAGCATTCTGTACAAGTTTCATAAACTTCGTACGGCTGGAAGGGGAGTTAGACACAAATTGTCATCTTCAACGCAGTTTCCGCTCAGCGACCAAGTCCCGTCGTAGCTGTATGTAAGTTCATCGAGAAATGCGAACCGATCGTATGATCTTCTTCAAACTTGCAGGAGTGCTCTCGATTTACGACAGGAGCATGCTGTACAAGTTTCATAAACTTCGTATGGCTGGAAGCGGAGTTTGAAAAAAATTGTCATCATCCGAATTTCCGCTCAGCGACCAAGTCCCTTCGTAGCTGCATATAAGTTCATCGAGAAATCTGAACCGACCGTACGATCATCTTCAAATTTGCAGGAGTGCTCTCGTTCGGCGACACGAGCATTCTGTACAAGTTTCATAAACTTCGTACGGTTGGAAGGGGAGTTAGACACAAATTGTCATCTACAATGCAGTACTGGATAGTTCCCGTTCAGCGACAAAGTCCCGTCGTAGCTGTATGTAAGTTCATCGAGAAATGTGAACCGACCGTACGATCTTCTTCAAACTTGCAGGAGTGCTCTCGATTGGCGACACGAGCATTCTCTACAAGTTTCATAAACTTCGTCCGGCTGGAAGGGGAGGTAGACACAAATTGTCATCTACAACGCAGTTTCCGCTCAGCGACCAAGTCCCGTCGTAGCTGTATGTAAGTTCATCGAGAAATGCAAACCGACCGTACCATCATCTTCAAACTTGCAGGAGTGCTCCCGATAGACGACACGAGCATTCTGTACAAGTTTCATAAACTTCGTAAGGCTGGAAGCGGAGTTTGAAAAAAATTGTCATCATCCAAATTTCCGCTCAGCGACCAAGTCCCTTCGTAGCTGCATATAAGTTCATCGAGAAATCTGAACCTACCGTACGATCATCTTCAAACTTGCGGGAGTGCTCTTGATGGGCGACACTAGCATTATCTACAAGTTTCATAAACTTCGTACGGCTGGAAGGGGAGTTAGACTCAAATTGTCATCTACAACGCAGTACTGGATAGTTCCCGTTCAGCGACAAAGTCCCGTCGTAACTGTATGTAAGTTCATCGAGAAATGCGAACCGACCGTACGATCTTCTTCAAACTCGCAGGAGTGCTCTCGATCGGCGACACGAGCATTCTCTACAAGTTTCATAAACTTCGTACGGCTGGAAGGGGAGTTAGACACAAATTGTCATCTACAACGCAGTTTCCGCTCAGCGACAAAGTCCCGTCGTAGATGTATGTAAGTTCATCGAGAAATGCGAACCGACCGACGATCTTCTTCAAACTTGCAGGAGTGCTCTCGATTGGCGACACGAGCATTCGCTACTAGTTTCATAAACTTCGTACGGCTGGAAAGGGAGTTAGACACAAATTGTCATCTTCAAAGCAGTACTGGATAGTTCCCGTTCAGCGACAAAGTCCCTTCGTAGATGCATGTAAGTTCATCGAGAAATGCGAACCGACCGACGATCTTCTTCAAACTTGCAGGAGTGCTCTCGATTGGCGACACGAGCATTCGCTACTAGTTTCATAAACTTCGTACGGCTGGAAAGGGAGTTAGACACAAATTGTCATCTTCAACGCAGTACTGGATAGTTCCCGTTCAGTGACTAAGTCCCGTCGTAGGTGTATGTAAGTTCATCGAGAAATGTGAACCGACCTTACGATCTTCTTCAAACTTGCAGGAGTGCTCTCGAATGGCAACTCGAGCATTCTGTACAAGTTTCATAAACTTCGTACGGCTGGAAGGGGAGTTAGACACAAATTGTCATGTACAACGCAGTTTCCGCTGAGCGGCAAGTCCCGTCGTAGCTGTATGTAAGTTCATCGAGAAATGCGAACCGACGGACGATCTTCTTCAAACTTGCAGGAGTGCTCTCGATTGGCGACACGAGCATTCGCTACTAGTTTCATAAACTTCGTACGGCTGGAAAGGGAGTTAGGCACAAATTGTCATCTACAACGCAGTACTGGATAGTTCCCGTTCAGCGACAAAGTCCCGTCGTAGCTGTATGTAAGTTCATCGAGAAATGTGAACCGACCGTACGATCTTCTTCAAATTTGCAGGAGTGCTCTCGAATGGCGACACGAGCAATCTGTACAAGTTTCATAAACTTCGAACGGCTGGAAGGGGAGTTACACACAAATTGTCATCTACAACGCAGTTTCCGCTCAGCGACAAAGTCCCGTCGTAGCTGTATGTAAGTTCATCGAGAAATGTGAACCGACCGTACGATCTTCTTCAAACTTGCAGGAGTGCACTCGATTGGCGACACGAGCATTCTCTACAAGTTTCATAAACTTCGTACTGCTGGAAGGGGAGTTAGACACAAATTGTCATGTACAACGCAGTACTGGATAGTTCCCGTTCAGCGACAAAGTCCGGTCGTAGCTGTATGTAAGTTCATCGAGAAATGTGAACCGACCGTACGATCTTCTTCAACCTTGCAAGAGTGCTCTCGATTGGCGACACGAGCATTCTCTACAAGTTTCATTAACTTCGTACGGCTGGAAGGGGAGTTAGACACAAATTGTCATCATCCGAATTTCCGCTCAGCGACCAAGTCCCTTCGTAGCTGCATGTAAGTTCATCGAGAAATCTGAACCGACCGTACGATCATCTTCAAACTTGCAGGAGTGCTCTCGACTGGCGACACGAGCATTCTCTACAAGTTTCATAAACTTCGTACGGCTGGAAGGGGAGTTAGACACAAATTGTCATCTACAACGCAGTACTGGATAGTTCCCGTTCAGCGACAAAGAACCGTCGTAGCTGTATTTAAGTTCATCGAGAAATGTGAACCGACCAAACGATCTTCTTCAAACTTACAGGAGTGCTCTCGAATGGCGACACGAGCATTCTGTACAGATTTCATAAACTTCGTACGGTTGGAAGGGGAGCTAGACACATATTGTCATGTACAACGCAGTTTCCACTCAGCGACCAAGTCCCGTCGTAGCTGTATGTAAGTTCTTCGAGAAATGTGAACCGACCAAACGATCTTCTTCAAACTTACAGGAGTGCTCTCGAATGGCGACACGAGCATTATGTACAAGTTTCATAAACATCGTACGGCTGGAAGGGGAGTTAGACACAAATTGTCATCTACAACGCATTTTCCGCTCAGCGACCAAGTCCCGTCGTAGCTGTAAGTAAGTTCATTTAGAAATGCGAACCGATTGTACGATCTTCTTCAAACTTGCAGGAGTGCTGTCGATTGACGACACGAGCATGCTGTACAGGTTTCATAAACTTCGTACGGCTGAAAGCGGAGTTTGAAAAAAATTGTCATCATCCGAATTTCCGCTCAGCGACCAAGTCCCGTCGTAGCTGTATGTAAGTTCATCGACAAATGCGAACCGACCGTACGATCTTCTTCAAACTTGCAGGAGTGCTCTCGATTGACGACACGAGCATTCTGTACAAATTTCATAAACTTCGTACGGTTGGAAGGGGAGTTAGACACAAATTGTCATCTACAATGCAGTTTCCGCTCAGCGACCAAGTCCCTTCGTAGCTGCATGTAAGTTCATCGAGAAATCTGAACCGACCGTACGATCATCTTCAAACTTGCAGGAGTGCTCTAGATTGGCGACACGAGCATTCTATACAGTTTCATAAACTTCGTACGGCTGGAAGGGGAGTTAGACACAAATTGTCATCTACAACGCAGTACTGGATAGTTCCCGTTCAGCGACAAAGTCCCGTTGTAGCTGTATGTAAGTTCATCGAGAAATGTGAACCGACTGTACGATCTTCTTCAAACTTGCAGGAGTGCTCTCGATTGGCGACACGAGCATTCTCTACAAGTTTCATAAACTTCGTACGGCTGGAAGGGGAGTCAGACACAAATTGTCATGTACAACGCAGTACTGGATAGTTCCCGTTCAGCGACAAAGTCCGGTCGTAGCTGTATGTAAGTTCATCGAGAAATGTGAACCGACCGTACGATCTTCTTCAACCTTGCAGGAGTGCTCTCGATTGGCGACACGAGCATTCTCTACAAGTTTCATAAACTTCGTACGGCTGGAAGGGGAGTTAGATACAAATTGTCATCTACTACGCAGTACTGGATAGTTCCCGTTCAGCGACTAAGTCCCGTCGTAGGTGTATGTAAGTTCATCGAGAAATGTGAACCGACCGTACGATCTTCTTCAAACTTGCAGGAGTGCTCTCGATTGGCGCCACGAGCATTCTCTACAAGTTTCATAAACTTTGTACGGCAGGAAGGGGAGTTAGACACAAATTGTCATCTTCAACGCAGTTTCCGCTCAGCGACCAAGTCCCGTCGTAGCTGTATGTAAGTTCATCGAGAAATGCGAACCGATGGTATGATCTTCTTCAAACTTGCAGGAGTGCTCTCGATTGACGACAGGAGCATGCTGTACAAGTTTCATAAACTTTGTATGGCTGGAAGGGGAGTTAGACACAAATTGTCATCATCCGAATTTCCGCTCAGCGACCAAGTCCCTTCGTAGCTGCATATAAGTTCATCGAGAAATCTGAACCGACCGTACGATCATCTTCAAACTTGCAGGACTGCTCTCGTTCGGCGACACGAGCATTCTGTACAAGTTTCATAAACTTCGTACGGTTGGAAGGGGAGTTAGACACAAATTGTCATCTACAATGCAGTACTGGATAGTTCCCGTTCAGCGACAAAGTCCCGTCGTAGCTGTATGTAAGTTCATCGAGAAATGTGAACCGACCGTACGATCTTCATCAAACGTGCAGGAGTGCTCTCGAGTGGCGACACGAGCATTCTCTACAAGTTTCATAAACTTCGTACGGCTGGAAGGGGAGTTAGACACAAATTGTCATCTACAACGCAGTTTCCGCTCAGCGACCAAGTCCCGTCGTAGCTGTATGTAAGTTCATCGAGAAATGCGAACCGATCGTACAATCTACGTTAAACTTGCAGGAGTGCTCTCGGTTGACGACACGAGCATGCTGTACAAGTTTCATAGACTTCGTACGGCTGGAAGCGGAATTAGAAAATAATTGTCATCATCCGAATTTCCGCTCAGCGACCAAGTCCCTTTGCAGCTGCATGTAAGTTCATCGAGAAATCTGAACCGACCGTACGATCATCTTCAAACTTGCAGGAGTGCCCTTGATTGGCGACACGAGCATTCTCTACAAGTTTCATAAACTTCGTACGGCTGGAAGGGGAGTTAGACACAAATTGTCAACTACAACGCACTACTGGATAGTTCCCGTTCAGCGAAAAAGTCCCGTCGTAACTGTATGTAAGTTCATCGAGAAATGCGAACCGACCGTACGATCTTCTTCAAACTCGCAGGAGTGCTCTCGATCGGCGACACGAGCATTCTCTACAAGTTTCATAAACTTCGTACGGCTGGAAGGGGAGTTAGACACAAATTGTCATCTACAACGCAGTTTCCTCTCAGCGACAAAGTCCCGTCGTAGATGTATGTAAGTTCATCGAGAAATGCGAACCGACCGACGATCTTCTTCAAACTTGCAGGAGTGCTCTCGAATGGCGACTCGAGCATTCTGTACAAGTTTCATAAACTTCGTACGGCTGGAAGGGGAGTTAGACACAAATTGTCATGTACAACGCAGTTTCCGCTGAGCGGCAAGTCCCGTCGTAGCTGTATGTAAGTTCATCGAGAAATGTGAACCGACTGTACGATCTTCTTCAAACTTGCAGGAGTGCTCTCGATTGGCGACACGAGCATTCTCTACAAGTTTCATAAACTTCGTACGGCTGGAAGGGGAGTCAGACACAAATTGTCATGTACAACGCAGTACTGGATAGTTCCCGTTCAGCGACAAAGTCCCGTCGTAGCTGTATGTAAGTTCATCGAGAAATGTGAACCGACCGTACGATCTTCTTCAACCTTGCAGGAGTGCTCTCGATTGGCGACACGAGCATTCTCTACAAGTTTCATAAACTTCGTACGGCTGGAAGGGGAGTTAGATACAAATTGTCATCTACTACGCAGTACTGGATAGTTCCCGTTCAGCGACTAAGTCCCGTCGTAGGTGTATGTAAGTTCATCGAGAAATGTCAACCGACCGTACGATCTTCTTCAAACTTGCAGGAGTGCTCTCGATTGGCGCCACGAGCATTCTCTACAAGTTTCATAAACTTTGTACGGCTGGAAGGGGAGTTAGACACAAATTGTCATCTACAACGCAGTACTGGATAGTTCCCGTTAAGCGAAAAAGTCCCGTCGTAGCTGTATCTAAGTTCATCGAGAAATGTGAACCGACCGTACGATCTTCTTCAAACTTGCAGGAGTGCTCTCGATTGATGACACGAGCATGCTGTACAAGTTTCATAAACTTCGTACGGCTGGAAGGGGAGTTAGACACAAATTGTCATCATCCGAATTTCCGCTCAGCGACCAAGTCCCGTCATTGGTGTACGTAAGTTCATCGTGAAATGCGAACCGACCGTACGATCTTCTTCAAACTTGCAGGATTGTTCTCGATTGACGACACGAGCATGCTGTACAAATTTCATAAACTTCGTACGGCTGGAAGCGGAGTTTGACACAAATTGTCATCTACAACGCAGTTTCCGCTCAGCGACCAAGTCCCGTCGTAGCTGTATGTAAGTTCATCGAGAAATGCGAACCGATCGTATGATCTTCTTCAAACTTGCAGGAGTGCTCTCGATTTGCGACAGGAGCATGCTGTACAAGTTTCATAAACTTCGCACGGCTGGAAGCGGAGTTAGACACAAATTGTCATCTACAACGCAGTACTGGATAGTTCCCGTTCAGCGACTAAGTCCCGTCATAGGTGTATGTAAGTAAAAGTTTATTATTTCACCGGTGCATATATGATATTCATACTTTCGTCGCCAATACGGTGTAAGATAGAAAATCAAAAAATAAATAATAACGACCAAGTGTGGGACCGATTACCGCCTCCTCTACACTTGGCCGCCAGGCATTTCCTCAAAAATGGGACAATCCTGGATTATAATTACGTTTCGTCCTGGATCCACTCGACAGGACTCATCAGTAGGGCTGATGTCGAGTGGAACCTGCCCTAGACGTGCCATTGGTTACAGTGGCTAAGGTGGTTACGGTCTCGGAATATGTCCATTAACTCGCGAACAATGTTTGCGAGAAATGTACAATTCCTATACGCCATCTATTGGGGAACAATTTAATCAAAAATATTACGGCGTATGTAATGTATGTAAAAGTTTATTATTTCACCGGTGCATATATGATATTCATACTTTCGTCGCCAATACGGTGTAAGATAGAAAATCAAAAAATAAATAATAACGACCAAGTGTGGGACCGATTACCGCCTCCTCTACACTTGGCCGCCAGGCATTTCCTCAAAAATGGGACAATCCTGGATTATAATTACGTTTCGTCCTGGATCCACTCGACAGGACTCATCAGTAGGGCTGATGTCGAGTGGAACCTGCCCTAGACGTGCCATTGGTTACAGTGGCTAAGGTGGTTACGGTCTCGGAATATGTCCATTAACTCGCGAACAATGTTTGCGAGAAATGTACAATTCCTATACGCCATCTATTGGGGAACAATTTAATCAAAAATATTACGGCGTATGTAATGTATGTAAAAGTTTATTATTTCACCGGTGCATATATGATATTCATACTTTCGTCGCCAATACGGTGTAAGATAGAAAATCAAAAAATAAATAATAACGACCAAGTGTGGGACCGATTACCGCCTCCTCTACACTTGGCCGCCAGGCATTTCCTCAAAAATGGGACAATCCTGGATTATAATTACGTTTCGTCCTGGATCCACTCGACAGGACTCATCAGTAGGGCTGATGTCGAGTGGAACCTGCCCTAGACGTGCCATTGGTTACAGTGGCTAAGGTGGTTACGGTCTCGGAATATGTCCATTAACTCGCGAACAATGTTTGCGAGAAATGTACAATTCCTATACGCCATCTATTGGGGAACAATTTAATCAAAAATATTACGGCATATGTAATGTATGTAAAAGTTTATTATTTCACCGGTGCATATATGATATTCATACTTTCGTCGCCAATACGGTGTAAGATAGAAAATCAAAAAATAAATAATAACGACCAAGTGTGGGACCGATTACCGCCTCCTCTACACTTGGCCGCCAGGCATTTCCTCAAAAATGGGACAATCCTGGATTATAATTACGTTTCGTCCTGGATCCACTCGACAGGACTCATCAGTAGGGCTGATGTCGAGTGGAACCTGCCCTAGACGTGCCATTGGTTACAGTGGCTAAGGTGGTTACGGTCTCGGAATATGTCCATTAACTCGCGAACAATGTTTGCGAGAAATGTACAATTCCTATACGCCATCTATTGGGGAACAATTTAATCAAAAATATTACGGCGTATGTAATGTATGTAAAAGTTTATTATTTCACCGGTGCATATATGATATTCATACTTTCGTCGCCAATACGGTGTAAGATAGAAAATCAAAAAATAAATAATAACGACCAAGTGTGGGACCGATTACCGCCTCCTCTACACTTGGCCGCCAGGCATTTCCTCAAAAATGGGACAATCCTGGATTATAATTACGTTTCGTCCTGGATCCACTCGACAGGACTCATCAGTAGGGCTGATGTCGAGTGGAACCTGCCCTAGACGTGCCATTGGTTACAGTGGCTAAGGTGGTTACGGTCTCGGAATATGTCCATTAACTCGCGAACAATGTTTGCGAGAAATGTACAATTCCTATACGCCATCTATTGGGGAACAATTTAATCAAAAATATTACGGCGTATGTAATGTATGTAAAAGTTTATTATTTCACCGGTGCATATATGATATTCATACTTTCGTCGCCAATACGGTGTAAGATAGAAAATCAAAAAATAAATAATAACGACCAAGTGTGGGACCGATTACCGCCTCCTCTACACTTGGCCGCCAGGCATTTCCTCAAAAATGGGACAATCCTGGATTATAATTACGTTTCGTCCTGGATCCACTCGACAGGACTCATCAGTAGGGCTGATGTCGAGTGGAACCTGCCCTAGACGTGCCATTGGTTACAGTGGCTAAGGTGGTTACGGTCTCGGAATATGTCCATTAACTCGCGAACAATGTTTGCGAGAAATGTACAATTCCTATACGCCATCTATTGGGGAACAATTTAATCAAAAATATTACGGCGTATGTAATGTATGTAAAAGTTTATTATTTCACCGGTGCATATATGATATTCATACTTTCGTCGCCAATACGGTGTAAGATAGAAAATCAAAAAATAAATAATAACGACCAAGTGTGGGACCGATTACCGCCTCCTCTACACTTGGCCGCCAGGCATTTCCTCAAAAATGGGACAATCCTGGATTATAATTACGTTTCGTCCTGGATCCACTCGACAGGACTCATCAGTAGGGCTGATGTCGAGTGGAACCTGCCCTAGACGTGCCATTGGTTACAGTGGCTAAGGTGGTTACGGTCTCGGAATATGTCCATTAACTCGCGAACAATGTTTGCGAGAAATGTACAATTCCTATACGCCATCTATTGGGGAACAATTTAATCAAAAATATTACGGCGTATGTAATGTATGTAAAAGTTTATTATTTCACCGGTGCATATATGATATTCATACTTTCGTCGCCAATACGGTGTAAGATAGAAAATCAAAAAATAAATAATAACGACCAAGTGTGGGACCGATTACCGCCTCCTCTACACTTGGCCGCCAGGCATTTCCTCAAAAATGGGACAATCCTGGATTATAATTACGTTTCGTCCTGGATCCACTCGACAGGACTCATCAGTAGGGCTGATGTCGAGTGGAACCTGCCCTAGACGTGCCATTGGTTACAGTGGCTAAGGTGGTTACGGTCTCGGAATATGTCCATTAACTCGCGAACAATGTTTGCGAGAAATGTACAATTCCTATACGCCATCTATTGGGGAACAATTTAATCAAAAATATTACGGCGTATGTAATGTATGTAAAAGTTTATTATTTCACCGGTGCATATATGATATTCATACTTTCGTCGCCAATACGGTGTAAGATAGAAAATCAAAAAATAAATAATAACGACCAAGTGTGGGACCGATTACCGCCTCCTCTACACTTGGCCGCCAGGCATTTCCTCAAAAATGGGACAATCCTGGATTATAATTACGTTTCGTCCTGGATCCACTCGACAGGACTCATCAGTAGGGCTGATGTCGAGTGGAACCTGCCCTAGACGTGCCATTGGTTACAGTGGCTAAGGTGGTTACGGTCTCGGAATATGTCCATTAACTCGCGAACAATGTTTGCGAGAAATGTACAATTCCTATACGCCATCTATTGGGGAACAATTTAATCAAAAATATTACGGCGTATGTAATGTATGTAAAAGTTTATTATTTCACCGGTGCATATATGATATTCATACTTTCGTCGCCAATACGGTGTAAGATAGAAAATCAAAAAATAAATAATAACGACCAAGTGTGGGACCGATTACCGCCTCCTCTACACTTGGCCGCCAGGCATTTCCTCAAAAATGGGACAATCCTGGATTATAATTACGTTTCGTCCTGGATCCACTCGACAGGACTCATCAGTAGGGCTGATGTCGAGTGGAACCTGCCCTAGACGTGCCATTGGTTACAGTGGCTAAGGTGGTTACGGTCTCGGAATATGTCCATTAACTCGCGAACAATGTTTGCGAGAAATGTACAATTCCTATACGCCATCTATTGGGGAACAATTTAATCAAAAATATTACGGCGTATGTAATGTATGTAAAAGTTTATTATTTCACCGGTGCATATATGATATTCATACTTTCGTCGCCAATACGGTGTAAGATAGAAAATCAAAAAATAAATAATAACGACCAAGTGTGGGACCGATTACCGCCTCCTCTACACTTGGCCGCCAGGCATTTCCTCAAAAATGGGACAATCCTGGATTATAATTACGTTTCGTCCTGGATCCACTCGACAGGACTCATCAGTAGGGCTGATGTCGAGTGGAACCTGCCCTAGACGTGCCATTGGTTACAGTGGCTAAGGTGGTTACGGTCTCGGAATATGTCCATTAACTCGCGAACAATGTTTGCGAGAAATGTACAATTCCTATACGCCATCTATTGGGGAACAATTTAATCAAAAATATTACGGCGTATGTAATGTATGTAAAAGTTTATTATTTCACCGGTGCATATATGATATTCATACTTTCGTCGCCAATACGGTGTAAGATAGAAAATCAAAAAATAAATAATAACGACCAAGTGTGGGACCGATTACCGCCTCCTCTACACTTGGCCGCCAGGCATTTCCTCAAAAATGGGACAATCCTGGATTATAATTACGTTTCGTCCTGGATCCACTCGACAGGACTCATCAGTAGGGCTGATGTCGAGTGGAACCTGCCCTAGACGTGCCATTGGTTACAGTGGCTAAGGTGGTTACGGTCTCGGAATATGTCCATTAACTCGCGAACAATGTTTGCGAGAAATGTACAATTCCTATACGCCATCTATTGGGGAACAATTTAATCAAAAATATTACGGCGTATGTAATGTATGTAAAAGTTTATTATTTCACCGGTGCATATATGATATTCATACTTTCGTCGCCAATACGGTGTAAGATAGAAAATCAAAAAATAAATAATAACGACCAAGTGTGGGACCGATTACCGCCTCCTCTACACTTGGCCGCCAGGCATTTCCTCAAAAATGGGACAATCCTGGATTATAATTACGTTTCGTCCTGGATCCACTCGACAGGACTCATCAGTAGGGCTGATGTCGAGTGGAACCTGCCCTAGACGTGCCATTGGTTACAGTGGCTAAGGTGGTTACGGTCTCGGAATATGTCCATTAACTCGCGAACAATGTTTGCGAGAAATGTACAATTCCTATACGCCATCTATTGGGGAACAATTTAATCAAAAATATTACGGCGTATGTAATGTATGTAAAAGTTTATTATTTCACCGGTGCATATATGATATTCATACTTTCGTCGCCAATACGGTGTAAGATAGAAAATCAAAAAATAAATAATAACGACCAAGTGTGGGACCGATTACCGCCTCCTCTACACTTGGCCGCCAGGCATTTCCTCAAAAATGGGACAATCCTGGATTATAATTACGTTTCGTCCTGGATCCACTCGACAGGACTCATCAGTAGGGCTGATGTCGAGTGGAACCTGCCCTAGACGTGCCATTGGTTACAGTGGCTAAGGTGGTTACGGTCTCGGAATATGTCCATTAACTCGCGAACAATGTTTGCGAGAAATGTACAATTCCTATACGCCATCTATTGGGGAACAATTTAATCAAAAATATTACGGCGTATGTAATGTATGTAAAAGTTTATTATTTCACCGGTGCATATATGATATTCATACTTTCGTCGCCAATACGGTGTAAGATAGAAAATCAAAAAATAAATAATAACGACCAAGTGTGGGACCGATTACCGCCTCCTCTACACTTGGCCGCCAGGCATTTCCTCAAAAATGGGACAATCCTGGATTATAATTACGTTTCGTCCTGGATCCACTCGACAGGACTCATCAGTAGGGCTGATGTCGAGTGGAACCTGCCCTAGACGTGCCATTGGTTACAGTGGCTAAGGTGGTTACGGTCTCGGAATATGTCCATTAACTCGCGAACAATGTTTGCGAGAAATGTACAATTCCTATACGCCATCTATTGGGGAACAATTTAATCAAAAATATTACGGCGTATGTAATGTATGTAAAAGTTTATTATTTCACCGGTGCATATATGATATTCATACTTTCGTCGCCAATACGGTGTAAGATAGAAAATCAAAAAATAAATAATAACGACCAAGTGTGGGACCGATTACCGCCTCCTCTACACTTGGCCGCCAGGCATTTCCTCAAAAATGGGACAATCCTGGATTATAATTACGTTTCGTCCTGGATCCACTCGACAGGACTCATCAGTAGGGCTGATGTCGAGTGGAACCTGCCCTAGACGTGCCATTGGTTACAGTGGCTAAGGTGGTTACGGTCTCGGAATATGTCCATTAACTCGCGAACAATGTTTGCGAGAAATGTACAATTCCTATACGCCATCTATTGGGGAACAATTTAATCAAAAATATTACGGCGTATGTAATGTATGTAAAAGTTTATTATTTCACCGGTGCATATATGATATTCATACTTTCGTCGCCAATACGGTGTAAGATAGAAAATCAAAAAATAAATAATAACGACCAAGTGTGGGACCGATTACCGCCTCCTCTACACTTGGCCGCCAGGCATTTCCTCAAAAATGGGACAATCCTGGATTATAATTACGTTTCGTCCTGGATCCACTCGACAGGACTCATCAGTAGGGCTGATGTCGAGTGGAACCTGCCCTAGACGTGCCATTGGTTACAGTGGCTAAAAGGTGGTTACGGTCTCGGAATATGTCCATTAACTCGCGAACAATGTTTGCGAGAAATGTACAATTCCTATACGCCATCTATTGGGGAACAATTTAATCAAAAATATTACGGCGTATGTAATGTATGTAAAAGTTTATTATTTCACCGGTGCATATATGATATTCATACTTTCGTCGCCAATACGGTGTAAGATAGAAAATCAAAAAATAAATAATAACGACCAAGTGTGGGACCGATTACCGCCTCCTCTACACTTGGCCGCCAGGCATTTCCTCAAAAATGGGACAATCCTGGATTATAATTACGTTTCGTCCTGGATCCACTCGACAGGACTCATCAGTAGGGCTGATGTCGAGTGGAACCTGCCCTAGACGTGCCATTGGTTACAGTGGCTAAGGTGGTTACGGTCTCGGAATATGTCCATTAACTCGCGAACAATGTTTGCGAGAAATGTACAATTCCTATACGCCATCTATTGGGGAACAATTTAATCAAAAATATTACGGCGTATGTAATGTATGTAAAAGTTTATTATTTCACCGGTGCATATATGATATTCATACTTTCGTCGCCAATACGGTGTAAGATAGAAAATCAAAAAATAAATAATAACGACCAAGTGTGGGACCGATTACCGCCTCCTCTACACTTGGCCGCCAGGCATTTCCTCAAAAATGGGACAATCCTGGATTATAATTACGTTTCGTCCTGGATCCACTCGACAGGACTCATCAGTAGGGCTGATGTCGAGTGGAACCTGCCCTAGACGTGCCATTGGTTACAGTGGCTAAGGTGGTTACGGTCTCGGAATATGTCCATTAACTCGCGAACAATGTTTGCGAGAAATGTACAATTCCTATACGCCATCTATTGGGAACAATTTAATCAAAAATATTACGGCGTATGTAATGTATGTAAAAGTTTATTATTTCACCGGTGCATATATGATATTCATACTTTCGTCGCCAATACGGTGTAAGATAGAAAATCAAAAAATAAATAATAACGACCAAGTGTGGGACCGATTACCGCCTCCTCTACACTTGGCCGCCAGGCATTTCCTCAAAAATGGGACAATCCTGGATTATAATTACGTTTCGTCCTGGATCCACTCGACAGGACTCATCAGTAGGGCTGATGTCGAGTGGAACCTGCCCTAGACGTGCCATTGGTTACAGTGGCTAAGGTGGTTACGGTCTCGGAATATGTCCATTAACTCGCGAACAATGTTTGCGAGAAATGTACAATTCCTATACGCCATCTATTGGGGAACAATTTAATCAAAAATATTACGGCGTATGTAATGTATGTAAAAGTTTATTATTTCACCGGTGCATATATGATATTCATACTTTCGTCGCCAATACGGTGTAAGATAGAAAATCAAAAATAAATAATAACGACCAAGTGTGGGACCGATTACCGCCTCCTCTACACTTGGCCGCCAGGCATTTCCTCAAAAATGGGACAATCCTGGATTATAATTACGTTTCGTCCTGGATCCACTCGACAGGACTCATCAGTAGGGCTGATGTCGAGTGGAACCTGCCCTAGACGTGCCATTGGTTACAGTGGCTAAGGTGGTTACGGTCTCGGAATATGTCCATTAACTCGCGAACAATGTTTGCGAGAAATGTACAATTCCTATACGCCATCTATTGGGGAACAATTTAATCAAAAATATTACGGCGTATGTAATGTATGTAAAAGTTTATTATTTCACCGGTGCATATATGATATTCATACTTTCGTCGCCAATACGGTGTAAGATAGAAAATCAAAAAATAAATAATAACGACCAAGTGTGGGACCGATTACCGCCTCCTCTACACTTGGCCGCCAGGCATTTCCTCAAAAATGGGACAATCCTGGATTATAATTACGTTTCGTCCTGGATCCACTCGACAGGACTCATCAGTAGGGCTGATGTCGAGTGGAACCTGCCCTAGACGTGCCATTGGTTACAGTGGCTAAGGTGGTTACGGTCTCGGAATATGTCCATTAACTCGCGAACAATGTTTGCGAGAAATGTACAATTCCTATACGCCATCTATTGGGGAACAATTTAATCAAAAATATTACGGCGTATGTAATGTATGTAAAAGTTTATTATTTCACCGGTGCATATATGATATTCATACTTTCGTCGCCAATACGGTGTAAGATAGAAAATCAAAAAATAAATAATAACGACCAAGTGTGGGACCGATTACCGCCTCCTCTACACTTGGCCGCCAGGCATTTCCTCAAAAATGGGACAATCCTGGATTATAATTACGTTTCGTCCTGGATCCACTCGACAGGACTCATCAGTAGGGCTGATGTCGAGTGGAACCTGCCCTAGACGTGCCATTGGTTACAGTGGCTAAGGTGGTTACGGTCTCGGAATATGTCCATTAACTCGCGAACAATGTTTGCGAGAAATGTACAATTCCTATACGCCATCTATTGGGGAACAATTTAATCAAAAATATTACGGCGTATGTAATGTATGTAAAAGTTTATTATTTCACCGGTGCATATATGATATTCATACTTTCGTCGCCAATACGGTGTAAGATAGAAAATCAAAAAATAAATAATAACGACCAAGTGTGGGACCGATTACCGCCTCCTCTACACTTGGCCGCCAGGCATTTCCTCAAAAATGGGACAATCCTGGATTATAATTACGTTTCGTCCTGGATCCACTCGACAGGACTCATCAGTAGGGCTGATGTCGAGTGGAACCTGCCCTAGACGTGCCATTGGTTACAGTGGCTAAGGTGGTTACGGTCTCGGAATATGTCCATTAACTCGCGAACAATGTTTGCGAGAAATGTACAATTCCTATACGCCATCTATTGGGGAACAATTTAATCAAAAATATTACGGCGTATGTAATGTATGTAAAAGTTTATTATTTCACCGGTGCATATATGATATTCATACTTTCGTCGCCAATACGGTGTAAGATAGAAAATCAAAAAATAAATAATAACGACCAAGTGTGGGACCGATTACCGCCTCCTCTACACTTGGCCGCCAGGCATTTCCTCAAAAATGGGACAATCCTGGATTATAATTACGTTTCGTCCTGGATCCACTCGACAGGACTCATCAGTAGGGCTGATGTCGAGTGGAACCTGCCCTAGACGTGCCATTGGTTACAGTGGCTAAGGTGGTTACGGTCTCGGAATATGTCCATTAACTCGCGAACAATGTTTGCGAGAAATGTACAATTCCTATACGCCATCTATTGGGGAACAATTTAATCAAAAATATTACGGCGTATGTAATGTATGTAAAAGTTTATTATTTCACCGGTGCATATATGATATTCATACTTTCGTCGCCAATACGGTGTAAGATAGAAAATCAAAAAATAAATAATAACGACCAAGTGTGGGACCGATTACCGCCTCCTCTACACTTGGCCGCCAGGCATTTCCTCAAAAATGGGACAATCCTGGATTATAATTACGTTTCGTCCTGGATCCACTCGACAGGACTCATCAGTAGGGCTGATGTCGAGTGGAACCTGCCCTAGACGTGCCATTGGTTACAGTGGCTAAGGTGGTTACGGTCTCGGAATATGTCCATTAACTCGCGAACAATGTTTGCGAGAAATGTACAATTCCTATACGCCATCTATTGGGGAACAATTTAATCAAAAATATTACGGCGTATGTAATGTATGTAAAAGTTTATTATTTCACCGGTGCATATATGATATTCATACTTTCGTCGCCAATACGGTGTAAGATAGAAAATCAAAAAATAAATAATAACGACCAAGTGTGGGACCGATTACCGCCTCCTCTACACTTGGCCGCCAGGCATTTCCTCAAAAATGGGACAATCCTGGATTATAATTACGTTTCGTCCTGGATCCACTCGACAGGACTCATCAGTAGGGCTGATGTCGAGTGGAACCTGCCCTAGACGTGCCATTGGTTACAGTGGCTAAGGTGGTTACGGTCTCGGAATATGTCCATTAACTCGCGAACAATGTTTGCGAGAAATGTACAATTCCTATACGCCATCTATTGGGGAACAATTTAATCAAAAATATTACGGCGTATGTAATGTATGTAAAAGTTTATTATTTCACCGGTGCATATATGATATTCATACTTTCGTCGCCAATACGGTGTAAGATAGAAAATCAAAAAATAAATAATAACGACCAAGTGTGGGACCGATTACCGCCTCCTCTACACTTGGCCGCCAGGCATTTCCTCAAAAATGGGACAATCCTGGATTATAATTACGTTTCGTCCTGGATCCACTCGACAGGACTCATCAGTAGGGCTGATGTCGAGTGGAACCTGCCCTAGACGTGCCATTGGTTACAGTGGCTAAGGTGGTTACGGTCTCGGAATATGTCCATTAACTCGCGAACAATGTTTGCGAGAAATGTACAATTCCTATACGCCATCTATTGGGGAACAATTTAATCAAAAATATTACGGCGTATGTAATGTATGTAAAAGTTTATTATTTCACCGGTGCATATATGATATTCATACTTTCGTCGCCAATACGGTGTAAGATAGAAAATCAAAAAATAAATAATAACGACCAAGTGTGGGACCGATTACCGCCTCCTCTACACTTGGCCGCCAGGCATTTCCTCAAAAATGGGACAATCCTGGATTATAATTACGTTTCGTCCTGGATCCACTCGACAGGACTCATCAGTAGGGCTGATGTCGAGTGGAACCTGCCCTAGACGTGCCATTGGTTACAGTGGCTAAGGTGGTTACGGTCTCGGAATATGTCCATTAACTCGCGAACAATGTTTGCGAGAAATGTACAATTCCTATACGCCATCTATTGGGGAACAATTTAATCAAAAATATTACGGCGTATGTAATGTATGTAAAAGTTTATTATTTCACCGGTGCATATATGATATTCATACTTTCGTCGCCAATACGGTGTAAGATAGAAAATCAAAAAATAAATAATAACGACCAAGTGTGGGACCGATTACCGCCTCCTCTACACTTGGCCGCCAGGCATTTCCTCAAAAATGGGACAATCCTGGATTATAATTACGTTTCGTCCTGGATCCACTCGACAGGACTCATCAGTAGGGCTGATGTCGAGTGGAACCTGCCCTAGACGTGCCATTGGTTACAGTGGCTAAGGTGGTTACGGTCTCGGAATATGTCCATTAACTCGCGAACAATGTTTGCGAGAAATGTACAATTCCTATACGCCATCTATTGGGGAACAATTTAATCAAAAATATTACGGCGTATGTAATGTATGTAAAAGTTTATTATTTCACCGGTGCATATATGATATTCATACTTTCGTCGCCAATACGGTGTAAGATAGAAAATCAAAAAATAAATAATAACGACCAAGTGTGGGACCGATTACCGCCTCCTCTACACTTGGCCGCCAGGCATTTCCTCAAAAATGGGACAATCCTGGATTATAATTACGTTTCGTCCTGGATCCACTCGACAGGACTCATCAGTAGGGCTGATGTCGAGTGGAACCTGCCCTAGACGTGCCATTGGTTACAGTGGCTAAGGTGGTTACGGTCTCGGAATATGTCCATTAACTCGCGAACAATGTTTGCGAGAAATGTACAATTCCTATACGCCATCTATTGGGGAACAATTTAATCAAAAATATTACGGCGTATGTAATGTATGTAAAAGTTTATTATTTCACCGGTGCATATATGATATTCATACTTTCGTCGCCAATACGGTGTAAGATAGAAAATCAAAAAATAAATAATAACGACCAAGTGTGGGACCGATTACCGCCTCCTCTACACTTGGCCGCCAGGCATTTCCTCAAAAATGGGACAATCCTGGATTATAATTACGTTTCGTCCTGGATCCACTCGACAGGACTCATCAGTAGGGCTGATGTCGAGTGGAACCTGCCCTAGACGTGCCATTGGTTACAGTGGCTAAGGTGGTTACGGTCTCGGAATATGTCCATTAACTCGCGAACAATGTTTGCGAGAAATGTACAATTCCTATACGCCATCTATTGGGGAACAATTTAATCAAAAATATTACGGCGTATGTAATGTATGTAAAAGTTTATTATTTCACCGGTGCATATATGATATTCATACTTTCGTCGCCAATACGGTGTAAGATAGAAAATCAAAAAATAAATAATAACGACCAAGTGTGGGACCGATTACCGCCTCCTCTACACTTGGCCGCCAGGCATTTCCTCAAAAATGGGACAATCCTGGATTATAATTACGTTTCGTCCTGGATCCACTCGACAGGACTCATCAGTAGGGCTGATGTCGAGTGGAACCTGCCCTAGACGTGCCATTGGTTACAGTGGCTAAGGTGGTTACGGTCTCGGAATATGTCCATTAACTCGCGAACAATGTTTGCGAGAAATGTACAATTCCTATACGCCATCTATTGGGGAACAATTTAATCAAAAATATTACGGCGTATGTAATGTATGTAAAAGTTTATTATTTCACCGGTGCATATATGATATTCATACTTTCGTCGCCAATACGGTGTAAGATAGAAAATCAAAAAATAAATAATAACGACCAAGTGTGGGACCGATTACCGCCTCCTCTACACTTGGCCGCCAGGCATTTCCTCAAAAATGGGACAATCCTGGATTATAATTACGTTTCGTCCTGGATCCACTCGACAGGACTCATCAGTAGGGCTGATGTCGAGTGGAACCTGCCCTAGACGTGCCATTGGTTACAGTGGCTAAGGTGGTTACGGTCTCGGAATATGTCCATTAACTCGCGAACAATGTTTGCGAGAAATGTACAATTCCTATACGCCATCTATTGGGGAACAATTTAATCAAAAATATTACGGCGTATGTAATGTATGTAAAAGTTTATTATTTCACCGGTGCATATATGATATTCATACTTTCGTCGCCAATACGGTGTAAGATAGAAAATCAAAAAATAAATAATAACGACCAAGTGTGGGACCGATTACTGCCTCCTCTACACTTGGCCGCCAGGCATTTCCTCAAAAATGGGACAATCCTGGATTATAATTACGTTTCGTCCTGGATCCACTCGACAGGACTCATCAGTAGGGCTGATGTCGAGTGGAACCTGCCCTAGACGTGCCATTGGTTACAGTGGCTAAGGTGGTTACGGTCTCGGAATATGTCCATTAACTCGCGAACAATGTTTGCGAGAAATGTACAATTCCTATACGCCATCTATTGGGGAACAATTTAATCAAAAATATTACGGCGTATGTAATGTATGTAAAAGTTTATTATTTCACCGGTGCATATATGATATTCATACTTTCGTCGCCAATACGGTGTAAGATAGAAAATCAAAAAATAAATAATAACGACCAAGTGTGGGACCGATTACCGCCTCCTCTACACTTGGCCGCCAGGCATTTCCTCAAAAATGGGACAATCCTGGATTATAATTACGTTTCGTCCTGGATCCACTCGACAGGACTCATCAGTAGGGCTGATGTCGAGTGGAACCTGCCCTAGACGTGCCATTGGTTACAGTGGCTAAGGTGGTTACGGTCTCGGAATATGTCCATTAACTCGCGAACAATGTTTGCGAGAAATGTACAATTCCTATACGCCATCTATTGGGGAACAATTTAATCAAAAATATTACGGCGTATGTAATGTATGTAAAAGTTTATTATTTCACCGGTGCATATATGATATTCATACTTTCGTCGCCAATACGGTGTAAGATAGAAAATCAAAAAATAAATAATAACGACCAAGTGTGGGACCGATTACCGCCTCCTCTACACTTGGCCGCCAGGCATTTCCTCAAAAATGGGACAATCCTGGATTATAATTACGTTTCGTCCTGGATCCACTCGACAGGACTCATCAGTAGGGCTGATGTCGAGTGGAACCTGCCCTAGACGTGCCATTGGTTACAGTGGCTAAGGTGGTTACGGTCTCGGAATATGTCCATTAACTCGCGAACAATGTTTGCGAGAAATGTACAATTCCTATACGCCATCTATTGGGGAACAATTTAATCAAAAATATTACGGCGTATGTAATGTATGTAAAAGTTTATTATTTCACCGGTGCATATATGATATTCATACTTTCGTCGCCAATACGGTGTAAGATAGAAAATCAAAAAATAAATAATAACGACCAAGTGTGGGACCGATTACCGCCTCCTCCACACTTGGCCGCCAGGCATTTCCTCAAAAATGGGACAATCCTGGATTATAATTACGTTTCGTCCTGGATCCACTCGACAGGACTCATCAGTAGGGCTGATGTCGAGTGGAACCTGCCCTAGACGTGCCATTGGTTACAGTGGCTAAGGTGGTTACGGTCTCGGAATATGTCCATTAACTCGCGAACAATGTTTGCGAGAAATGTACAATTCCTATACGCCATCTATTGGGGAACAATTTAATCAAAAATATTACGGCGTATGTAATGTATGTAAAAGTTTATTATTTCACCGGTGCATATATGATATTCATACTTTCGTCGCCAATACGGTGTAAGATAGAAAATCAAAAAATAAATAATAACGACCAAGTGTGGGACCGATTACCGCCTCCTCTACACTTGGCCGCCAGGCATTTCCTCAAAAATGGGACAATCCTGGATTATAATTACGTTTCGTCCTGGATCCACTCGACAGGACTCATCAGTAGGGCTGATGTCGAGTGGAACCTGCCCTAGACGTGCCATTGGTTACAGTGGCTAAGGTGGTTACGGTCTCGGAATATGTCCATTAACTCGCGAACAATGTTTGCGAGAAATGTACAATTCCTATACGCCATCTATTGGGGAACAATTTAATCAAAAATATTACGGCGTATGTAATGTATGTAAAAGTTTATTATTTCACCGGTGCATATATGATATTCATACTTTCGTCGCCAATACGGTGTAAGATAGAAAATCAAAAAATAAATAATAACGACCAAGTGTGGGACCGATTACCGCCTCCTCTACACTTGGCCGCCAGGCATTTCCTCAAAAATGGGACAATCCTGGATTATAATTACGTTTCGTCCTGGATCCACTCGACAGGACTCATCAGTAGGGCTGATGTCGAGTGGAACCTGCCCTAGACGTGCCATTGGTTACAGTGGCTAAGGTGGTTACGGTCTCGGAATATGTCCATTAACTCGCGAACAATGTTTGCGAGAAATGTACAATTCCTATACGCCATCTATTGGGGAACAATTTAATCAAAAATATTACGGCGTATGTAATGTATGTAAAAGTTTATTATTTCACCGGTGCATATATGATATTCATACTTTCGTCGCCAATACGGTGTAAGATAGAAAATCAAAAAATAAATAATAACGACCAAGTGTGGGACCGATTACCGCCTCCTCTACACTTGGCCGCCAGGCATTTCCTCAAAAATGGGACAATCCTGGATTATAATTACGTTTCGTCCTGGATCCACTCGACAGGACTCATCAGTAGGGCTGATGTCGAGTGGAACCTGCCCTAGACGTGCCATTGGTTACAGTGGCTAAGGTGGTTACGGTCTCGGAATATGTCCATTAACTCGCGAACAATGTTTGCGAGAAATGTACAATTCCTATACGCCATCTATTGGGGAACAATTTAATCAAAAATATTACGGCGTATGTAATGTATGTAAAAGTTTATTATTTCACCGGTGCATATATGATATTCATACTTTCGTCGCCAATACGGTGTAAGATAGAAAATCAAAAAATAAATAATAACGACCAAGTGTGGGACCGATTACCGCCTCCTCTACACTTGGCCGCCAGGCATTTCCTCAAAAATGGGACAATCCTGGATTATAATTACGTTTCGTCCTGGATCCACTCGACAGGACTCATCAGTAGGGCTGATGTCGAGTGGAACCTGCCCTAGACGTGCCATTGGTTACAGTGGCTAAGGTGGTTACGGTCTCGGAATATGTCCATTAACTCGCGAACAATGTTTGCGAGAAATGTACAATTCCTATACGCCATCTATTGGGGAACAATTTAATCAAAAATATTACGGCGTATGTAATGTATGTAAAAGTTTATTATTTCACCGGTGCATATATGATATTCATACTTTCGTCGCCAATACGGTGTAAGATAGAAAATCAAAAAATAAATAATAACGACCAAGTGTGGGACCGATTACCGCCTCCTCTACACTTGGCCGCCAGGCATTTCCTCAAAAATGGGACAATCCTGGATTATAATTACGTTTCGTCCTGGATCCACTCGACAGGACTCATCAGTAGGGCTGATGTCGAGTGGAACCTGCCCTAGACGTGCCATTGGTTACAGTGGCTAAGGTGGTTACGGTCTCGGAATATGTCCATTAACTCGCGAACAATGTTTGCGAGAAATGTACAATTCCTATACGCCATCTATTGGGGAACAATTTAATCAAAAATATTACGGCGTATGTAATGTATGTAAAAGTTTATTATTTCACCGGTGCATATATGATATTCATACTTTCGTCGCCAATACGGTGTAAGATAGAAAATCAAAAAATAAATAATAACGACCAAGTGTGGGACCGATTACCGCCTCCTCTACACTTGGCCGCCAGGCATTTCCTCAAAAATGGGACAATCCTGGATTATAATTACGTTTCGTCCTGGATCCACTCGACAGGACTCATCAGTAGGGCTGATGTCGAGTGGAACCTGCCCTAGACGTGCCATTGGTTACAGTGGCTAAGGTGGTTACGGTCTCGGAATATGTCCATTAACTCGCGAACAATGTTTGCGAGAAATGTACAATTCCTATACGCCATCTATTGGGGAACAATTTAATCAAAAATATTACGGCGTATGTAATGTATGTAAAAGTTTATTATTTCACCGGTGCATATATGATATTCATACTTTCGTCGCCAATACGGTGTAAGATAGAAAATCAAAAAATAAATAATAACGACCAAGTGTGGGACCGATTACCGCCTCCTCTACACTTGGCCGCCAGGCATTTCCTCAAAAATGGGACAATCCTGGATTATAATTACGTTTCGTCCTGGATCCACTCGACAGGACTCATCAGTAGGGCTGATGTCGAGTGGAACCTGCCCTAGACGTGCCATTGGTTACAGTGGCTAAGGTGGTTACGGTCTCGGAATATGTCCATTAACTCGCGAACAATGTTTGCGAGAAATGTACAATTCCTATACGCCATCTATTGGGGAACAATTTAATCAAAAATATTACGGCGTATGTAATGTATGTAAAAGTTTATTATTTCACCGGTGCATATATGATATTCATACTTTCGTCGCCAATACGGTGTAAGATAGAAAATCAAAAAATAAATAATAACGACCAAGTGTGGGACCGATTACCGCCTCCTCTACACTTGGCCGCCAGGCATTTCCTCAAAAATGGGACAATCCTGGATTATAATTACGTTTCGTCCTGGATCCACTCGACAGGACTCATCAGTAGGGCTGATGTCGAGTGGAACCTGCCCTAGACGTGCCATTGGTTACAGTGGCTAAGGTGGTTACGGTCTCGGAATATGTCCATTAACTCGCGAACAATGTTTGCGAGAAATGTACAATTCCTATACGCCATCTATTGGGGAACAATTTAAACAAATATATTACGGCGTATGTAA
Source organism: Priocnemis perturbator (assembly GCA_963942575.1). Lineage (NCBI taxonomy): Eukaryota > Metazoa > Arthropoda > Insecta > Hymenoptera > Pompilidae > Priocnemis > Priocnemis perturbator. Next base: position 140,197 of record CAWWDK010000202.1, on the reverse strand, counting down.
TGTATGTAAAAGTTTATTATTTCACCGGTGCATATATGATATTCATACTTTCGTCGCCAATACGGTGTAAGATAGAAAATCAAAAAATAAATAATAACGACCAAGTGTGGGACCGATTACCGCCTCCTCTACACTTGGCCGCCAGGCATTTCCTCAAAAATGGGACAATCCTGGATTATAATTACGTTTCGTCCTGGATCCACTCGACAGGACTCATCAGTAGGGCTGATGTCGAGTGGAACCTGCCCTAGACGTGCCATTGGTTACAGTGGCTAAGGTGGTTACGGTCTCGGAATATGTCCATTAACTCGCGAACAATGTTTGCGAGAAATGTACAATTCCTATACGCCATCTATTGGGGAACAATTTAATCAAAAATATTACGGCGTATGTAATGTATGTAAAAGTTTATTATTTCACCGGTGCATATATGATATTCATACTTTCGTCGCCAATACGGTGTAAGATAGAAAATCAAAAAATAAATAATAACGACCAAGTGTGGGACCGATTACCGCCTCCTCTACACTTGGTCGCCAGGCATTTCCTCAAAAATGGGACAATCCTGGATTATAATTACGTTTCGTCCTGGATCCACTCGACAGGACTCATCAGTAGGGCTGATGTCGAGTGGAACCTGCCCTAGACGTGCCATTGGTTACAGTGGCTAAGGTGGTTACGGTCTCGGAATATGTCCATTAACTCGCGAACAATGTTTGCGAGAAATGTACAATTCCTATACGCCATCTATTGGGGAACAATTTAATCAAAAATATTACGGCGTATGTAATGTATGTAAAAGTTTATTATTTCACCGGTGCATATATGATATTCATACTTTCGTCGCCAATACGGTGTAAGATAGAAAATCAAAAAATAAATAATAACGACCAAGTGTGGGACCGATTACCGCCTCCTCTACACTTGGCCGCCAGGCATTTCCTCAAAAATGGGACAATCCTGGATTATAATTACGTTTCGTCCTGGATCCACTCGACAGGACTCATCAGTAGGGCTGATGTCGAGTGGAACCTGCCCTAGACGTGCCATTGGTTACAGTGGCTAAGGTGGTTACGGTCTCGGAATATGTCCATTAACTCGCGAACAATGTTTGCGAGAAATGTACAATTCCTATACGCCATCTATTGGGGAACAATTTAATCAAAAATATTACGGCGTATGTAATGTATGTAAAAGTTTATTATTTCACCGGTGCATATATGATATTCATACTTTCGTCGCCAATACGGTGTAAGATAGAAAATCAAAAAATAAATAATAACGACCAAGTGTGGGACCGATTACCGCCTCCTCTACACTTGGCCGCCAGGCATTTCCTCAAAAATGGGACAATCCTGGATTATAATTACGTTTCGTCCTGGATCCACTCGACAGGACTCATCAGTAGGGCTGATGTCGAGTGGAACCTGCCCTAGACGTGCCATTGGTTACAGTGGCTAAGGTGGTTACGGTCTCGGAATATGTCCATTAACTCGCGAACAATGTTTGCGAGAAATGTACAATTCCTATACGCCATCTATTGGGGAACAATTTAATCAAAAATATTACGGCGTATGTAATGTATGTAAAAGTTTATTATTTCACCGGTGCATATATGATATTCATACTTTCGTCGCCAATACGGTGTAAGATAGAAAATCAAAAAATAAATAATAACGACCAAGTGTGGGACCGATTACCGCCTCCTCTACACTTGGCCGCCAGGCATTTCCTCAAAAATGGGACAATCCTGGATTATAATTACGTTTCGTCCTGGATCCACTCGACAGGACTCATCAGTAGGGCTGATGTCGAGTGGAACCTGCCCTAGACGTGCCATTGGTTACAGTGGCTAAGGTGGTTACGGTCTCGGAATATGTCCATTAACTCGCAAACAATGTTTGCGAGAAATGTACAATTCCTATACGCCATCTATTGGGGAACAATTTAATCAAAAATATTACGGCGTATGTAATGTATGTAAAAGTTTATTATTTCACCGGTGCATATATGATATTCATACTTTCGTCGCCAATACGGTGTAAGATAGAAAATCAAAAAATAAATAATAACGACCAAGTGTGGGACCGATTACCGCCTCCTCTACACTTGGCCGCCAGGCATTTCCTCAAAAATGGGACAATCCTGGATTATAATTACGTTTCGTCCTGGATCCACTCGACAGGACTCATCAGTAGGGCTGATGTCGAGTGGAACCTGCCCTAGACGTGCCATTGGTTACAGTGGCTAAGGTGGTTACGGTCTCGGAATATGTCCATTAACTCGCGAACAATGTTTGCGAGAAATGTACAATTCCTATACGCCATCTATTGGGGAACAATTTAATCAAAAATATTACGGCGTATGTAATGTATGTAAAAGTTTATTATTTCACCGGTGCATATATGATATTCATACTTTCGTCGCCAATACGGTGTAAGATAGAAAATCAAAAAATAAATAATAACGACCAAGTGTGGGACCGATTACCGCCTCCTCTACACTTGGCCGCCAGGCATTTCCTCAAAAATGGGACAATCCTGGATTATAATTACGTTTCGTCCTGGATCCACTCGACAGGACTCATCAGTAGGGCTGATGTCGAGTGGAACCTGCCCTAGACGTGCCATTGGTTACAGTGGCTAAGGTGGTTACGGTCTCGGAATATGTCCATTAACTCGCGAACAATGTTTGCGAGAAATGTACAATTCCTATACGCCATCTATTGGGGAACAATTTAATCAAAAATATTACGGCGTATGTAATGTATGTAAAAGTTTATTATTTCACCGGTGCATATATGATATTCATACTTTCGTCGCCAATACGGTGTAAGATAGAAAATCAAAAAATAAATAATAACGACCAAGTGTGGGACCGATTACCGCCTCCTCTACACTTGGCCGCCAGGCATTTCCTCAAAAATGGGACAATCCTGGATTATAATTACGTTTCGTCCTGGATCCACTCGACAGGACTCATCAGTAGGGCTGATGTCGAGTGGAACCTGCCCTAGACGTGCCATTGGTTACAGTGGCTAAGGTGGTTACGGTCTCGGAATATGTCCATTAACTCGCGAACAATGTTTGCGAGAAATGTACAATTCCTATACGCCATCTATTGGGGAACAATTTAATCAAAAATATTACGGCGTATGTAATGTATGTAAAAGTTTATTATTTCACCGGTGCATATATGATATTCATACTTTCGTCGCCAATACGGTGTAAGATAGAAAATCAAAAAATAAATAATAACGACCAAGTGTGGGACCGATTACCGCCTCCTCTACACTTGGCCGCCAGGCATTTCCTCAAAAATGGGACAATCCTGGATTATAATTACGTTTCGTCCTGGATCCACTCGACAGGACTCATCAGTAGGGCTGATGTCGAGTGGAACCTGCCCTAGACGTGCCATTGGTTACAGTGGCTAAGGTGGTTACGGTCTCGGAATATGTCCATTAACTCGCGAACAATGTTTGCGAGAAATGTACAATTCCTATACGCCATCTATTGGGGAACAATTTAATCAAAAATATTACGGCGTATGTAATGTATGTAAAAGTTTATTATTTCACCGGTGCATATATGATATTCATACTTTCGTCGCCAATACGGTGTAAGATAGAAAATCAAAAAATAAATAATAACGACCAAGTGTGGGACCGATTACCGCCTCCTCTACACTTGGCCGCCAGGCATTTCCTCAAAAATGGGACAATCCTGGATTATAATTACGTTTCGTCCTGGATCCACTCGACAGGACTCATCAGTAGGGCTGATGTCGAGTGGAACCTGCCCTAGACGTGCCATTGGTTACAGTGGCTAAGGTGGTTACGGTCTCGGAATATGTCCATTAACTCGCGAACAATGTTTGCGAGAAATGTACAATTCCTATACGCCATCTATTGGGGAACAATTTAATCAAAAATATTACGGCGTATGTAATGTATGTAAAAGTTTATTATTTCACCGGTGCATATATGATATTCATACTTTCGTCGCCAATACGGTGTAAGATAGAAAATCAAAAAATAAATAATAACGACCAAGTGTGGGACCGATTACCGCCTCCTCTACACTTGGTCGCCAGGCATTTCCTCAAAAATGGGACAATCCTGGATTATAATTACGTTTCGTCCTGGATCCACTCGACAGGACTCATCAGTAGGGCTGATGTCGAGTGGAACCTGCCCTAGACGTGCCATTGGTTACAGTGGCTAAGGTGGTTACGGTCTCGGAATATGTCCATTAACTCGCGAACAATGTTTGCGAGAAATGTACAATTCCTATACGCCATCTATTGGGGAACAATTTAATCAAAAATATTACGGCGTATGTAATGTATGTAAAAGTTTATTATTTCACCGGTGCATATATGATATTCATACTTTCGTCGCCAATACGGTGTAAGATAGAAAATCAAAAAATAAATAATAACGACCAAGTGTGGGACCGATTACCGCCTCCTCTACACTTGGCCGCCAGGCATTTCCTCAAAAATGGGACAATCCTGGATTATAATTACGTTTCGTCCTGGATCCACTCGACAGGACTCATCAGTAGGGCTGATGTCGAGTGGAACCTGCCCTAGACGTGCCATTGGTTACAGTGGCTAAGGTGGTTACGGTCTCGGAATATGTCCATTAACTCGCGAACAATGTTTGCGAGAAATGTACAATTCCTATACGCCATCTATTGGGGAACAATTTAATCAAAAATATTACGGCGTATGTAATGTATGTAAAAGTTTATTATTTCACCGGTGCATATATGATATTCATACTTTCGTCGCCAATACGGTGTAAGATAGAAAATCAAAAAATAAATAATAACGACCAAGTGTGGGACCGATTACCGCCTCCTCTACACTTGGCCGCCAGGCATTTCCTCAAAAATGGGACAATCCTGGATTATAATTACGTTTCGTCCTGGATCCACTCGACAGGACTCATCAGTAGGGCTGATGTCGAGTGGAACCTGCCCTAGACGTGCCATTGGTTACAGTGGCTAAGGTGGTTACGGTCTCGGAATATGTCCATTAACTCGCGAACAATGTTTGCGAGAAATGTACAATTCCTATACGCCATCTATTGGGGAACAATTTAATCAAAAATATTACGGCGTATGTAATGTATGTAAAAGTTTATTATTTCACCGGTGCATATATGATATTCATACTTTCGTCGCCAATACGGTGTAAGATAGAAAATCAAAAAATAAATAATAACGACCAAGTGTGGGACCGATTACCGCCTCCTCTACACTTGGCCGCCAGGCATTTCCTCAAAAATGGGACAATCCTGGATTATAATTACGTTTCGTCCTGGATCCACTCGACAGGACTCATCAGTAGGGCTGATGTCGAGTGGAACCTGCCCTAGACGTGCCATTGGTTACAGTGGCTAAGGTGGTTACGGTCTCGGAATATGTCCATTAACTCGCGAACAATGTTTGCGAGAAATGTACAATTCCTATACGCCATCTATTGGGGAACAATTTAATCAAAAATATTACGGCGTATGTAATGTATGTAAAAGTTTATTATTTCACCGGTGCATATATGATATTCATACTTTCGTCGCCAATACGGTGTAAGATAGAAAATCAAAAAATAAATAATAACGACCAAGTGTGGGACCGATTACCGCCTCCTCTACACTTGGCCGCCAGGCATTTCCTCAAAAATGGGACAATCCTGGATTATAATTACGTTTCGTCCTGGATCCACTCGACAGGACTCATCAGTAGGGCTGATGTCGAGTGGAACCTGCCCTAGACGTGCCATTGGTTACAGTGGCTAAGGTGGTTACGGTCTCGGAATATGTCCATTAACTCGCGAACAATGTTTGCGAGAAATGTACAATTCCTATACGCCATCTATTGGGGAACAATTTAATCAAAAATATTACGGCGTATGTAATGTATGTAAAAGTTTATTATTTCACCGGTGCATATATGATATTCATACTTTCGTCGCCAATACGGTGTAAGATAGAAAATCAAAAAATAAATAATAACGACCAAGTGTGGGACCGATTACCGCCTCCTCTACACTTGGCCGCCAGGCATTTCCTCAAAAATGGGACAATCCTGGATTATAATTACGTTTCGTCCTGGATCCACTCGACAGGACTCATCAGTAGGGCTGATGTCGAGTGGAACCTGCCCTAGACGTGCCATTGGTTACAGTGGCTAAGGTGGTTACGGTCTCGGAATATGTCCATTAACTCGCGAACAATGTTTGCGAGAAATGTACAATTCCTATACGCCATCTATTGGGGAACAATTTAATCAAAAATATTACGGCGTATGTAATGTATGTAAAAGTTTATTATTTCACCGGTGCATATATGATATTCATACTTTCGTCGCCAATACGGTGTAAGATAGAAAATCAAAAAATAAATAATAACGACCAAGTGTGGGACCGATTACCGCCTCCTCTACACTTGGCCGCCAGGCATTTCCTCAAAAATGGGACAATCCTGGATTATAATTACGTTTCGTCCTGGATCCACTCGACAGGACTCATCAGTAGGGCTGATGTCGAGTGGAACCTGCCCTAGACGTGCCATTGGTTACAGTGGCTAAGGTGGTTACGGTCTCGGAATATGTCCATTAACTCGCGAACAATGTTTGCGAGAAATGTACAATTCCTATACGCCATCTATTGGGGAACAATTTAATCAAAAATATTACGGCGTATGTAATGTATGTAAAAGTTTATTATTTCACCGGTGCATATATGATATTCATACTTTCGTCGCCAATACGGTGTAAGATAGAAAATCAAAAAATAAATAATAACGACCAAGTGTGGGACCGATTACCGCCTCCTCTACACTTGGCCGCCAGGCATTTCCTCAAAAATGGGACAATCCTGGATTATAATTACGTTTCGTCCTGGATCCACTCGACAGGACTCATCAGTAGGGCTGATGTCGAGTGGAACCTGCCCTAGACGTGCCATTGGTTACAGTGGCTAAGGTGGTTACGGTCTCGGAATATGTCCATTAACTCGCGAACAATGTTTGCGAGAAATGTACAATTCCTATACGCCATCTATTGGGGAACAATTTAATCAAAAATATTACGGCGTATGTAATGTATGTAAAAGTTTATTATTTCACCGGTGCATATATGATATTCATACTTTCGTCGCCAATACGGTGTAAGATAGAAAATCAAAAAATAAATAATAACGACCAAGTGTGGGACCGATTACCGCCTCCTCTACACTTGGCCGCCAGGCATTTCCTCAAAAATGGGACAATCCTGGATTATAATTACGTTTCGTCCTGGATCCACTCGACAGGACTCATCAGTAGGGCTGATGTCGAGTGGAACCTGCCCTAGACGTGCCATTGGTTACAGTGGCTAAGGTGGTTACGGTCTCGGAATATGTCCATTAACTCGCGAACAATGTTTGCGAGAAATGTACAATTCCTATACGCCATCTATTGGGGAACAATTTAATCAAAAATATTACGGCGTATGTAATGTATGTAAAAGTTTATTATTTCACCGGTGCATATATGATATTCATACTTTCGTCGCCAATACGGTGTAAGATAGAAAATCAAAAAATAAATAATAACGACCAAGTGTGGGACCGATTACCGCCTCCTCTACACTTGGCCGCCAGGCATTTCCTCAAAAATGGGACAATCCTGGATTATAATTACGTTTCGTCCTGGATCCACTCGACAGGACTCATCAGTAGGGCTGATGTCGAGTGGAACCTGCCCTAGACGTGCCATTGGTTACAGTGGCTAAGGTGGTTACGGTCTCGGAATATGTCCATTAACTCGCGAACAATGTTTGCGAGAAATGTACAATTCCTATACGCCATCTATTGGGGAACAATTTAATCAAAAATATTACGGCGTATGTAATGTATGTAAAAGTTTATTATTTCACCGGTGCATATATGATATTCATACTTTCGTCGCCAATACGGTGTAAGATAGAAAATCAAAAAATAAATAATAACGACCAAGTGTGGGACCGATTACCGCCTCCTCTACACTTGGCCGCCAGGCATTTCCTCAAAAATGGGACAATCCTGGATTATAATTACGTTTCGTCCTGGATCCACTCGACAGGACTCATCAGTAGGGCTGATGTCGAGTGGAACCTGCCCTAGACGTGCCATTGGTTACAGTGGCTAAGGTGGTTACGGTCTCGGAATATGTCCATTAACTCGCGAACAATGTTTGCGAGAAATGTACAATTCCTATACGCCATCTATTGGGGAACAATTTAATCAAAAATATTACGGCGTATGTAATGTATGTAAAAGTTTATTATTTCACCGGTGCATATATGATATTCATACTTTCGTCGCCAATACGGTGTAAGATAGAAAATCAAAAAATAAATAATAACGACCAAGTGTGGGACCGATTACCGCCTCCTCTACACTTGGCCGCCAGGCATTTCCTCAAAAATGGGACAATCCTGGATTATAATTACGTTTCGTCCTGGATCCACTCGACAGGACTCATCAGTAGGGCTGATGTCGAGTGGAACCTGCCCTAGACGTGCCATTGGTTACAGTGGCTAAGGTGGTTACGGTCTCGGAATATGTCCATTAACTCGCGAACAATGTTTGCGAGAAATGTACAATTCCTATACGCCATCTATTGGGGAACAATTTAATCAAAAATATTACGGCGTATGTAATGTATGTAAAAGTTTATTATTTCACCGGTGCATATATGATATTCATACTTTCGTCGCCAATACGGTGTAAGATAGAAAATCAAAAAATAAATAATAACGACCAAGTGTGGGACCGATTACCGCCTCCTCTACACTTGGCCGCCAGGCATTTCCTCAAAAATGGGACAATCCTGGATTATAATTACGTTTCGTCCTGGATCCACTCGACAGGACTCATCAGTAGGGCTGATGTCGAGTGGAACCTGCCCTAGACGTGCCATTGGTTACAGTGGCTAAGGTGGTTACGGTCTCGGAATATGTCCATTAACTCGCGAACAATGTTTGCGAGAAATGTACAATTCCTATACGCCATCTATTGGGGAACAATTTAATCAAAAATATTACGGCGTATGTAATGTATGTAAAAGTTTATTATTTCACCGGTGCATATATGATATTCATACTTTCGTCGCCAATACGGTGTAAGATAGAAAATCAAAAAATAAATAATAACGACCAAGTGTGGGACCGATTACCGCCTCCTCTACACTTGGCCGCCAGGCATTTCCTCAAAAATGGGACAATCCTGGATTATAATTACGTTTCGTCCTGGATCCACTCGACAGGACTCATCAGTAGGGCTGATGTCGAGTGGAACCTGCCCTAGACGTGCCATTGGTTACAGTGGCTAAGGTGGTTACGGTCTCGGAATATGTCCATTAACTCGCGAACAATGTTTGCGAGAAATGTACAATTCCTATACGCCATCTATTGGGGAACAATTTAATCAAAAATATTACGGCGTATGTAATGTATGTAAAAGTTTATTATTTCACCGGTGCATATATGATATTCATACTTTCGTCGCCAATACGGTGTAAGATAGAAAATCAAAAAATAAATAATAACGACCAAGTGTGGGACCGATTACCGCCTCCTCTACACTTGGCCGCCAGGCATTTCCTCAAAAATGGGACAATCCTGGATTATAATTACGTTTCGTCCTGGATCCACTCGACAGGACTCATCAGTAGGGCTGATGTCGAGTGGAACCTGCCCTAGACGTGCCATTGGTTACAGTGGCTAAGGTGGTTACGGTCTCGGAATATGTCCATTAACTCGCGAACAATGTTTGCGAGAAATGTACAATTCCTATACGCCATCTATTGGGGAACAATTTAATCAAAAATATTACGGCGTATGTAATGTATGTAAAAGTTTATTATTTCACCGGTGCATATATGATATTCATACTTTCGTCGCCAATACGGTGTAAGATAGAAAATCAAAAAATAAATAATAACGACCAAGTGTGGGACCGATTACCGCCTCCTCTACACTTGGCCGCCAGGCATTTCCTCAAAAATGGGACAATCCTGGATTATAATTACGTTTCGTCCTGGATCCACTCGACAGGACTCATCAGTAGGGCTGATGTCGAGTGGAACCTGCCCTAGACGTGCCATTGGTTACAGTGGCTAAGGTGGTTACGGTCTCGGAATATGTCCATTAACTCGCGAACAATGTTTGCGAGAAATGTACAATTCCTATACGCCATCTATTGGGGAACAATTTAATCAAAAATATTACGGCGTATGTAATGTATGTAAAAGTTTATTATTTCACCGGTGCATATATGATATTCATACTTTCGTCGCCAATACGGTGTAAGATAGAAAATCAAAAAATAAATAATAACGACCAAGTGTGGGACCGATTACCGCCTCCTCTACACTTGGCCGCCAGGCATTTCCTCAAAAATGGGACAATCCTGGATTATAATTACGTTTCGTCCTGGATCCACTCGACAGGACTCATCAGTAGGGCTGATGTCGAGTGGAACCTGCCCTAGACGTGCCATTGGTTACAGTGGCTAAGGTGGTTACGGTCTCGGAATATGTCCATTAACTCGCGAACAATGTTTGCGAGAAATGTACAATTCCTATACGCCATCTATTGGGGAACAATTTAATCAAAAATATTACGGCGTATGTAATGTATGTAAAAGTTTATTATTTCACCGGTGCATATATGATATTCATACTTTCGTCGCCAATACGGTGTAAGATAGAAAATCAAAAAATAAATAATAACGACCAAGTGTGGGACCGATTACCGCCTCCTCTACACTTGGCCGCCAGGCATTTCCTCAAAAATGGGACAATCCTGGATTATAATTACGTTTCGTCCTGGATCCACTCGACAGGACTCATCAGTAGGGCTGATGTCGAGTGGAACCTGCCCTAGACGTGCCATTGGTTACAGTGGCTAAGGTGGTTACGGTCTCGGAATATGTCCATTAACTCGCGAACAATGTTTGCGAGAAATGTACAATTCCTATACGCCATCTATTGGGGAACAATTTAATCAAAAATATTACGGCGTATGTAATGTATGTAAAAGTTTATTATTTCACCGGTGCATATATGATATTCATACTTTCGTCGCCAATACGGTGTAAGATAGAAAATCAAAAAATAAATAATAACGACCAAGTGTGGGACCGATTACCGCCTCCTCTACACTTGGCCGCCAGGCATTTCCTCAAAAATGGGACAATCCTGGATTATAATTACGTTTCGTCCTGGATCCACTCGACAGGACTCATCAGTAGGGCTGATGTCGAGTGGAACCTGCCCTAGACGTGCCATTGGTTACAGTGGCTAAGGTGGTTACGGTCTCGGAATATGTCCATTAACTCGCGAACAATGTTTGCGAGAAATGTACAATTCCTATACGCCATCTATTGGGGAACAATTTAATCAAAAATATTACGGCGTATGTAATGTATGTAAAAGTTTATTATTTCACCGGTGCATATATGATATTCATACTTTCGTCGCCAATACGGTGTAAGATAGAAAATAAAAAAATAAATAATAACGACCAAGTGTGGGACCGATTACCGCCTCCTCTACACTTGGCCGCCAGGCATTTCCTCAAAAATGGGACAATCCTGGATTATAATTACGTTTCGTCCTGGATCCACTCGACAGGACTCATCAGTAGGGCTGATGTCGAGTGGAACCTGCCCTAGACGTGCCATTGGTTACAGTGGCTAAGGTGGTTACGGTCTCGGAATATGTCCATTAACTCGCGAACAATGTTTGCGAGAAATGTACAATTCCTATACGCCATCTATTGGGGAACAATTTAATCAAAAATATTACGGCGTATGTAATGTATGTAAAAGTTTATTATTTCACCGGTGCATATATGATATTCATACTTTCGTCGCCAATACGGTGTAAGATAGAAAATCAAAAAATAAATAATAACGACCAAGTGTGGGACCGATTACCGCCTCCTCTACACTTGGCCGCCAGGCATTTCCTCAAAAATGGGACAATCCTGGATTATAATTACGTTTCGTCCTGGATCCACTCGACAGGACTCATCAGTAGGGCTGATGTCGAGTGGAACCTGCCCTAGACGTGCCATTGGTTACAGTGGCTAAGGTGGTTACGGTCTCGGAATATGTCCATTAACTCGCGAACAATGTTTGCGAGAAATGTACAATTCCTATACGCCATCTATTGGGGAACAATTTAATCAAAAATATTACGGCGTATGTAATGTATGTAAAAGTTTATTATTTCACCGGTGCATATATGATATTCATACTTTCGTCGCCAATACGGTGTAAGATAGAAAATCAAAAAATAAATAATAACGACCAAGTGTGGGACCGATTACCGCCTCCTCTACACTTGGCCGCCAGGCATTTCCTCAAAAATGGGACAATCCTGGATTATAATTACGTTTCGTCCTGGATCCACTCGACAGGACTCATCAGTAGGGCTGATGTCGAGTGGAACCTGCCCTAGACGTGCCATTGGTTACAGTGGCTAAGGTGGTTACGGTCTCGGAATATGTCCATTAACTCGCGAACAATGTTTGCGAGAAATGTACAATTCCTATACGCCATCTATTGGGGAACAATTTAATCAAAAATATTACGGCGTATGTAATGTATGTAAAAGTTTATTATTTCACCGGTGCATATATGATATTCATACTTTCGTCGCCAATACGGTGTAAGATAGAAAATCAAAAAATAAATAATAACGACCAAGTGTGGGACCGATTACCGCCTCCTCTACACTTGGCCGCCAGGCATTTCCTCAAAAATGGGACAATCCTGGATTATAATTACGTTTCGTCCTGGATCCACTCGACAGGACTCATCAGTAGGGCTGATGTCGAGTGGAACCTGCCCTAGACGTGCCATTGGTTACAGTGGCTAAGGTGGTTACGGTCTCGGAATATGTCCATTAACTCGCGAACAATGTTTGCGAGAAATGTACAATTCCTATACGCCATCTATTGGGGAACAATTTAATCAAAAATATTACGGCGTATGTAATGTATGTAAAAGTTTATTATTTCACCGGTGCATATATGATATTCATACTTTCGTCGCCAATACGGTGTAAGATAGAAAATCAAAAAATAAATAATAACGACCAAGTGTGGGACCGATTACCGCCTCCTCTACACTTGGCCGCCAGGCATTTCCTCAAAAATGGGACAATCCTGGATTATAATTACGTTTCGTCCTGGATCCACTCGACAGGACTCATCAGTAGGGCTGATGTCGAGTGGAACCTGCCCTAGACGTGCCATTGGTTACAGTGGCTAAGGTGGTTACGGTCTCGGAATATGTCCATTAACTCGCGAACAATGTTTGCGAGAAATGTACAATTCCTATACGCCATCTATTGGGGAACAATTTAATCAAAAATATTACGGCGTATGTAATGTATGTAAAAGTTTATTATTTCACCGGTGCATATATGATATTCATACTTTCGTCGCCAATACGGTGTAAGATAGAAAATCAAAAAATAAATAATAACGACCAAGTGTGGGACCGATTACCGCCTCCTCTACACTTGGCCGCCAGGCATTTCCTCAAAAATGGGACAATCCTGGATTATAATTACGTTTCGTCCTGGATCCACTCGACAGGACTCATCAGTAGGGCTGATGTCGAGTGGAACCTGCCCTAGACGTGCCATTGGTTACAGTGGCTAAGGTGGTTACGGTCTCGGAATATGTCCATTAACTCGCGAACAATGTTTGCGAGAAATGTACAATTCCTATACGCCATCTATTGGGGAACAATTTAATCAAAAATATTACGGCGTATGTAATGTATGTAAAAGTTTATTATTTCACCGGTGCATATATGATATTCATACTTTCGTCGCCAATACGGTGTAAGATAGAAAATCAAAAAATAAATAATAACGACCAAGTGTGGGACCGATTACCGCCTCCTCTACACTTGGCCGCCAGGCATTTCCTCAAAAATGGGACAATCCTGGATTATAATTACGTTTCGTCCTGGATCCACTCGACAGGACTCATCAGTAGGGCTGATGTCGAGTGGAACCTGCCCTAGACGTGCCATTGGTTACAGTGGCTAAGGTGGTTACGGTCTCGGAATATGTCCATTAACTCGCGAACAATGTTTGCGAGAAATGTACAATTCCTATACGCCATCTATTGGGGAACAATTTAATCAAAAATATTACGGCGTATGTAATGTATGTAAAAGTTTATTATTTCACCGGTGCATATATGATATTCATACTTTCGTCGCCAATACGGTGTAAGATAGAAAATCAAAAAATAAATAATAACGACCAAGTGTGGGACCGATTACCGCCTCCTCTACACTTGGCCGCCAGGCATTTCCTCAAAAATGGGACAATCCTGGATTATAATTACGTTTCGTCCTGGATCCACTCGACAGGACTCATCAGTAGGGCTGATGTCGAGTGGAACCTGCCCTAGACGTGCCATTGGTTACAGTGGCTAAGGTGGTTACGGTCTCGGAATATGTCCATTAACTCGCGAACAATGTTTGCGAGAAATGTACAATTCCTATACGCCATCTATTGGGGAACAATTTAATCAAAAATATTACGGCGTATGTAATGTATGTAAAAGTTTATTATTTCACCGGTGCATATATGATATTCATACTTTCGTCGCCAATACGGTGTAAGATAGAAAATCAAAAAATAAATAATAACGACCAACTGTGGGACCGATTACCGCCTCCTCTACACTTGGCCGCCAGGCATTTCCTCAAAAATGGGACAATCCTGGATTATAATTACGTTTCGTCCTGGATCCACTCGACAGGACTCATCAGTAGGGCTGATGTCGAGTGGAACCTGCCCTAGACGTGCCATTGGTTACAGTGGCTAAGGTGGTTACGGTCTCGGAATATGTCCATTAACTCGCGAACAATGTTTGCGAGAAATGTACAATTCCTATACGCCATCTATTGGGGAACAATTTAATCAAAAATATTACGGCGTATGTAATGTATGTAAAAGTTTATTATTTCACCGGTGCATATATGATATTCATACTTTCGTCGCCAATACGGTGTAAGATAGAAAATCAAAAAATAAATAATAACGACCAAGTGTGGGACCGATTACCGCCTCCTCTACACTTGGCCGCCAGGCATTTCCTCAAAAATGGGACAATCCTGGATTATAATTACGTTTCGTCCTGGATCCACTCGACAGGACTCATCAGTAGGGCTGATGTCGAGTGGAACCTGCCCTAGACGTGCCATTGGTTACAGTGGCTAAGGTGGTTACGGTCTCGGAATATGTCCATTAACTCGCGAACAATGTTTGCGAGAAATGTACAATTCCTATACGCCATCTATTGGGGAACAATTTAATCAAAAATATTACGGCGTATGTAATGTATGTAAAAGTTTATTATTTCACCGGTGCATATATGATATTCATACTTTCGTCGCCAATACGGTGTAAGATAGAAAATCAAAAAATAAATAATAACGACCAAGTGTGGGACCGATTACCGCCTCCTCTACACTTGGCCGCCAGGCATTTCCTCAAAAATGGGACAATCCTGGATTATAATTACGTTTCGTCCTGGATCCACTCGACAGGACTCATCAGTAGGGCTGATGTCGAGTGGAACCTGCCCTAGACGTGCCATTGGTTACAGTGGCTAAGGTGGTTACGGTCTCGGAATATGTCCATTAACTCGCGAACAATGTTTGCGAGAAATGTACAATTCCTATACGCCATCTATTGGGGAACAATTTAATCAAAAATATTACGGCGTATGTAATGTATGTAAAAGTTTATTATTTCACCGGTGCATATATGATATTCATACTTTCGTCGCCAATACGGTGTAAGATAGAAAATCAAAAAATAAATAATAACGACCAAGTGTGGGACCGATTACCGCCTCCTCTACACTTGGCCGCCAGGCATTTCCTCAAAAATGGGACAATCCTGGATTATAATTACGTTTCGTCCTGGATCCACTCGACAGGACTCATCAGTAGGGCTGATGTCGAGTGGAACCTGCCCTAGACGTGCCATTGGTTACAGTGGCTAAGGTGGTTACGGTCTCGGAATATGTCCATTAACTCGCGAACAATGTTTGCGAGAAATGTACAATTCCTATACGCCATCTATTGGGGAACAATTTAATCAAAAATATTACGGCGTATGTAATGTATGTAAAAGTTTATTATTTCACCGGTGCATATATGATATTCATACTTTCGTCGCCAATACGGTGTAAGATAGAAAATCAAAAAATAAATAATAACGACCAAGTGTGGGACCGATTACCGCCTCCTCTACACTTGGCCGCCAGGCATTTCCTCAAAAATGGGACAATCCTGGATTATAATTACGTTTCGTCCTGGATCCACTCGACAGGACTCATCAGTAGGGCTGATGTCGAGTGGAACCTGCCCTAGACGTGCCATTGGTTACAGTGGCTAAGGTGGTTACGGTCTCGGAATATGTCCATTAACTCGCGAACAATGTTTGCGAGAAATGTACAATTCCTATACGCCATCTATTGGGGAACAATTTAATCAAAAATATTACGGCGTATGTAATGTATGTAAAAGTTTATTATTTCACCGGTGCATATATGATATTCATACTTTCGTCGCCAATACGGTGTAAGATAGAAAATCAAAAAATAAATAATAACGACCAAGTGTGGGACCGATTACCGCCTCCTCTACACTTGGCCGCCAGGCATTTCCTCAAAAATGGGACAATCCTGGATTATAATTACGTTTCGTCCTGGATCCACTCGACAGGACTCATCAGTAGGGCTGATGTCGAGTGGAACCTGCCCTAGACGTGCCATTGGTTACAGTGGCTAAGGTGGTTACGGTCTCGGAATATGTCCATTAACTCGCGAACAATGTTTGCGAGAAATGTACAATTCCTATACGCCATCTATTGGGGAACAATTTAATCAAAAATATTACGGCGTATGTAATGTATGTAAAAGTTTATTATTTCACCGGTGCATATATGATATTCATACTTTCGTCGCCAATACGGTGTAAGATAGAAAATCAAAAAATAAATAATAACGACCAAGTGTGGGACCGATTACCGCCTCCTCTACACTTGGCCGCCAGGCATTTCCTCAAAAATGGGACAATCCTGGATTATAATTACGTTTCGTCCTGGATCCACTCGACAGGACTCATCAGTAGGGCTGATGTCGAGTGGAACCTGCCCTAGACGTGCCATTGGTTACAGTGGCTAAGGTGGTTACGGTCTCGGAATATGTCCATTAACTCGCGAACAATGTTTGCGAGAAATGTACAATTCCTATACGCCATCTATTGGGGAACAATTTAATCAAAAATATTACGGCGTATGTAATGTATGTAAAAGTTTATTATTTCACCGGTGCATATATGATATTCATACTTTCGTCGCCAATACGGTGTAAGATAGAAAATCAAAAAATAAATAATAACGACCAAGTGTGGGACCGATTACCGCCTCCTCTACACTTGGCCGCCAGGCATTTCCTCAAAAATGGGACAATCCTGGATTATAATTACGTTTCGTCCTGGATCCACTCGACAGGACTCATCAGTAGGGCTGATGTCGAGTGGAACCTGCCCTAGACGTGCCATTGGTTACAGTGGCTAAGGTGGTTACGGTCTCGGAATATGTCCATTAACTCGCGAACAATGTTTGCGAGAAATGTACAATTCCTATACGCCATCTATTGGGGAACAATTTAATCAAAAATATTACGGCGTATGTAATGTATGTAAAAGTTTATTATTTCACCGGTGCATATATGATATTCATACTTTCGTCGCCAATACGGTGTAAGATAGAAAATCAAAAAATAAATAATAACGACCAACTGTGGGACCGATTACCGCCTCCTCTACACTTGGCCGCCAGGCATTTCCTCAAAAATGGGACAATCCTGGATTATAATTACGTTTCGTCCTGGATCCACTCGACAGGACTCATCAGTAGGGCTGATGTCGAGTGGAACCTGCCCTAGACGTGCCATTGGTTACAGTGGCTAAGGTGGTTACGGTCTCGGAATATGTCCATTAACTCGCGAACAATGTTTGCGAGAAATGTACAATTCCTATACGCCATCTATTGGGGAACAATTTAATCAAAAATATTACGGCGTATGTAATGTATGTAAAAGTTTATTATTTCACCGGTGCATATATGATATTCATACTTTCGTCGCCAATACGGTGTAAGATAGAAAATCAAAAAATAAATAATAACGACCAAGTGTGGGACCGATTACCGCCTCCTCTACACTTGGCCGCCAGGCATTTCCTCAAAAATGGGACAATCCTGGATTATAATTACGTTTCGTCCTGGATCCACTCGACAGGACTCATCAGTAGGGCTGATGTCGAGTGGAACCTGCCCTAGACGTGCCATTGGTTACAGTGGCTAAGGTGGTTACGGTCTCGGAATATGTCCATTAACTCGCGAACAATGTTTGCGAGAAATGTACAATTCCTATACGCCATCTATTGGGGAACAATTTAATCAAAAATATTACGGCGTATGTAATGTATGTAAAAGTTTATTATTTCACCGGTGCATATATGATATTCATACTTTCGTCGCCAATACGGTGTAAGATAGAAAATCAAAAAATAAATAATAACGACCAAGTGTGGGACCGATTACCGCCTCCTCTACACTTGGCCGCCAGGCATTTCCTCAAAAATGGGACAATCCTGGATTATAATTACGTTTCGTCCTGGATCCACTCGACAGGACTCATCAGTAGGGCTGATGTCGAGTGGAACCTGCCCTAGACGTGCCATTGGTTACAGTGGCTAAGGTGGTTACGGTCTCGGAATATGTCCATTAACTCGCGAACAATGTTTGCGAGAAATGTACAATTCCTATACGCCATCTATTGGGGAACAATTTAATCAAAAATATTACGGCGTATGTAATGTATGTAAAAGTTTATTATTTCACCGGTGCATATATGATATTCATACTTTCGTCGCCAATACGGTGTAAGATAGAAAATCAAAAAATAAATAATAACGACCAAGTGTGGGACCGATTACCGCCTCCTCTACACTTGGCCGCCAGGCATTTCCTCAAAAATGGGACAATCCTGGATTATAATTACGTTTCGTCCTGGATCCATTCGACAGGACTCATCAGTAGGGCTGATGTCGAGTGGAACCTGCCCTAGACGTGCCATTGGTTACAGTGGCTAAGGTGGTTACGGTCTCGGAATATGTCCATTAACTCGCGAACAATGTTTGCGAGAAATGTACAATTCCTATACGCCATCTATTGGGGAACAATTTAATCAAAAATATTACGGCGTATGTAATGTATGTAAAAGTTTATTATTTCACCGGTGCATATATGATATTCATACTTTCGTCGCCAATACGGTGTAAGATAGAAAATCAAAAAATAAATAATAACGACCAAGTGTGGGACCGATTACCGCCTCCTCTACACTTGGCCGCCAGGCATTTCCTCAAAAATGGGACAATCCTGGATTATAATTACGTTTCGTCCTGGATCCACTCGACAGGACTCATCAGTAGGGCTGATGTCGAGTGGAACCTGCCCTAGACGTGCCATTGGTTACAGTGGCTAAGGTGGTTACGGTCTCGGAATATGTCCATTAACTCGCGAACAATGTTTGCGAGAAATGTACAATTCCTATACGCCATCTATTGGGGAACAATTTAATCAAAAATATTACGGCGTATGTAATGTATGTAAAAGTTTATTATTTCACCGGTGCATATATGATATTCATACTTTCGTCGCCAATACGGTGTAAGATAGAAAATCAAAAAATAAATAATAACGACCAAGTGTGGGACCGATTACCGCCTCCTCTACACTTGGCCGCCAGGCATTTCCTCAAAAATGGGACAATCCTGGATTATAATTACGTTTCGTCCTGGATCCACTCGACAGGACTCATCAGTAGGGCTGATGTCGAGTGGAACCTGCCCTAGACGTGCCATTGGTTACAGTGGCTAAGGTGGTTACGGTCTCGGAATATGTCCATTAACTCGCGAACAATGTTTGCGAGAAATGTACAATTCCTATACGCCATCTATTGGGGAACAATTTAATCAAAAATATTACGGCGTATGTAATGTATGTAAAAGTTTATTATTTCACCGGTGCATATATGATATTCATACTTTCGTCGCCAATACGGTGTAAGATAGAAAATCAAAAAATAAATAATAACGACCAAGTGTGGGACCGATTACCGCCTCCTCTACACTTGGCCGCCAGGCATTTCCTCAAAAATGGGACAATCCTGGATTATAATTACGTTTCGTCCTGGATCCACTCGACAGGACTCATCAGTAGGGCTGATGTCGAGTGGAACCTGCCCTAGACGTGCCATTGGTTACAGTGGCTAAGGTGGTTACGGTCTCGGAATATGTCCATTAACTCGCGAACAATGTTTGCGAGAAATGTACAATTCCTATACGCCATCTATTGGGGAACAATTTAATCAAAAATATTACGGCGTATGTAATGTATGTAAAAGTTTATTATTTCACCGGTGCATATATGATATTCATACTTTCGTCGCCAATACGGTGTAAGATAGAAAATAAAAAAATAAATAATAACGACCAAGTGTGGGACCGATTACCGCCTCCTCTACACTTGGCCGCCAGGCATTTCCTCAAAAATGGGACAATCCTGGATTATAATTACGTTTCGTCCTGGATCCACTCGACAGGACTCATCAGTAGGGCTGATGTCGAGTGGAACCTGCCCTAGACGTGCCATTGGTTACAGTGGCTAAGGTGGTTACGGTCTCGGAATATGTCCATTAACTCGCGAACAATGTTTGCGAGAAATGTACAATTCCTATACGCCATCTATTGGGGAACAATTTAATCAAAAATATTACGGCGTATGTAATGTATGTAAAAGTTTATTATTTCACCGGTGCATATATGATATTCATACTTTCGTCGCCAATACGGTGTAAGATAGAAAATCAAAAAATAAATAATAACGACCAACTGTGGGACCGATTACCGCCTCCTCTACACTTGGCCGCCAGGCATTTCCTCAAAAATGGGACAATCCTGGATTATAATTACGTTTCGTCCTGGATCCACTCGACAGGACTCATCAGTAGGGCTGATGTCGAGTGGAACCTGCCCTAGACGTGCCATTGGTTACAGTGGCTAAGGTGGTTACGGTCTCGGAATATGTCCATTAACTCGCGAACAATGTTTGCGAGAAATGTACAATTCCTATACGCCATCTATTGGGGAACAATTTAATCAAAAATATTACGGCGTATGTAATGTATGTAAAAGTTTATTATTTCACCGGTGCATATATGATATTCATACTTTCGTCGCCAATACGGTGTAAGATAGAAAATCAAAAAATAAATAATAACGACCAACTGTGGGACCGATTACCGCCTCCTCTACACTTGGCCGCCAGGCATTTCCTCAAAAATGGGACAATCCTGGATTATAATTACGTTTCGTCCTGGATCCACTCGACAGGACTCATCAGTAGGGCTGATGTCGAGTGGAACCTGCCCTAGACGTGCCATTGGTTACAGTGGCTAAGGTGGTTACGGTCTCGGAATATGTCCATTAACTCGCGAACAATGTTTGCGAGAAATGTACAATTCCTATACGCCATCTATTGGGGAACAATTTAATCAAAAATATTACGGCGTATGTAATGTATGTAAAAGTTTATTATTTCACCGGTGCATATATGATATTCATACTTTCGTCGCCAATACGGTGTAAGATAGAAAATCAAAAAATAAATAATAACGACCAAGTGTGGGACCGATTACCGCCTCCTCTACACTTGGCCGCCAGGCATTTCCTCAAAAATGGGACAATCCTGGATTATAATTACGTTTCGTCCTGGATCCACTCGACAGGACTCATCAGTAGGGCTGATGTCGAGTGGAACCTGCCCTAGACGTGCCATTGGTTACAGTGGCTAAGGTGGTTACGGTCTCGGAATATGTCCATTAACTCGCGAACAATGTTTGCGAGAAATGTACAATTCCTATACGCCATCTATTGGGGAACAATTTAATCAAAAATATTACGGCGTATGTAATGTATGTAAAAGTTTATTATTTCACCGGTGCATATATGATATTCATACTTTCGTCGCCAATACGGTGTAAGATAGAAAATCAAAAAATAAATAATAACGACCAAGTGTGGGACCGATTACCGCCTCCTCTACACTTGGCCGCCAGGCATTTCCTCAAAAATGGGACAATCCTGGATTATAATTACGTTTCGTCCTGGATCCACTCGACAGGACTCATCAGTAGGGCTGATGTCGAGTGGAACCTGCCCTAGACGTGCCATTGGTTACAGTGGCTAAGGTGGTTACGGTCTCGGAATATGTCCATTAACTCGCGAACAATGTTTGCGAGAAATGTACAATTCCTATACGCCATCTATTGGGGAACAATTTAATCAAAAATATTACGGCGTATGTAATGTATGTAAAAGTTTATTATTTCACCGGTGCATATATGATATTCATACTTTCGTCGCCAATACGGTGTAAGATAGAAAATCAAAAAATAAATAATAACGACCAGTGTGGGACCGATTACCGCCTCCTCTACACTTGGCCGCCAGGCATTTCCTCAAAAATGGGACAATCCTGGATTATAATTACGTTTCGTCCTGGATCCACTCGACAGGACTCATCAGTAGGGCTGATGTCGAGTGGAACCTGCCCTAGACGTGCCATTGGTTACAGTGGCTAAGGTGGTTACGGTCTCGGAATATGTCCATTAACTCGCGAACAATGTTTGCGAGAAATGTACAATTCCTATACGCCATCTATTGGGGAACAATTTAATCAAAAATATTACGGCGTATGTAATGTATGTAAAAGTTTATTATTTCACCGGTGCATATATGATATTCATACTTTCGTCGCCAATACGGTGTAAGATAGAAAATCAAAAAATAAATAATAACGACCAAGTGTGGGACCGATTACCGCCTCCTCTACACTTGGCCGCCAGGCATTTCCTCAAAAATGGGACAATCCTGGATTATAATTACGTTTCGTCCTGGATCCACTCGACAGGACTCATCAGTAGGGCTGATGTCGAGTGGAACCTGCCCTAGACGTGCCATTGGTTACAGTGGCTAAGGTGGTTACGGTCTCGGAATATGTCCATTAACTCGCGAACAATGTTTGCGAGAAATGTACAATTCCTATACGCCATCTATTGGGGAACAATTTAATCAAAAATATTACGGCGTATGTAATGTATGTAAAAGTTTATTATTTCACCGGTGCATATATGATATTCATACTTTCGTCGCCAATACGGTGTAAGATAGAAAATCAAAAAATAAATAATAACGACCAAGTGTGGGACCGATTACCGCCTCCTCTACACTTGGCCGCCAGGCATTTCCTCAAAAATGGGACAATCCTGGATTATAATTACGTTTCGTCCTGGATCCACTCGACAGGACTCATCAGTAGGGCTGATGTCGAGTGGAACCTGCCCTAGACGTGCCATTGGTTACAGTGGCTAAGGTGGTTACGGTCTCGGAATATGTCCATTAACTCGCGAACAATGTTTGCGAGAAATGTACAATTCCTATACGCCATCTATTGGGGAACAATTTAATCAAAAATATTACGGCGTATGTAATGTATGTAAAAGTTTATTATTTCACCGGTGCATATATGATATTCATACTTTCGTCGCCAATACGGTGTAAGATAGAAAATCAAAAAATAAATAATAACGACCAAGTGTGGGACCGATTACCGCCTCCTCTACACTTGGCCGCCAGGCATTTCCTCAAAAATGGGACAATCCTGGATTATAATTACGTTTCGTCCTGGATCCACTCGACAGGACTCATCAGTAGGGCTGATGTCGAGTGGAACCTGCCCTAGACGTGCCATTGGTTACAGTGGCTAAGGTGGTTACGGTCTCGGAATATGTCCATTAACTCGCGAACAATGTTTGCGAGAAATGTACAATTCCTATACGCCATCTATTGGGGAACAATTTAATCAAAAATATTACGGCGTATGTAATGTATGTAAAAGTTTATTATTTCACCGGTGCATATATGATATTCATACTTTCGTCGCCAATACGGTGTAAGATAGAAAATCAAAAAATAAATAATAACGACCAAGTGTGGGACCGATTACCGCCTCCTCTACACTTGGCCGCCAGGCATTTCCTCAAAAATGGGACAATCCTGGATTATAATTACGTTTCGTCCTGGATCCACTCGACAGGACTCATCAGTAGGGCTGATGTCGAGTGGAACCTGCCCTAGACGTGCCATTGGTTACAGTGGCTAAGGTGGTTACGGTCTCGGAATATGTCCATTAACTCGCGAACAATGTTTGCGAGAAATGTACAATTCCTATACGCCATCTATTGGGGAACAATTTAATCAAAAATATTACGGCGTATGTAATGTATGTAAAAGTTTATTATTTCACCGGTGCATATATGATATTCATACTTTCGTCGCCAATACGGTGTAAGATAGAAAATCAAAAAATAAATAATAACGACCAACTGTGGGACCGATTACCGCCTCCTCTACACTTGGCCGCCAGGCATTTCCTCAAAAATGGGACAATCCTGGATTATAATTACGTTTCGTCCTGGATCCACTCGACAGGACTCATCAGTAGGGCTGATGTCGAGTGGAACCTGCCCTAGACGTGCCATTGGTTACAGTGGCTAAGGTGGTTACGGTCTCGGAATATGTCCATTAACTCGCGAACAATGTTTGCGAGAAATGTACAATTCCTATACGCCATCTATTGGGGAACAATTTAATCAAAAATATTACGGCGTATGTAATGTATGTAAAAGTTTATTATTTCACCGGTGCATATATGATATTCATACTTTCGTCGCCAATACGGTGTAAGATAGAAAATCAAAAAATAAATAATAACGACCAAGTGTGGGACCGATTACCGCCTCCTCTACACTTGGCCGCCAGGCATTTCCTCAAAAATGGGACAATCCTGGATTATAATTACGTTTCGTCCTGGATCCACTCGACAGGACTCATCAGTAGGGCTGATGTCGAGTGGAACCTGCCCTAGACGTGCCATTGGTTACAGTGGCTAAGGTGGTTACGGTCTCGGAATATGTCCATTAACTCGCGAACAATGTTTGCGAGAAATGTACAATTCCTATACGCCATCTATTGGGGAACAATTTAATCAAAATATTACGGCGTATGTAATGTATGTAAAAGTTTATTATTTCACCGGTGCATATATGATATTCATACTTTCGTCGCCAATACGGTGTAAGATAGAAAATCAAAAAATAAATAATAACGACCAAGTGTGGGACCGATTACCGCCTCCTCTACACTTGGCCGCCAGGCATTTCCTCAAAAATGGGACAATCCTGGATTATAATTACGTTTCGTCCTGGATCCACTCGACAGGACTCATCAGTAGGGCTGATGTCGAGTGGAACCTGCCCTAGACGTGCCATTGGTTACAGTGGCTAAGGTGGTTACGGTCTCGGAATATGTCCATTAACTCGCGAACAATGTTTGCGAGAAATGTACAATTCCTATACGCCATCTATTGGGGAACAATTTAATCAAAAATATTACGGCGTATGTAATGTATGTAAAAGTTTATTATTTCACCGGTGCATATATGATATTCATACTTTCGTCGCCAATACGGTGTAAGATAGAAAATCAAAAAATAAATAATAACGACCAAGTGTGGGACCGATTACCGCCTCCTCTACACTTGGCCGCCAGGCATTTCCTCAAAAATGGGACAATCCTGGATTATAATTACGTTTCGTCCTGGATCCATTCGACAGGACTCATCAGTAGGGCTGATGTCGAGTGGAACCTGCCCTAGACGTGCCATTGGTTACAGTGGCTAAGGTGGTTACGGTCTCGGAATATGTCCATTAACTCGCGAACAATGTTTGCGAGAAATGTACAATTCCTATACGCCATCTATTGGGGAACAATTTAATCAAAAATATTACGGCGTATGTAATGTATGTAAAAGTTTATTATTTCACCGGTGCATATATGATATTCATACTTTCGTCGCCAATACGGTGTAAGATAGAAAATCAAAAAATAAATAATAACGACCAAGTGTGGGACCGATTACCGCCTCCTCTACACTTGGCCGCCAGGCATTTCCTCAAAAATGGGACAATCCTGGATTATAATTACGTTTCGTCCTGGATCCACTCGACAGGACTCATCAGTAGGGCTGATGTCGAGTGGAACCTGCCCTAGACGTGCCATTGGTTACAGTGGCTAAGGTGGTTACGGTCTCGGAATATGTCCATTAACTCGCGAACAATGTTTGCGAGAAATGTACAATTCCTATACGCCATCTATTGGGGAACAATTTAATCAAAAATATTACGGCGTATGTAATGTATGTAAAAGTTTATTATTTCACCGGTGCATATATGATATTCATACTTTCGTCGCCAATACGGTGTAAGATAGAAAATCAAAAAATAAATAATAACGACCAAGTGTGGGACCGATTACCGCCTCCTCTACACTTGGCCGCCAGGCATTTCCTCAAAAATGGGACAATCCTGGATTATAATTACGTTTCGTCCTGGATCCACTCGACAGGACTCATCAGTAGGGCTGATGTCGAGTGGAACCTGCCCTAGACGTGCCATTGGTTACAGTGGCTAAGGTGGTTACGGTCTCGGAATATGTCCATTAACTCGCGAACAATGTTTGCGAGAAATGTACAATTCCTATACGCCATCTATTGGGGAACAATTTAATCAAAAATATTACGGCGTATGTAATGTATGTAAAAGTTTATTATTTCACCGGTGCATATATGATATTCATACTTTCGTCGCCAATACGGTGTAAGATAGAAAATCAAAAAATAAATAATAACGACCAAGTGTGGGACCGATTACCGCCTCCTCTACACTTGGCCGCCAGGCATTTCCTCAAAAATGGGACAATCCTGGATTATAATTACGTTTCGTCCTGGATCCACTCGACAGGACTCATCAGTAGGGCTGATGTCGAGTGGAACCTGCCCTAGACGTGCCATTGGTTACAGTGGCTAAGGTGGTTACGGTCTCGGAATATGTCCATTAACTCGCGAACAATGTTTGCGAGAAATGTACAATTCCTATACGCCATCTATTGGGGAACAATTTAATCAAAAATATTACGGCGTATGTAATGTATGTAAAAGTTTATTATTTCACCGGTGCATATATGATATTCATACTTTCGTCGCCAATACGGTGTAAGATAGAAAATCAAAAAATAAATAATAACGACCAAGTGTGGGACCGATTACCGCCTCCTCTACACTTGGCCGCCAGGCATTTCCTCAAAAATGGGACAATCCTGGATTATAATTACGTTTCGTCCTGGATCCACTCGACAGGACTCATCAGTAGGGCTGATGTCGAGTGGAACCTGCCCTAGACGTGCCATTGGTTACAGTGGCTAAGGTGGTTACGGTCTCGGAATATGTCCATTAACTCGCGAACAATGTTTGCGAGAAATGTACAATTCCTATACGCCATCTATTGGGGAACAATTTAATCAAAAATATTACGGCGTATGTAATGTATGTAAAAGTTTATTATTTCACCGGTGCATATATGATATTCATACTTTCGTCGCCAATACGGTGTAAGATAGAAAATCAAAAAATAAATAATAACGACCAACTGTGGGACCGATTACCGCCTCCTCTACACTTGGCCGCCAGGCATTTCCTCAAAAATGGGACAATCCTGGATTATAATTACGTTTCGTCCTGGATCCACTCGACGGACTCATCAGTAGGGCTGATGTCGAGTGGAACCTGCCCTAGACGTGCCATTGGTTACAGTGGCTAAGGTGGTTACGGTCTCGGAATATGTCCATTAACTCGCGAACAATGTTTGCGAGAAATGTACAATTCCTATACGCCATCTATTGGGGAACAATTTAATCAAAAATATTACGGCGTATGTAATGTATGTAAAAGTTTATTATTTCACCGGTGCATATATGATATTCATACTTTCGTCGCCAATACGGTGTAAGATAGAAAATCAAAAAATAAATAATAACGACCAAGTGTGGGACCGATTACCGCCTCCTCTACACTTGGCCGCCAGGCATTTCCTCAAAAATGGGACAATCCTGGATTATAATTACGTTTCGTCCTGGATCCACTCGACAGGACTCATCAGTAGGGCTGATGTCGAGTGGAACCTGCCCTAGACGTGCCATTGGTTACAGTGGCTAAGGTGGTTACGGTCTCGGAATATGTCCATTAACTCGCGAACAATGTTTGCGAGAAATGTACAATTCCTATACGCCATCTATTGGGGAACAATTTAATCAAAAATATTACGGCGTATGTAATGTATGTAAAAGTTTATTATTTCACCGGTGCATATATGATATTCATACTTTCGTCGCCAATACGGTGTAAGATAGAAAATCAAAAAATAAATAATAACGACCAAGTGTGGGACCGATTACCGCCTCCTCTACACTTGGCCGCCAGGCATTTCCTCAAAAATGGGACAATCCTGGATTATAATTACGTTTCGTCCTGGATCCACTCGACAGGACTCATCAGTAGGGCTGATGTCGAGTGGAACCTGCCCTAGACGTGCCATTGGTTACAGTGGCTAAGGTGGTTACGGTCTCGGAATATGTCCATTAACTCGCGAACAATGTTTGCGAGAAATGTACAATTCCTATACGCCATCTATTGGGGAACAATTTAATCAAAAATATTACGGCGTATGTAATGTATGTAAAAGTTTATTATTTCACCGGTGCATATATGATATTCATACTTTCGTCGCCAATACGGTGTAAGATAGAAAATCAAAAAATAAATAATAACGACCAAGTGTGGGACCGATTACCGCCTCCTCTACACTTGGCCGCCAGGCATTTCCTCAAAAATGGGACAATCCTGGATTATAATTACGTTTCGTCCTGGATCCACTCGACAGGACTCATCAGTAGGGCTGATGTCGAGTGGAACCTGCCCTAGACGTGCCATTGGTTACAGTGGCTAAGGTGGTTACGGTCTCGGAATATGTCCATTAACTCGCGAACAATGTTTGCGAGAAATGTACAATTCCTATACGCCATCTATTGGGGAACAATTTAATCAAAAATATTACGGCGTATGTAATGTATGTAAAAGTTTATTATTTCACCGGTGCATATATGATATTCATACTTTCGTCGCCAATACGGTGTAAGATAGAAAATCAAAAAATAAATAATAACGACCAAGTGTGGGACCGATTACCGCCTCCTCTACACTTGGCCGCCAGGCATTTCCTCAAAAATGGGACAATCCTGGATTATAATTACGTTTCGTCCTGGATCCACTCGACAGGACTCATCAGTAGGGCTGATGTCGAGTGGAACCTGCCCTAGACGTGCCATTGGTTACAGTGGCTAAGGTGGTTACGGTCTCGGAATATGTCCATTAACTCGCGAACAATGTTTGCGAGAAATGTACAATTCCTATACGCCATCTATTGGGGAACAATTTAATCAAAAATATTACGGCGTATGTAATGTATGTAAAAGTTTATTATTTCACCGGTGCATATATGATATTCATACTTTCGTCGCCAATACGGTGTAAGATAGAAAATCAAAAAATAAATAATAACGACCAAGTGTGGGACCGATTACCGCCTCCTCTACACTTGGCCGCCAGGCATTTCCTCAAAAATGGGACAATCCTGGATTATAATTACGTTTCGTCCTGGATCCACTCGACAGGACTCATCAGTAGGGCTGATGTCGAGTGGAACCTGCCCTAGACGTGCCATTGGTTACAGTGGCTAAGGTGGTTACGGTCTCGGAATATGTCCATTAACTCGCGAACAATGTTTGCGAGAAATGTACAATTCCTATACGCCATCTATTGGGGAACAATTTAATCAAAAATATTACGGCGTATGTAATGTATGTAAAAGTTTATTATTTCACCGGTGCATATATGATATTCATACTTTCGTCGCCAATACGGTGTAAGATAGAAAATCAAAAAATAAATAATAACGACCAAGTGTGGGACCGATTACCGCCTCCTCTACACTTGGCCGCCAGGCATTTCCTCAAAAATGGGACAATCCTGGATTATAATTACGTTTCGTCCTGGATCCACTCGACAGGACTCATCAGTAGGGCTGATGTCGAGTGGAACCTGCCCTAGACGTGCCATTGGTTACAGTGGCTAAGGTGGTTACGGTCTCGGAATATGTCCATTAACTCGCGAACAATGTTTGCGAGAAATGTACAATTCCTATACGCCATCTATTGGGGAACAATTTAATCAAAAATATTACGGCGTATGTAATGTATGTAAAAGTTTATTATTTCACCGGTGCATATATGATATTCATACTTTCGTCGCCAATACGGTGTAAGATAGAAAATCAAAAAATAAATAATAACGACCAAGTGTGGGACCGATTACCGCCTCCTCTACACTTGGCCGCCAGGCATTTCCTCAAAAATGGGACAATCCTGGATTATAATTACGTTTCGTCCTGGATCCACTCGACAGGACTCATCAGTAGGGCTGATGTCGAGTGGAACCTGCCCTAGACGTGCCATTGGTTACAGTGGCTAAGGTGGTTACGGTCTCGGAATATGTCCATTAACTCGCGAACAATGTTTGCGAGAAATGTACAATTCCTATACGCCATCTATTGGGGAACAATTTAATCAAAAATATTACGGCGTATGTAATGTATGTAAAAGTTTATTATTTCACCGGTGCATATATGATATTCATACTTTCGTCGCCAATACGGTGTAAGATAGAAAATCAAAAAATAAATAATAACGACCAAGTGTGGGACCGATTACCGCCTCCTCTACACTTGGCCGCCAGGCATTTCCTCAAAAATGGGACAATCCTGGATTATAATTACGTTTCGTCCTGGATCCACTCGACAGGACTCATCAGTAGGGCTGATGTCGAGTGGAACCTGCCCTAGACGTGCCATTGGTTACAGTGGCTAAGGTGGTTACGGTCTCGGAATATGTCCATTAACTCGCGAACAATGTTTGCGAGAAATGTACAATTCCTATACGCCATCTATTGGGGAACAATTTAATCAAAAATATTACGGCGTATGTAATGTATGTAAAAGTTTATTATTTCACCGGTGCATATATGATATTCATACTTTCGTCGCCAATACGGTGTAAGATAGAAAATCAAAAAATAAATAATAACGACCAAGTGTGGGACCGATTACCGCCTCCTCTACACTTGGCCGCCAGGCATTTCCTCAAAAATGGGACAATCCTGGATTATAATTACGTTTCGTCCTGGATCCACTCGACAGGACTCATCAGTAGGGCTGATGTCGAGTGGAACCTGCCCTAGACGTGCCATTGGTTACAGTGGCTAAGGTGGTTACGGTCTCGGAATATGTCCATTAACTCGCGAACAATGTTTGCGAGAAATGTACAATTCCTATACGCCATCTATTGGGGAACAATTTAATCAAAAATATTACGGCGTATGTAATGTATGTAAAAGTTTATTATTTCACCGGTGCATATATGATATTCATACTTTCGTCGCCAATACGGTGTAAGATAGAAAATCAAAAAATAAATAATAACGACCAAGTGTGGGACCGATTACCGCCTCCTCTACACTTGGCCGCCAGGCATTTCCTCAAAAATGGGACAATCCTGGATTATAATTACGTTTCGTCCTGGATCCACTCGACAGGACTCATCAGTAGGGCTGATGTCGAGTGGAACCTGCCCTAGACGTGCCATTGGTTACAGTGGCTAAGGTGGTTACGGTCTCGGAATATGTCCATTAACTCGCGAACAATGTTTGCGAGAAATGTACAATTCCTATACGCCATCTATTGGGGAACAATTTAATCAAAAATATTACGGCGTATGTAATGTATGTAAAAGTTTATTATTTCACCGGTGCATATATGATATTCATACTTTCGTCGCCAATACGGTGTAAGATAGAAAATCAAAAAATAAATAATAACGACCAAGTGTGGGACCGATTACCGCCTCCTCTACACTTGGCCGCCAGGCATTTCCTCAAAAATGGGACAATCCTGGATTATAATTACGTTTCGTCCTGGATCCACTCGACAGGACTCATCAGTAGGGCTGATGTCGAGTGGAACCTGCCCTAGACGTGCCATTGGTTACAGTGGCTAAGGTGGTTACGGTCTCGGAATATGTCCATTAACTCGCGAACAATGTTTGCGAGAAATGTACAATTCCTATACGCCATCTATTGGGGAACAATTTAATCAAAAATATTACGGCGTATGTAATGTATGTAAAAGTTTATTATTTCACCGGTGCATATATGATATTCATACTTTCGTCGCCAATACGGTGTAAGATAGAAAATCAAAAAATAAATAATAACGACCAAGTGTGGGACCGATTACCGCCTCCTCTACACTTGGCCGCCAGGCATTTCCTCAAAAATGGGACAATCCTGGATTATAATTACGTTTCGTCCTGGATCCACTCGACAGGACTCATCAGTAGGGCTGATGTCGAGTGGAACCTGCCCTAGACGTGCCATTGGTTACAGTGGCTAAGGTGGTTACGGTCTCGGAATATGTCCATTAACTCGCGAACAATGTTTGCGAGAAATGTACAATTCCTATACGCCATCTATTGGGGAACAATTTAATCAAAAATATTACGGCGTATGTAATGTATGTAAAAGTTTATTATTTCACCGGTGCATATATGATATTCATACTTTCGTCGCCAATACGGTGTAAGATAGAAAATCAAAAAATAAATAATAACGACCAAGTGTGGGACCGATTACCGCCTCCTCTACACTTGGCCGCCAGGCATTTCCTCAAAAATGGGACAATCCTGGATTATAATTACGTTTCGTCCTGGATCCACTCGACAGGACTCATCAGTAGGGCTGATGTCGAGTGGAACCTGCCCTAGACGTGCCATTGGTTACAGTGGCTAAGGTGGTTACGGTCTCGGAATATGTCCATTAACTCGCGAACAATGTTTGCGAGAAATGTACAATTCCTATACGCCATCTATTGGGGAACAATTTAATCAAAAATATTACGGCGTATGTAATGTATGTAAAAGTTTATTATTTCACCGGTGCATATATGATATTCATACTTTCGTCGCCAATACGGTGTAAGATAGAAAATCAAAAAATAAATAATAACGACCAAGTGTGGGACCGATTACCGCCTCCTCTACACTTGGCCGCCAGGCATTTCCTCAAAAATGGGACAATCCTGGATTATAATTACGTTTCGTCCTGGATCCACTCGACAGGACTCATCAGTAGGGCTGATGTCGAGTGGAACCTGCCCTAGACGTGCCATTGGTTACAGTGGCTAAGGTGGTTACGGTCTCGGAATATGTCCATTAACTCGCGAACAATGTTTGCGAGAAATGTACAATTCCTATACGCCATCTATTGGGGAACAATTTAATCAAAAATATTACGGCGTATGTAATGTATGTAAAAGTTTATTATTTCACCGGTGCATATATGATATTCATACTTTCGTCGCCAATACGGTGTAAGATAGAAAATCAAAAAATAAATAATAACGACCAAGTGTGGGACCGATTACCGCCTCCTCTACACTTGGCCGCCAGGCATTTCCTCAAAAATGGGACAATCCTGGATTATAATTACGTTTCGTCCTGGATCCACTCGACAGGACTCATCAGTAGGGCTGATGTCGAGTGGAACCTGCCCTAGACGTGCCATTGGTTACAGTGGCTAAGGTGGTTACGGTCTCGGAATATGTCCATTAACTCGCGAACAATGTTTGCGAGAAATGTACAATTCCTATACGCCATCTATTGGGGAACAATTTAATCAAAAATATTACGGCGTATGTAATGTATGTAAAAGTTTATTATTTCACCGGTGCATATATGATATTCATACTTTCGTCGCCAATACGGTGTAAGATAGAAAATCAAAAAATAAATAATAACGACCAAGTGTGGGACCGATTACCGCCTCCTCTACACTTGGCCGCCAGGCATTTCCTCAAAAATGGGACAATCCTGGATTATAATTACGTTTCGTCCTGGATCCACTCGACAGGACTCATCAGTAGGGCTGATGTCGAGTGGAACCTGCCCTAGACGTGCCATTGGTTACAGTGGCTAAGGTGGTTACGGTCTCGGAATATGTCCATTAACTCGCGAACAATGTTTGCGAGAAATGTACAATTCCTATACGCCATCTATTGGGGAACAATTTAATCAAAAATATTACGGCGTATGTAATGTATGTAAAAGTTTATTATTTCACCGGTGCATATATGATATTCATACTTTCGTCGCCAATACGGTGTAAGATAGAAAATCAAAAAATAAATAATAACGACCAAGTGTGGGACCGATTACCGCCTCCTCTACACTTGGCCGCCAGGCATTTCCTCAAAAATGGGACAATCCTGGATTATAATTACGTTTCGTCCTGGATCCACTCGACAGGACTCATCAGTAGGGCTGATGTCGAGTGGAACCTGCCCTAGACGTGCCATTGGTTACAGTGGCTAAGGTGGTTACGGTCTCGGAATATGTCCATTAACTCGCGAACAATGTTTGCGAGAAATGTACAATTCCTATACGCCATCTATTGGGGAACAATTTAATCAAAAATATTACGGCGTATGTAATGTATGTAAAAGTTTATTATTTCACCGGTGCATATATGATATTCATACTTTCGTCGCCAATACGGTGTAAGATAGAAAATCAAAAAATAAATAATAACGACCAAGTGTGGGACCGATTACCGCCTCCTCTACACTTGGCCGCCAGGCATTTCCTCAAAAATGGGACAATCCTGGATTATAATTACGTTTCGTCCTGGATCCACTCGACAGGACTCATCAGTAGGGCTGATGTCGAGTGGAACCTGCCCTAGACGTGCCATTGGTTACAGTGGCTAAGGTGGTTACGGTCTCGGAATATGTCCATTAACTCGCGAACAATGTTTGCGAGAAATGTACAATTCCTATACGCCATCTATTGGGGAACAATTTAATCAAAAATATTACGGCGTATGTAATGTATGTAAAAGTTTATTATTTCACCGGTGCATATATGATATTCATACTTTCGTCGCCAATACGGTGTAAGATAGAAAATCAAAAAATAAATAATAACGACCAAGTGTGGGACCGATTACCGCCTCCTCTACACTTGGCCGCCAGGCATTTCCTCAAAAATGGGACAATCCTGGATTATAATTACGTTTCGTCCTGGATCCACTCGACAGGACTCATCAGTAGGGCTGATGTCGAGTGGAACCTGCCCTAGACGTGCCATTGGTTACAGTGGCTAAGGTGGTTACGGTCTCGGAATATGTCCATTAACTCGCGAACAATGTTTGCGAGAAATGTACAATTCCTATACGCCATCTATTGGGGAACAATTTAATCAAAAATATTACGGCGTATGTAATGTATGTAAAAGTTTATTATTTCACCGGTGCATATATGATATTCATACTTTCGTCGCCAATACGGTGTAAGATAGAAAATCAAAAAATAAATAATAACGACCAAGTGTGGGACCGATTACCGCCTCCTCTACACTTGGCCGCCAGGCATTTCCTCAAAAATGGGACAATCCTGGATTATAATTACGTTTCGTCCTGGATCCACTCGACAGGACTCATCAGTAGGGCTGATGTCGAGTGGAACCTGCCCTAGACGTGCCATTGGTTACAGTGGCTAAGGTGGTTACGGTCTCGGAATATGTCCATTAACTCGCGAACAATGTTTGCGAGAAATGTACAATTCCTATACGCCATCTATTGGGGAACAATTTAATCAAAAATATTACGGCGTATGTAATGTATGTAAAAGTTTATTATTTCACCGGTGCATATATGATATTCATACTTTCGTCGCCAATACGGTGTAAGATAGAAAATCAAAAAATAAATAATAACGACCAAGTGTGGGACCGATTACCGCCTCCTCTACACTTGGCCGCCAGGCATTTCCTCAAAAATGGGACAATCCTGGATTATAATTACGTTTCGTCCTGGATCCACTCGACAGGACTCATCAGTAGGGCTGATGTCGAGTGGAACCTGCCCTAGACGTGCCATTGGTTACAGTGGCTAAGGTGGTTACGGTCTCGGAATATGTCCATTAACTCGCGAACAATGTTTGCGAGAAATGTACAATTCCTATACGCCATCTATTGGGGAACAATTTAATCAAAAATATTACGGCGTATGTAATGTATGTAAAAGTTTATTATTTCACCGGTGCATATATGATATTCATACTTTCGTCGCCAATACGGTGTAAGATAGAAAATCAAAAAATAAATAATAACGACCAAGTGTGGGACCGATTACCGCCTCCTCTACACTTGGCCGCCAGGCATTTCCTCAAAAATGGGACAATCCTGGATTATAATTACGTTTCGTCCTGGATCCACTCGACAGGACTCATCAGTAGGGCTGATGTCGAGTGGAACCTGCCCTAGACGTGCCATTGGTTACAGTGGCTAAGGTGGTTACGGTCTCGGAATATGTCCATTAACTCGCGAACAATGTTTGCGAGAAATGTACAATTCCTATACGCCATCTATTGGGGAACAATTTAATCAAAAATATTACGGCGTATGTAATGTATGTAAAAGTTTATTATTTCACCGGTGCATATATGATATTCATACTTTCGTCGCCAATACGGTGTAAGATAGAAAATCAAAAAATAAATAATAACGACCAAGTGTGGGACCGATTACCGCCTCCTCTACACTTGGCCGCCAGGCATTTCCTCAAAAATGGGACAATCCTGGATTATAATTACGTTTCGTCCTGGATCCACTCGACAGGACTCATCAGTAGGGCTGATGTCGAGTGGAACCTGCCCTAGACGTGCCATTGGTTACAGTGGCTAAGGTGGTTACGGTCTCGGAATATGTCCATTAACTCGCGAACAATGTTTGCGAGAAATGTACAATTCCTATACGCCATCTATTGGGGAACAATTTAATCAAAAATATTACGGCGTATGTAATGTATGTAAAAGTTTATTATTTCACCGGTGCATATATGATATTCATACTTTCGTCGCCAATACGGTGTAAGATAGAAAATCAAAAAATAAATAATAACGACCAAGTGTGGGACCGATTACCGCCTCCTCTACACTTGGCCGCCAGGCATTTCCTCAAAAATGGGACAATCCTGGATTATAATTACGTTTCGTCCTGGATCCACTCGACAGGACTCATCAGTAGGGCTGATGTCGAGTGGAACCTGCCCTAGACGTGCCATTGGTTACAGTGGCTAAGGTGGTTACGGTCTCGGAATATGTCCATTAACTCGCGAACAATGTTTGCGAGAAATGTACAATTCCTATACGCCATCTATTGGGGAACAATTTAATCAAAAATATTACGGCGTATGTAATGTATGTAAAAGTTTATTATTTCACCGGTGCATATATGATATTCATACTTTCGTCGCCAATACGGTGTAAGATAGAAAATCAAAAAATAAATAATAACGACCAAGTGTGGGACCGATTACCGCCTCCTCTACACTTGGCCGCCAGGCATTTCCTCAAAAATGGGACAATCCTGGATTATAATTACGTTTCGTCCTGGATCCACTCGACAGGACTCATCAGTAGGGCTGATGTCGAGTGGAACCTGCCCTAGACGTGCCATTGGTTACAGTGGCTAAGGTGGTTACGGTCTCGGAATATGTCCATTAACTCGCGAACAATGTTTGCGAGAAATGTACAATTCCTATACGCCATCTATTGGGGAACAATTTAATCAAAAATATTACGGCGTATGTAATGTATGTAAAAGTTTATTATTTCACCGGTGCATATATGATATTCATACTTTCGTCGCCAATACGGTGTAAGATAGAAAATCAAAAAATAAATAATAACGACCAAGTGTGGGACCGATTACCGCCTCCTCTACACTTGGCCGCCAGGCATTTCCTCAAAAATGGGACAATCCTGGATTATAATTACGTTTCGTCCTGGATCCACTCGACAGGACTCATCAGTAGGGCTGATGTCGAGTGGAACCTGCCCTAGACGTGCCATTGGTTACAGTGGC
The DNA here is from genome assembly GCA_963942575.1 of Priocnemis perturbator. Lineage (NCBI taxonomy): Eukaryota > Metazoa > Arthropoda > Insecta > Hymenoptera > Pompilidae > Priocnemis > Priocnemis perturbator. The sequence continues at coordinate 102,007 of CAWWDK010000202.1, read as the reverse complement.
TAAGGTGGTTACGGTCTCGGAATATGTCCATTAACTCGCGAACAATGTTTGCGAGAAATGTACAATTCCTATACGCCATCTATTGGGGAACAATTTAATCAAAAATATTACGGCGTATGTAATGTATGTAAAAGTTTATTATTTCACCGGTGCATATATGATATTCATACTTTCGTCGCCAATACGGTGTAAGATAGAAAATCAAAAAATAAATAATAACGACCAAGTGTGGGACCGATTACCGCCTCCTCTACACTTGGCCGCCAGGCATTTCCTCAAAAATGGGACAATCCTGGATTATAATTACGTTTCGTCCTGGATCCACTCGACAGGACTCATCAGTAGGGCTGATGTCGAGTGGAACCTGCCCTAGACGTGCCATTGGTTACAGTGGCTAAGGTGGTTACGGTCTCGGAATATGTCCATTAACTCGCGAACAATGTTTGCGAGAAATGTACAATTCCTATACGCCATCTATTGGGGAACAATTTAATCAAAAATATTACGGCGTATGTAATGTATGTAAAAGTTTATTATTTCACCGGTGCATATATGATATTCATACTTTCGTCGCCAATACGGTGTAAGATAGAAAATCAAAAAATAAATAATAACGACCAAGTGTGGGACCGATTACCGCCTCCTCTACACTTGGCCGCCAGGCATTTCCTCAAAAATGGGACAATCCTGGATTATAATTACGTTTCGTCCTGGATCCACTCGACAGGACTCATCAGTAGGGCTGATGTCGAGTGGAACCTGCCCTAGACGTGCCATTGGTTACAGTGGCTAAGGTGGTTACGGTCTCGGAATATGTCCATTAACTCGCGAACAATGTTTGCGAGAAATGTACAATTCCTATACGCCATCTATTGGGGAACAATTTAATCAAAAATATTACGGCGTATGTAATGTATGTAAAAGTTTATTATTTCACCGGTGCATATATGATATTCATACTTTCGTCGCCAATACGGTGTAAGATAGAAAATCAAAAAATAAATAATAACGACCAAGTGTGGGACCGATTACCGCCTCCTCTACACTTGGCCGCCAGGCATTTCCTCAAAAATGGGACAATCCTGGATTATAATTACGTTTCGTCCTGGATCCACTCGACAGGACTCATCAGTAGGGCTGATGTCGAGTGGAACCTGCCCTAGACGTGCCATTGGTTACAGTGGCTAAGGTGGTTACGGTCTCGGAATATGTCCATTAACTCGCGAACAATGTTTGCGAGAAATGTACAATTCCTATACGCCATCTATTGGGGAACAATTTAATCAAAAATATTACGGCGTATGTAATGTATGTAAAAGTTTATTATTTCACCGGTGCATATATGATATTCATACTTTCGTCGCCAATACGGTGTAAGATAGAAAATCAAAAAATAAATAATAACGACCAAGTGTGGGACCGATTACCGCCTCCTCTACACTTGGCCGCCAGGCATTTCCTCAAAAATGGGACAATCCTGGATTATAATTACGTTTCGTCCTGGATCCACTCGACAGGACTCATCAGTAGGGCTGATGTCGAGTGGAACCTGCCCTAGACGTGCCATTGGTTACAGTGGCTAAGGTGGTTACGGTCTCGGAATATGTCCATTAACTCGCGAACAATGTTTGCGAGAAATGTACAATTCCTATACGCCATCTATTGGGGAACAATTTAATCAAAAATATTGCGGCGTATGTAATGTATGTAAAAGTTTATTATTTCACCGGTGCATATATGATATTCATACTTTCGTCGCCAATACGGTGTAAGATAGAAAATCAAAAAATAAATAATAACGACCAAGTGTGGGACCGATTACCGCCTCCTCTACACTTGGCCGCCAGGCATTTCCTCAAAAATGGGACAATCCTGGATTATAATTACGTTTCGTCCTGGATCCACTCGACAGGACTCATCAGTAGGGCTGATGTCGAGTGGAACCTGCCCTAGACGTGCCATTGGTTACAGTGGCTAAGGTGGTTACGGTCTCGGAATATGTCCATTAACTCGCGAACAATGTTTGCGAGAAATGTACAATTCCTATACGCCATCTATTGGGGAACAATTTAATCAAAAATATTACGGCGTATGTAATGTATGTAAAAGTTTATTATTTCACCGGTGCATATATGATATTCATACTTTCGTCGCCAATACGGTGTAAGATAGAAAATCAAAAAATAAATAATAACGACCAAGTGTGGGACCGATTACCGCCTCCTCTACACTTGGCCGCCAGGCATTTCCTCAAAAATGGGACAATCCTGGATTATAATTACGTTTCGTCCTGGATCCACTCGACAGGACTCATCAGTAGGGCTGATGTCGAGTGGAACCTGCCCTAGACGTGCCATTGGTTACAGTGGCTAAGGTGGTTACGGTCTCGGAATATGTCCATTAACTCGCGAACAATGTTTGCGAGAAATGTACAATTCCTATACGCCATCTATTGGGGAACAATTTAATCAAAAATATTACGGCGTATGTAATGTATGTAAAAGTTTATTATTTCACCGGTGCATATATGATATTCATACTTTCGTCGCCAATACGGTGTAAGATAGAAAATCAAAAAATAAATAATAACGACCAAGTGTGGGACCGATTACCGCCTCCTCTACACTTGGCCGCCAGGCATTTCCTCAAAAATGGGACAATCCTGGATTATAATTACGTTTCGTCCTGGATCCACTCGACAGGACTCATCAGTAGGGCTGATGTCGAGTGGAACCTGCCCTAGACGTGCCATTGGTTACAGTGGCTAAGGTGGTTACGGTCTCGGAATATGTCCATTAACTCGCGAACAATGTTTGCGAGAAATGTACAATTCCTATACGCCATCTATTGGGGAACAATTTAATCAAAAATATTACGGCGTATGTAATGTATGTAAAAGTTTATTATTTCACCGGTGCATATATGATATTCATACTTTCGTCGCCAATACGGTGTAAGATAGAAAATCAAAAAATAAATAATAACGACCAAGTGTGGGACCGATTACCGCCTCCTCTACACTTGGCCGCCAGGCATTTCCTCAAAAATGGGACAATCCTGGATTATAATTACGTTTCGTCCTGGATCCACTCGACAGGACTCATCAGTAGGGCTGATGTCGAGTGGAACCTGCCCTAGACGTGCCATTGGTTACAGTGGCTAAGGTGGTTACGGTCTCGGAATATGTCCATTAACTCGCGAACAATGTTTGCGAGAAATGTACAATTCCTATACGCCATCTATTGGGGAACAATTTAATCAAAAATATTACGGCGTATGTAATGTATGTAAAAGTTTATTATTTCACCGGTGCATATATGATATTCATACTTTCGTCGCCAATACGGTGTAAGATAGAAAATCAAAAAATAAATAATAACGACCAAGTGTGGGACCGATTACCGCCTCCTCTACACTTGGCCGCCAGGCATTTCCTCAAAAATGGGACAATCCTGGATTATAATTACGTTTCGTCCTGGATCCACTCGACAGGACTCATCAGTAGGGCTGATGTCGAGTGGAACCTGCCCTAGACGTGCCATTGGTTACAGTGGCTAAGGTGGTTACGGTCTCGGAATATGTCCATTAACTCGCGAACAATGTTTGCGAGAAATGTACAATTCCTATACGCCATCTATTGGGGAACAATTTAATCAAAAATATTACGGCGTATGTAATGTATGTAAAAGTTTATTATTTCACCGGTGCATATATGATATTCATACTTTCGTCGCCAATACGGTGTAAGATAGAAAATCAAAAAATAAATAATAACGACCAAGTGTGGGACCGATTACCGCCTCCTCTACACTTGGCCGCCAGGCATTTCCTCAAAAATGGGACAATCCTGGATTATAATTACGTTTCGTCCTGGATCCACTCGACAGGACTCATCAGTAGGGCTGATGTCGAGTGGAACCTGCCCTAGACGTGCCATTGGTTACAGTGGCTAAGGTGGTTACGGTCTCGGAATATGTCCATTAACTCGCGAACAATGTTTGCGAGAAATGTACAATTCCTATACGCCATCTATTGGGGAACAATTTAATCAAAAATATTACGGCGTATGTAATGTATGTAAAAGTTTATTATTTCACCGGTGCATATATGATATTCATACTTTCGTCGCCAATACGGTGTAAGATAGAAAATCAAAAAATAAATAATAACGACCAAGTGTGGGACCGATTACCGCCTCCTCTACACTTGGCCGCCAGGCATTTCCTCAAAAATGGGACAATCCTGGATTATAATTACGTTTCGTCCTGGATCCACTCGACAGGACTCATCAGTAGGGCTGATGTCGAGTGGAACCTGCCCTAGACGTGCCATTGGTTACAGTGGCTAAGGTGGTTACGGTCTCGGAATATGTCCATTAACTCGCGAACAATGTTTGCGAGAAATGTACAATTCCTATACGCCATCTATTGGGGAACAATTTAATCAAAAATATTACGGCGTATGTAATGTATGTAAAAGTTTATTATTTCACCGGTGCATATATGATATTCATACTTTCGTCGCCAATACGGTGTAAGATAGAAAATCAAAAAATAAATAATAACGACCAAGTGTGGGACCGATTACCGCCTCCTCTACACTTGGCCGCCAGGCATTTCCTCAAAAATGGGACAATCCTGGATTATAATTACGTTTCGTCCTGGATCCACTCGACAGGACTCATCAGTAGGGCTGATGTCGAGTGGAACCTGCCCTAGACGTGCCATTGGTTACAGTGGCTAAGGTGGTTACGGTCTCGGAATATGTCCATTAACTCGCGAACAATGTTTGCGAGAAATGTACAATTCCTATACGCCATCTATTGGGGAACAATTTAATCAAAAATATTACGGCGTATGTAATGTATGTAAAAGTTTATTATTTCACCGGTGCATATATGATATTCATACTTTCGTCGCCAATACGGTGTAAGATAGAAAATCAAAAAATAAATAATAACGACCAAGTGTGGGACCGATTACCGCCTCCTCTACACTTGGCCGCCAGGCATTTCCTCAAAAATGGGACAATCCTGGATTATAATTACGTTTCGTCCTGGATCCACTCGACAGGACTCATCAGTAGGGCTGATGTCGAGTGGAACCTGCCCTAGACGTGCCATTGGTTACAGTGGCTAAGGTGGTTACGGTCTCGGAATATGTCCATTAACTCGCGAACAATGTTTGCGAGAAATGTACAATTCCTATACGCCATCTATTGGGGAACAATTTAATCAAAAATATTACGGCGTATGTAATGTATGTAAAAGTTTATTATTTCACCGGTGCATATATGATATTCATACTTTCGTCGCCAATACGGTGTAAGATAGAAAATCAAAAAATAAATAATAACGTTATTATTTATTTTTTGATATATGATATTCATACTTTCGTCGCCAATACGGTGTAAGATAGAAAATCAAAAAATAAATAATAACGTTATTATTTATTTTTTGATTTTCTATCTTACACCGTATTGGCGACGAAAGTATGAATATCATATATGCACCGGTGAAATAATAAACTTTTACATACATTACATACGCCGTAATATTTTTGATTAAATTGTTCCCCAATAGATGGCGTATAGGAATTGTACATTTCTCGCAAACATTGTTCGCGAGTTAATGGACATATTCCGAGACCGTAACCACCTTAGCCACTGTAACCAATGGCACGTCTAGGGCAGGTTCCACTCGACATCAGCCCTACTGATGAGTCCTGTCGAGTGGATCCAGGACGAAACGTAATTATAATCCAGGATTGTCCCATTTTTGAGGAAATGCCTGGCGGCCAAGTGTAGAGGAGGCGGTAATCGGTCCCACACTTGGTCGTTATTATTTATTTTTTGATTTTCTATCTTACACCGTATTGGCGACGAAAGTATGAATATCATATATGCACCGGTGAAATAATAAACTTTTACATACATTACATACGCCGTAATATTTTTGATTAAATTGTTCCCCAATAGATGGCGTATAGGAATTGTACATTTCTCGCAAACATTGTTCGCGAGTTAATGGACATATTCCGAGACCGTAACCACCTTAGCCACTGTAACCAATGGCACGTCTAGGGCAGGTTCCACTCGACATCAGCCCTACTGATGAGTCCTGTCGAGTGGATCCAGGACGAAACGTAATTATAATCCAGGATTGTCCCATTTTTGAGGAAATGCCTGGCGGCCAAGTGTAGAGGAGGCGGTAATCGGTCCCACACTTGGTCGTTATTATTTATTTTTTGATTTTCTATCTTACACCGTATTGGCGACGAAAGTATGAATATCATATATGCACCGGTGAAATAATAAACTTTTACATACATTACATACGCCGTAATATTTTTGATTAAATTGTTCCCCAATAGATGGCGTATAGGAATTGTACATTTCTCGCAAACATTGTTCGCGAGTTAATGGACATATTCCGAGACCGTAACCACCTTAGCCACTGTAACCAATGGCACGTCTAGGGCAGGTTCCACTCGACATCAGCCCTACTGATGAGTCCTGTCGAGTGGATCCAGGACGAAACGTAATTATAATCCAGGATTGTCCCATTTTTGAGGAAATGCCTGGCGGCCAAGTGTAGAGGAGGCGGTAATCGGTCCCACACTTGGTCGTTATTATTTATTTTTTGATTTTCTATCTTACACCGTATTGGCGACGAAAGTATGAATATCATATATGCACCGGTGAAATAATAAACTTTTACATACATTACATACGCCGTAATATTTTTGATTAAATTGTTCCCCAATAGATGGCGTATAGGAATTGTACATTTCTCGCAAACATTGTTCGCGAGTTAATGGACATATTCCGAGACCGTAACCACCTTAGCCACTGTAACCAATGGCACGTCTAGGGCAGGTTCCACTCGACATCAGCCCTACTGATGAGTCCTGTCGAGTGGATCCAGGACGAAACGTAATTATAATCCAGGATTGTCCCATTTTTGAGGAAATGCCTGGCGGCCAAGTGTAGAGGAGGCGGTAATCGGTCCCACACTTGGTCGTTATTATTTATTTTTTGATTTTCTATCTTACACCGTATTGGCGACGAAAGTATGAATATCATATATGCACCGGTGAAATAATAAACTTTTACATACATTACATACGCCGTAATATTTTTGATTAAATTGTTCCCCAATAGATGGCGTATAGGAATTGTACATTTCTCGCAAACATTGTTCGCGAGTTAATGGACATATTCCGAGACCGTAACCACCTTAGCCACTGTAACCAATGGCACGTCTAGGGCAGGTTCCACTCGACATCAGCCCTACTGATGAGTCCTGTCGAGTGGATCCAGGACGAAACGTAATTATAATCCAGGATTGTCCCATTTTTGAGGAAATGCCTGGCGGCCAAGTGTAGAGGAGGCGGTAATCGGTCCCACACTTGGTCGTTATTATTTATTTTTTGATTTTCTATCTTACACCGTATTGGCGACGAAAGTATGAATATCATATATGCACCGGTGAAATAATAAACTTTTACATACATTACATACGCCGTAATATTTTTGATTAAATTGTTCCCCAATAGATGGCGTATAGGAATTGTACATTTCTCGCAAACATTGTTCGCGAGTTAATGGACATATTCCGAGACCGTAACCACCTTAGCCACTGTAACCAATGGCACGTCTAGGGCAGGTTCCACTCGACATCAGCCCTACTGATGAGTCCTGTCGAGTGGATCCAGGACGAAACGTAATTATAATCCAGGATTGTCCCATTTTTGAGGAAATGCCTGGCGGCCAAGTGTAGAGGAGGCGGTAATCGGTCCCACACTTGGTCGTTATTATTTATTTTTTGATTTTCTATCTTACACCGTATTGGCGACGAAAGTATGAATATCATATATGCACCGGTGAAATAATAAACTTTTACATACATTACATACGCCGTAATATTTTTGATTAAATTGTTCCCCAATAGATGGCGTATAGGAATTGTACATTTCTCGCAAACATTGTTCGCGAGTTAATGGACATATTCCGAGACCGTAACCACCTTAGCCACTGTAACCAATGGCACGTCTAGGGCAGGTTCCACTCGACATCAGCCCTACTGATGAGTCCTGTCGAGTGGATCCAGGACGAAACGTAATTATAATCCAGGATTGTCCCATTTTTGAGGAAATGCCTGGCGGCCAAGTGTAGAGGAGGCGGTAATCGGTCCCACACTTGGTCGTTATTATTTATTTTTTGATTTTCTATCTTACACCGTATTGGCGACGAAAGTATGAATATCATATATGCACCGGTGAAATAATAAACTTTTACATACATTACATACGCCGTAATATTTTTGATTAAATTGTTCCCCAATAGATGGCGTATAGGAATTGTACATTTCTCGCAAACATTGTTCGCGAGTTAATGGACATATTCCGAGACCGTAACCACCTTAGCCACTGTAACCAATGGCACGTCTAGGGCAGGTTCCACTCGACATCAGCCCTACTGATGAGTCCTGTCGAGTGGATCCAGGACGAAACGTAATTATAATCCAGGATTGTCCCATTTTTGAGGAAATGCCTGGCGGCCAAGTGTAGAGGAGGCGGTAATCGGTCCCACACTTGGTCGTTATTATTTATTTTTTGATTTTCTATCTTACACCGTATTGGCGACGAAAGTATGAATATCATATATGCACCGGTGAAATAATAAACTTTTACATACATTACATACGCCGTAATATTTTTGATTAAATTGTTCCCCAATAGATGGCGTATAGGAATTGTACATTTCTCGCAAACATTGTTCGCGAGTTAATGGACATATTCCGAGACCGTAACCACCTTAGCCACTGTAACCAATGGCACGTCTAGGGCAGGTTCCACTCGACATCAGCCCTACTGATGAGTCCTGTCGAGTGGATCCAGGACGAAACGTAATTATAATCCAGGATTGTCCCATTTTTGAGGAAATGCCTGGCGGCCAAGTGTAGAGGAGGCGGTAATCGGTCCCACACTTGGTCGTTATTATTTATTTTTTGATTTTCTATCTTACACCGTATTGGCGACGAAAGTATGAATATCATATATGCACCGGTGAAATAATAAACTTTTACATACATTACATACGCCGTAATATTTTTGATTAAATTGTTCCCCAATAGATGGCGTATAGGAATTGTACATTTCTCGCAAACATTGTTCGCGAGTTAATGGACATATTCCGAGACCGTAACCACCTTAGCCACTGTAACCAATGGCACGTCTAGGGCAGGTTCCACTCGACATCAGCCCTACTGATGAGTCCTGTCGAGTGGATCCAGGACGAAACGTAATTATAATCCAGGATTGTCCCATTTTTGAGGAAATGCCTGGCGGCCAAGTGTAGAGGAGGCGGTAATCGGTCCCACACTTGGTCGTTATTATTTATTTTTTGATTTTCTATCTTACACCGTATTGGCGACGAAAGTATGAATATCATATATGCACCGGTGAAATAATAAACTTTTACATACATTACATACGCCGTAATATTTTTGATTAAATTGTTCCCCAATAGATGGCGTATAGGAATTGTACATTTCTCGCAAACATTGTTCGCGAGTTAATGGACATATTCCGAGACCGTAACCACCTTAGCCACTGTAACCAATGGCACGTCTAGGGCAGGTTCCACTCGACATCAGCCCTACTGATGAGTCCTGTCGAGTGGATCCAGGACGAAACGTAATTATAATCCAGGATTGTCCCATTTTTGAGGAAATGCCTGGCGGCCAAGTGTAGAGGAGGCGGTAATCGGTCCCACACTTGGTCGTTATTATTTATTTTTTGATTTTCTATCTTACACCGTATTGGCGACGAAAGTATGAATATCATATATGCACCGGTGAAATAATAAACTTTTACATACATTACATACGCCGTAATATTTTTGATTAAATTGTTCCCCAATAGATGGCGTATAGGAATTGTACATTTCTCGCAAACATTGTTCGCGAGTTAATGGACATATTCCGAGACCGTAACCACCTTAGCCACTGTAACCAATGGCACGTCTAGGGCAGGTTCCACTCGACATCAGCCCTACTGATGAGTCCTGTCGAGTGGATCCAGGACGAAACGTAATTATAATCCAGGATTGTCCCATTTTTGAGGAAATGCCTGGCGGCCAAGTGTAGAGGAGGCGGTAATCGGTCCCACACTTGGTCGTTATTATTTATTTTTTGATTTTCTATCTTACACCGTATTGGCGACGAAAGTATGAATATCATATATGCACCGGTGAAATAATAAACTTTTACATACATTACATACGCCGTAATATTTTTGATTAAATTGTTCCCCAATAGATGGCGTATAGGAATTGTACATTTCTCGCAAACATTGTTCGCGAGTTAATGGACATATTCCGAGACCGTAACCACCTTAGCCACTGTAACCAATGGCACGTCTAGGGCAGGTTCCACTCGACATCAGCCCTACTGATGAGTCCTGTCGAGTGGATCCAGGACGAAACGTAATTATAATCCAGGATTGTCCCATTTTTGAGGAAATGCCTGGCGGCCAAGTGTAGAGGAGGCGGTAATCGGTCCCACACTTGGTCGTTATTATTTATTTTTTGATTTTCTATCTTACACCGTATTGGCGACGAAAGTATGAATATCATATATGCACCGGTGAAATAATAAACTTTTACATACATTACATACGCCGTAATATTTTTGATTAAATTGTTCCCCAATAGATGGCGTATAGGAATTGTACATTTCTCGCAAACATTGTTCGCGAGTTAATGGACATATTCCGAGACCGTAACCACCTTAGCCACTGTAACCAATGGCACGTCTAGGGCAGGTTCCACTCGACATCAGCCCTACTGATGAGTCCTGTCGAGTGGATCCAGGACGAAACGTAATTATAATCCAGGATTGTCCCATTTTTGAGGAAATGCCTGGCGGCCAAGTGTAGAGGAGGCGGTAATCGGTCCCACACTTGGTCGTTATTATTTATTTTTTGATTTTCTATCTTACACCGTATTGGCGACGAAAGTATGAATATCATATATGCACCGGTGAAATAATAAACTTTTACATACATTACATACGCCGTAATATTTTTGATTAAATTGTTCCCCAATAGATGGCGTATAGGAATTGTACATTTCTCGCAAACATTGTTCGCGAGTTAATGGACATATTCCGAGACCGTAACCACCTTAGCCACTGTAACCAATGGCACGTCTAGGGCAGGTTCCACTCGACATCAGCCCTACTGATGAGTCCTGTCGAGTGGATCCAGGACGAAACGTAATTATAATCCAGGATTGTCCCATTTTTGAGGAAATGCCTGGCGGCCAAGTGTAGAGGAGGCGGTAATCGGTCCCACACTTGGTCGTTATTATTTATTTTTTGATTTTCTATCTTACACCGTATTGGCGACGAAAGTATGAATATCATATATGCACCGGTGAAATAATAAACTTTTACATACATTACATACGCCGTAATATTTTTGATTAAATTGTTCCCCAATAGATGGCGTATAGGAATTGTACATTTCTCGCAAACATTGTTCGCGAGTTAATGGACATATTCCGAGACCGTAACCACCTTAGCCACTGTAACCAATGGCACGTCTAGGGCAGGTTCCACTCGACATCAGCCCTACTGATGAGTCCTGTCGAGTGGATCCAGGACGAAACGTAATTATAATCCAGGATTGTCCCATTTTTGAGGAAATGCCTGGCGGCCAAGTGTAGAGGAGGCGGTAATCGGTCCCACACTTGGTCGTTATTATTTATTTTTTGATTTTCTATCTTACACCGTATTGGCGACGAAAGTATGAATATCATATATGCACCGGTGAAATAATAAACTTTTACATACATTACATACGCCGTAATATTTTTGATTAAATTGTTCCCCAATAGATGGCGTATAGGAATTGTACATTTCTCGCAAACATTGTTCGCGAGTTAATGGACATATTCCGAGACCGTAACCACCTTAGCCACTGTAACCAATGGCACGTCTAGGGCAGGTTCCACTCGACATCAGCCCTACTGATGAGTCCTGTCGAGTGGATCCAGGACGAAACGTAATTATAATCCAGGATTGTCCCATTTTTGAGGAAATGCCTGGCGGCCAAGTGTAGAGGAGGCGGTAATCGGTCCCACACTTGGTCGTTATTATTTATTTTTTGATTTTCTATCTTACACCGTATTGGCGATGAAAGTATGAATATCATATATGCACCGGTGAAATAATAAACTTTTACATACATTACATACGCCGTAATATTTTTGATTAAATTGTTCCCCAATAGATGGCGTATAGGAATTGTACATTTCTCGCAAACATTGTTCGCGAGTTAATGGACATATTCCGAGACCGTAACCACCTTAGCCACTGTAACCAATGGCACGTCTAGGGCAGGTTCCACTCGACATCAGCCCTACTGATGAGTCCTGTCGAGTGGATCCAGGACGAAACGTAATTATAATCCAGGATTGTCCCATTTTTGAGGAAATGCCTGGCGGCCAAGTGTAGAGGAGGCGGTAATCGGTCCCACACTTGGTCGTTATTATTTATTTTTTGATTTTCTATCTTACACCGTATTGGCGACGAAAGTATGAATATCATATATGCACCGGTGAAATAATAAACTTTTACATACATTACATACGCCGTAATATTTTTGATTAAATTGTTCCCCAATAGATGGCGTATAGGAATTGTACATTTCTCGCAAACATTGTTCGCGAGTTAATGGACATATTCCGAGACCGTAACCACCTTAGCCACTGTAACCAATGGCACGTCTAGGGCAGGTTCCACTCGACATCAGCCCTACTGATGAGTTCTGTCGAGTGGATCCAGGACGAAACGTAATTATAATCCAGGATTGTCCCATTTTTGAGGAAATGCCTGGCGGCCAAGTGTAGAGGAGGCGGTAATCGGTCCCACACTTGGTCGTTATTATTTATTTTTTGATTTTCTATCTTACACCGTATTGGCGACGAAAGTATGAATATCATATATGCACCGGTGAAATAATAAACTTTTACATACATTACATACGCCGTAATATTTTTGATTAAATTGTTCCCCAATAGATGGCGTATAGGAATTGTACATTTCTCGCAAACATTGTTCGCGAGTTAATGGACATATTCCGAGACCGTAACCACCTTAGCCACTGTAACCAATGGCACGTCTAGGGCAGGTTCCACTCGACATCAGCCCTACTGATGAGTCCTGTCGAGTGGATCCAGGACGAAACGTAATTATAATCCAGGATTGTCCCATTTTTGAGGAAATGCCTGGCGGCCAAGTGTAGAGGAGGCGGTAATCGGTCCCACACTTGGTCGTTATTATTTATTTTTTGATTTTCTATCTTACACCGTATTGGCGACGAAAGTATGAATATCATATATGCACCGGTGAAATAATAAACTTTTACATACATTACATACGCCGTAATATTTTTGATTAAATTGTTCCCCAATAGATGGCGTATAGGAATTGTACATTTCTCGCAAACATTGTTCGCGAGTTAATGGACATATTCCGAGACCGTAACCACCTTAGCCACTGTAACCAATGGCACGTCTAGGGCAGGTTCCACTCGACATCAGCCCTACTGATGAGTCCTGTCGAGTGGATCCAGGACGAAACGTAATTATAATCCAGGATTGTCCCATTTTTGAGGAAATGCCTGGCGGCCAAGTGTAGAGGAGGCGGTAATCGGTCCCACACTTGGTCGTTATTATTTATTTTTTGATTTTCTATCTTACACCGTATTGGCGACGAAAGTATGAATATCATATATGCACCGGTGAAATAATAAACTTTTACATACATTACATACGCCGTAATATTTTTGATTAAATTGTTCCCCAATAGATGGCGTATAGGAATTGTACATTTCTCGCAAACATTGTTCGCGAGTTAATGGACATATTCCGAGACCGTAACCACCTTAGCCACTGTAACCAATGGCACGTCTAGGGCAGGTTCCACTCGACATCAGCCCTACTGATGAGTCCTGTCGAGTGGATCCAGGACGAAACGTAATTATAATCCAGGATTGTCCCATTTTTGAGGAAATGCCTGGCGGCCAAGTGTAGAGGAGGCGGTAATCGGTCCCACACTTGGTCGTTATTATTTATTTTTTGATTTTCTATCTTACACCGTATTGGCGACGAAAGTATGAATATCATATATGCACCGGTGAAATAATAAACTTTTACATACATTACATACGCCGTAATATTTTTGATTAAATTGTTCCCCAATAGATGGCGTATAGGAATTGTACATTTCTCGCAAACATTGTTCGCGAGTTAATGGACATATTCCGAGACCGTAACCACCTTAGCCACTGTAACCAATGGCACGTCTAGGGCAGGTTCCACTCGACATCAGCCCTACTGATGAGTCCTGTCGAGTGGATCCAGGACGAAACGTAATTATAATCCAGGATTGTCCCATTTTTGAGGAAATAGTGTAGAGGAGGCGGTAATCGGTCCCACACTTGGTCGTTATTATTTATTTTTTTGATTTTCTATCTTACACCGTATTGGCGACGAAATGTATGAATATCATATATGCACCGGTGAAATAATAAACTTTTACATACATTACATACGCCGTAATAATTTTTGATTAAATTGTTCCCAATAGATGGCGTATAGGAATTGTACATTTCTCGCAAACATTGTTCGCGAGTTAATGGACATATTCCGAGACCGTAACCACCTTAGCCACTGTAACCAATGGGCACGTCTAGGGCAGGTTCCACTCGACATCAGCCCTACTGATGAGTCCTGTCGAGTGGATCCAGGGACGAAACGGTAATTATAATCCAGGATTGTCCCATTTTTTGAGGAAATGCCTGGCGCCAAGTGTAGAGGAGGCGGTAATCGGTCCCACACTTGGTCGTTATTATTTATTTTTTGATTTTCTATCTTACACCGTATTGGCGACGAAAGTATGAATATCATATATGCACCGGTGAAATAATAAACTTTTACATACATTACATACGCCGTAATATTTTTGATTAAATTGTTCCCCAATAGATGGCGTATAGGAATTGTACATTTCTCGCAAACATTGTTCGCGAGTTAATGGACATATTCCGAGACCGTAACCACCTTAGCCACTGTAACCAATGGCACGTCTAGGGCAGGTTCCACTCGACATCAGCCCTACTGATGAGTCCTGTCGAGTGGATCCAGGACGAAACGTAATTATAATCCAGGATTGTCCCATTTTTGAGGAAATGCCTGGCGGCCAAGTGTAGAGGAGGCGGTAATCGGTCCCACACTTGGTCGTTATTATTTATTTTTTGATTTTTCTATCTTACACCCGTATTGGCGACGAAAGTATGAATATCATATATGCACCGGTGAAATAATAAACTTTTACATACATTACATACGCCGTAATATTTTTGATTAAATTGTTCCCCAATAGATGGCGTATAGGAATTGTACATTTTCTCGCAAACATTGTTCGCGAGTTAATGGACATATTCCGAGACCGTAACCACCTTAGCCACTGTAACCAATGGCACGTCTAGGGCAGGTTCCACTCGACATCAGCCCTACTGATGAGTCCTGTCGAGTGGATCCAGGACGAAACGTAATTATAATCCAGGATTGTCCCATTTTTGAGGAAATGCCTGGCGGCCAAGTGTAGAGGAGGCGGTAATCGGTCCCACACTTGGTCGTTATTATTTATTTTTTGATTTTCTATCTTACACCGTATTGGCGACGAAAGTATGAATATCATATATGCACCGGTGAAATAATAAACTTTTACATACATTACATACGCCGTAATATTTTTGATTAAATTGTTCCCCAATAGATGGCGTATAGGAATTGTACATTTCTCGCAAACATTGTTCGCGAGTTAATGGACATATTCCGAGACCGTAACCACCTTAGCCACTGTAACCAATGGCACGTCTAGGGCAGGTTCCACTCGACATCAGCCCTACTGATGAGTCCTGTCGAGTGGATCCAGGACGAAACGTAATTATAATCCAGGATTGTCCCATTTTTGAGGAAAATGCCTGGCGGCCAAGTGTAGAGGAGGCGGTAATCGGTCCCACACTTGGTCGTTATTATTTATTTTTTGATTTTCTATCTTACACCGTATTGGCGACGAAAGTATGAATATCATATATGCACCGGTGAAATAATAAACTTTTACATACATTACATACGCCGTAATATTTTTGATTAAATTGTTCCCCAATAGATGGCGTATAGGAATTGTACATTTCTCGCAAACATTGTTCGCGAGTTAATGGACATATTCCGAGACCGTAACCACCTTAGCCACTGTAACCAATGGCACGTCTAGGGCAGGTTCCACTCGACATCAGCCCTACTGATGAGTCCTGTCGAGTGGATCCAGGACGAAACGTAAATTATAATCCAGGATTGTCCCATTTTTGAGGAAATGCCTGGCGGCCAAGTGTAGAGGAGGCGGTAATCGGTCCCACACTTGGTCGTTATTATTTATTTTTTGATTTTCTATCTTACACCGTATTGGCGACGAAAGTATGAATATCATATATGCACCGGTGAAATAATAAACTTTTACATACATTACATACGCCGTAATATTTTTGATTAAATTGTTCCCCAATAGATGGCGTATAGGAATTGTACATTTCTCGCAAACATTGTTCGCGAGTTAATGGACATATTCCGAGACCGTAACCACCTTAGCCACTGTAACCAATGGCACGTCTAGGGCAGGTTCCACTCGACATCAGCCCTACTGATGAGTCCTGTCGAGTGGATCCAGGACGAAACGTAATTATAATCCAGGATTGTCCCATTTTTGAGGAAATGCCTGGCGGCCAAGTGTAGAGGAGGCGGTAATCGGTCCCACACTTGGTCGTTATTATTTATTTTTTGATTTTCTATCTTACACCGTATTGGCGACGAAAGTATGAATATCATATATGCACCGGTGAAATAATAAACTTTTACATACATTACATACGCCGTAATATTTTTGATTAAATTGTTCCCCAATAGATGGCGTATAGGAATTGTACATTTCTCGCAAACATTGTTCGCGAGTTAATGGACATATTCCGAGACCGTAACCACCTTAGCCACTGTAACCAATGGCACGTCTAGGGCAGGTTCCACTCGACATCAGCCCTACTGATGAGTCCTGTCGAGTGGATCCAGGACGAAACGTAATTATAATCCAGGATTGTCCCATTTTTGAGGAAATGCCTGGCGGCCAAGTGTAGAGGAGGCGGTAATCGGTCCCACACTTGGTCGTTATTATTTATTTTTTGATTTTCTATCTTACACCGTATTGGCGACGAAAGTATGAATATCATATATGCACCGGTGAAATAATAAACTTTTACATACATTACATACGCCGTAATATTTTTGATTAAATTGTTCCCCAATAGATGGCGTATAGGAATTGTACATTTCTCGCAAACATTGTTCGCGAGTTAATGGACATATTCCGAGACCGTAACCACCTTAGCCACTGTAACCAATGGCACGTCTAGGGCAGGTTCCACTCGACATCAGCCCTACTGATGAGTCCTGTCGAGTGGATCCAGGACGAAACGTAATTATAATCCAGGATTGTCCATTTTTTGAGGAAATGCCTGGCGGCCAAGTGTAGAGGAGGCGGTAATCGGTCCCACACTTGGTCGTTATTATTTATTTTTTGATTTTCTATCTTACACGTATTGGCGACGAAAGTATGAATATCATATATTGCACCGGTGAAATAATAAACTTTTACATACATTACATACGCCGTAATATTTTTGATTAAATTGTTCCCCAATAGATGGCGTATAGGAATTGTACATTTCTCGCAAACATTGTTCGCGAGTTAATGGACATATTCCGAGACCGTAACCACCTTAGCCACTGTAACCAATGGCACGTCTAGGGCAGGTTCCACTCGACATCAGCCCTACTGATGAGTCCTGTCGAGTGGATCCAGGACGAAACGTAATTATAATCCAGGATTGTCCCATTTTTGAGGGAAATGCCTGGCGGCCAAGTGTAGAGGAGGCGGTAATCGGTCCCACACTTGGTCGTTATTATTTATTTTTTGATTTTCTATCTTACACCGTATTGGCGACGAAAGTATGAATATCATATATGCACCGGTGAAATAATAAACTTTTACATACATTAAATACGCCGTAATATTTTTGATTAAATTGTTCCCCAATAGATGGCGTATAGGAATTGTACATTTCTCGCAAACATTGTTCGCGAGTTAATGGACATATTCCGAGACCGTAACCACCTTAGCCACTGTAACCAATGGCACGTCTAGGGCAGGTTCCACTCGACATCAGCCCTACTGATGAGTCCTGTCGAGTGGATCCAGGACGAAACGTAATTATAATCCAGGATTGTCCCATTTTTGAGGAAATGCCTGGCGGCCAAGTGTAGAGGAGGCGGTAATCGGTCCCACACTTGGTCGTTATTATTTATTTTTTGATTTTCTATCTTACACCGTATTGGCGACGAAAGTATGAATATCATATATGCACCGGTGAAATAATAAACTTTTACATACATTACATACGCCGTAATATTTTTGATTAAATTGTTCCCCAATAGATGGCGTATAGGAATTGTACATTTCTCGCAAACATTGTTCGCGAGTTAATGGACATATTCCGAGACCGTAACCACCTTAGCCACTGTAACCAATGGCACGTCTAGGGCAGGTTCCACTCGACATCAGCCCTACTGATGAGTCCTGTCGAGTGGATCCAGGACGAAACGTAATTATAATCCAGGATTGTCCATTTTTGAGGAAATGCCTGGCGGCCAAGTGTAGAGGAGGCGGTAATCGGTCCCACACTTGGTCGTTATTATTTATTTTTTGATTTTCTATCTTACACCGTATTGGCGACGAAAGTATGAATATCATATATGCACCGGTGAAATAATAAACTTTTACATACATTACATACGCCGTAATATTTTTGATTAAATTGTTCCCCAATAGATGGCGTATAGGAATTGTACATTTCTCGCAAACATTGTTCGCGAGTTAATGGACATATTCCGAGACCGTAACCACCTTAGCCACTGTAACCAATGGCACGTCTAGGGCAGGTTCCACTCGACATCAGCCCTACTGATGAGTCCTGTCGAGTGGATCCAGGACGAAACGTAATTATAATCCAGGATTGTCCCATTTTTGAGGAAATGCCTGGCGGCCAAGTGTAGAGGAGGCGGTAATCGGTCCCACACTTGGTCGTTATTATTTATTTTTTGATTTTCTATCTTACACCGTATTGGCGACGAAAGTATGAATATCATATATGCACCGGTGAAATAATAAACTTTTACATACATTACATACGCCGTAATATTTTTGATTAAATTGTTCCCCAATAGATGGCGTATAGGAATTGTACATTTCTCGCAAACATTGTTCGCGAGTTAATGGACATATTCCGAGACCGTAACCACCTTAGCCACTGTAACCAATGGCACGTCTAGGGCAGGTTCCACTCGACATCAGCCCTACTGATGGAGTCCTGTCGAGTGGATCCAGGACGAAACGTAATTATAATCCAGGATTGTCCCATTTTTGAGGAAATGCCTGGCGGCCAAGTGTAGAGGAGGCGGTAATCGGTCCCACACTTGGTCGTTATTATTTATTTTTTGATTTTCTATCTTACACCGTATTGGCGACGAAAGTATGAATATCATATATGCACCGGTGAAATAATAAACTTTTACATACATTACATACGCCGTAATATTTTTGATTAAATTGTTCCCCAATAGATGGCGTATAGGAATTGTACATTTCTCGCAAACATTGTTCGCGAGTTAATGGACATATTCCGAGACCGTAACCACCTTAGCCACTGTAACCAATGGCACGTCTAGGGCAGGTTCCACTCGACATCAGCCCTACTGATGAGTCCTGTCGAGTGGATCCAGGACGAAACGTAATTATAATCCAGGATTGTCCCATTTTTGAGGAAATGCCTGGCGGCCAAGTGTAGAGGAGGCGGTAATCGGTCCCACACTTGGTCGTTATTATTTATTTTTTGATTTTCTATCTTACACCGTATTGGCGACGAAAGTATGAATATCATATATGCACCGGTGAAATAATAAACTTTTACATACATTACATACGCCGTAATATTTTTGATTAAATTGTTCCCCAATAGATGGCGTATAGGAATTGTACATTTCTCGCAAACATTGTTCGCGAGTTAATGGACATATTCCGAGACCGTAACCACCTTAGCCACTGTAACCAATGGCACGTCTAGGGCAGGTTCCACTCGACATCAGCCCTACTGATGAGTCCTGTCGAGTGGATCCAGGACGAAACGGTAATTATAATCCAGGATTGTCCCATTTTTGAGGAAATGCCTGGCGGCCAAGTGTAGAGGAGGCGGTAATCGGTCCCACACTTGGTCGTTATTATTTATTTTTTGATTTTCTATCTTACACCGTATTGGCGACGAAAGTATGAATATCATATATGCACCGGTGAAATAATAAACTTTTACATACATTACATACGCCGTAATATTTTTGATTAAATTGTTCCCCAATAGATGGCGTATAGGAATTGTACATTTCTCGCAAACATTGTTCGCGAGTTAATGGACATATTCCGAGACCGTAACCACCTTAGCCACTGTAACCAATGGCACGTCTAGGGCAGGTTCCACTCGACATCAGCCCTACTGATGAGTCCTGTCGAGTGGATCCAGACGAAACGTAATTATAATCCAGGATTGTCCCATTTTTGAGGAAATGCCTGGCGGCCAAGTGTAGAGGAGGCGTAATCGGTCCCACACTTGGTCGTTATTATTTATTTTTTGATTTTCTATCTTACACCGTAATGGCGACGAAAGTATGAATATCATATATGCACCGGTGAAATAATAAACTTTTACATACATTACATACGCCGTAATATTTTTGATTAAATTGTTCCCCAATAGATGGCGTATAGGAATTGTACATTTCTCGCAAACATTGTTCGCGAGTTAATGGACATATTCCGAGACCGTAACCACCTTAGCCACTGTAACCAATGGCACGTCTAGGGCAGGTTCCACTCGAAATCAGCCCTACTGATGAGTCCTGTCGAGTGGATCCAGGACGAAACGTAATTATAATCCAGGATTGTCCCATTTTTGAGGAAATGCCTGGCGGCCAAGTGTAGAGGAGGCGGTAATCGGTCCCACACTTGGTCGTTATTATTTATTTTTTGATTTTCTATCTTACACCGTATTGGCGACGAAAGTATGAATATCATATATGCACCGGTGAAATAATAAACTTTTACATACATTACATACGCCGTAATATTTTGATTAAATTGTTCCCCAATAGATGGCGTATAGGAATTGTACATTTCTCGCAAACATTGTTCGCGAGTTAATGGACATATTCCGAGACCGTAACCACCTTAGCCACTGTAACCAATGGCACGTCTAGGGCAGGTTCCACTCGACATCAGCCCTACTGATGAGTCCTGTCGAGTGGATCCAGGACGAAACGGTAATTATAATCCAGGATTGTCCCATTTTTGAGGAAATGCCTGGCGGCCAAGTGTAGAGGAGGCGGTAATCGGTCCCACACTTGGTCGTTATTATTTATTTTTTGATTTTCTATCTTACACCGTATTGGCGACGAAAGTATGAATATCATATATGCACCGGTGAAATAATAAACTTTTACATACATTACATACGCCGTAATATTTTTGATTAAATTGTTCCCCAATAGATGGCGTATAGGAATTGTACATTTCTCGCAAACATTGTTCGCGAGTTAATGGACATATTCCGAGACCGTAACCACCTTAGCCACTGTAACCAATGGCACGTCTAGGGCAGGTTCCACTCGACATCAGCCCTACTGATGAGTCCTGTCGAGTGGATCCAGGACGAAACGTAATTATAATCCAGGATTGTCCCATTTTTGAGGAAATGCCTGGCGGCCAAGTGTAGAGGAGGCGGTAATCGGTCCCACACTTGGTCGTTATTATTTATTTTTTGATTTTCTATCTTACACCGTATTGGCGACGAAAGTATGAATATCATATATGCACCGGTGAAATAATAAACTTTTACATACATTACATACGCCGTAATATTTTTGATTAAATTGTTCCCCAATAGATGGCGTATAGGAATTGTACATTTCTCGCAAACATTGTTCGCGAGTTAATGGACATATTCCGAGACCGTAACCACCTTAGCCACTGTAACCAATGGCACGTCTAGGGCAGGTTCCACTCGACATCAGCCCTACTGATGAGTCCTGTCGAGTGGATCCAGGACGAAACGTAATTATAATCCAGGATTGTCCCATTTTTGAGGAAATGCCTGGCGGCCAAGTGTAGAGGAGGCGGTAATCGGTCCCACACTTGGTCGTTATTATTTATTTTTTGATTTTCTATCTTACACCGTATTGGCGACGAAAGTATGAATATCATATATGCACCGGTGAAATAATAAACTTTTACATACATTACATACGCCGTAATATTTTTGATTAAATTGTTCCCCAATAGATGGCGTATAGGAATTGTACATTTCTCGCAAACATTGTTCGCGAGTTAATGGACATATTCCGAGACCGTAACCACCTTAGCCACTGTAACCAATGGCACGTCTAGGGCAGGTTCCACTCGACATCAGCCCTACCTGATGAGTCCTGTCGAGTGGATCCAGGACGAAACGTAATTATAATCCAGGATTGTCCCATTTTTGAGGAAATGCCTGGCGGCCAAGTGTAGAGGAGGCGGTAATCGGTCCCACACTTGGTCGTTATTATTTATTTTTTGATTTTCTATCTTACACCGTATTGGCGACGAAAGTATGAATATCATATATGCACCGGTGAAATAATAAACTTTTACATACATTACATACGCCGTAATATTTTTGATTAAATTGTTCCCCAATAGATGGCGTATAGGAATTGTACATTTCTCGCAAACATTGTTCGCGAGTTAATGGACATATTCCGAGACCGTAACCACCTTAGCCACTGTAACCAATGGCACGTCTAGGGCAGGTTCCACTCGACATCAGCCCTACTGATGAGTCCTGTCGAGTGGATCCAGGACGAAACGTAATTATAATCCAGGATTGTCCCATTTTTGAGGAAATGCCTGGCGGCCAAGTGTAGAGGAGGCGGTAATCGGTCCCACACTTGGTCGTTATTATTTATTTTTTGATTTTCTATCTTACACCGTATTGGCGACGAAAGTATGAATATCATATATGCACCGGTGAAATAATAAACTTTTACATACATTACATACGCCGTAATATTTTTGATTAAATTGTTCCCCAATAGATGGCGTATAGGAATTGTACATTTCTCGCAAACATTGTTCGCGAGTTAATGGACATATTCCGAGACCGTAACCACCTTAGCCACTGTAACCAATGGCACGTCTAGGGCAGGTTCCACTCGACATCAGCCCTACTGATGAGTCCTGTCGAGTGGATCCAGGACGAAACGTAATTATAATCCAGGATTGTCCCATTTTTGAGGAAATGCCTGGCGGCCAAGTGTAGAGGAGGCGGTAATCGGTCCCACACTTGGTCGTTATTATTTATTTTTTGATTTTCTATCTTACACCGTATTGGCGACGAAAGTATGAATATCATATATGCACCGGTGAAATAATAAACTTTTACATACATTACATACGCCGTAATATTTTTGATTAAATTGTTCCCCAATAGATGGCGTATAGGAATTGTACATTTCTCGCAAACATTGTTCGCGAGTTAATGGACATATTCCGAGACCGTAACCACCTTAGCCACTGTAACCAATGGCACGTCTAGGGCAGGTTCCACTCGACATCAGCCCTACTGATGAGTCCTGTCGAGTGGATCCAGGACGAAACGTAATTATAATCCAGGATTGTCCCATTTTTGAGGAAATGCCTGGCGGCCAAGTGTAGAGGAGGCGGTAATCGGTCCCACACTTGGTCGTTATTATTTATTTTTTGATTTTCTATCTTACACCGTATTGGCGACGAAAGTATGAATATCATATATGCACCGGTGAAATAATAAACTTTTACATACATTACATACGCCGTAATATTTTTGATTAAATTGTTCCCCAATAGATGGCGTATAGGAATTGTACATTTCTCGCAAACATTGTTCGCGAGTTAATGGACATATTCCGAGACCGTAACCACCTTAGCCACTGTAACCAATGGCACGTCTAGGGCAGGTTCCACTCGACATCAGCCCTACTGATGAGTCCTGTCGAGTGGATCCAGGACGAAACGTAATTATAATCCAGGATTGTCCCATTTTTGAGGAAATGCCTGGCGGCCAAGTGTAGAGGAGGCGGTAATCGGTCCCACACTTGGTCGTTATTATTTATTTTTTGATTTTCTATCTTACACCGTATTGGCGACGAAAGTATGAATATCATATATGCACCGGTGAAATAATAAACTTTTACATACATTACATACGCCGTAATATTTTTGATTAAATTGTTCCCCAATAGATGGCGTATAGGAATTGTACATTTCTCGCAAACATTGTTCGCGAGTTAATGGACATATTCCGAGACCGTAACCACCTTAGCCACTGTAACCAATGGCACGTCTAGGGCAGGTTCCACTCGACATCAGCCCTACTGATGAGTCCTGTCGAGTGGATCCAGGACGAAACGTAATTATAATCCAGGATTGTCCCATTTTTGAGGAAATGCCTGGCGGCCAAGTGTAGAGGAGGCGGTAATCGGTCCCACACTTGGTCGTTATTATTTATTTTTTGATTTTCTATCTTACACCGTATTGGCGACGAAAGTATGAATATCATATATGCACCGGTGAAATAATAAACTTTTACATACATTACATACGCCGTAATATTTTTGATTAAATTGTTCCCCAATAGATGGCGTATAGGAATTGTACATTTCTCGCAAACATTGTTCGCGAGTTAATGGACATATTCCGAGACCGTAACCACCTTAGCCACTGTAACCAATGGCACGTCTAGGGCAGGTTCCACTCGACATCAGCCCTACTGATGAGTCCTGTCGAGTGGATCCAGGACGAAACGTAATTATAATCCAGGATTGTCCCATTTTTGAGGAAATGCCTGGCGGCCAAGTGTAGAGGAGGCGGTAATCGGTCCCACACTTGGTCGTTATTATTTATTTTTTGATTTTCTATCTTACACCGTATTGGCGACGAAAGTATGAATATCATATATGCACCGGTGAAATAATAAACTTTTACATACATTACATACGCCGTAATATTTTTGATTAAATTGTTCCCCAATAGATGGCGTATAGGAATTGTACATTTCTCGCAAACATTGTTCGCGAGTTAATGGACATATTCCGAGACCGTAACCACCTTAGCCACTGTAACCAATGGCACGTCTAGGGCAGGTTCCACTCGACATCAGCCCTACTGATGAGTCCTGTCGAGTGGATCCAGGACGAAACGTAATTATAATCCAGGATTGTCCCATTTTTGAGGAAATGCCTGGCGGCCAAGTGTAGAGGAGGCGGTAATCGGTCCCACACTTGGTCGTTATTATTTATTTTTTGATTTTCTATCTTACACCGTATTGGCGACGAAAGTATGAATATCATATATGCACCGGTGAAATAATAAACTTTTACATACATTACATACGCCGTAATATTTTTGATTAAATTGTTCCCCAATAGATGGCGTATAGGAATTGTACATTTCTCGCAAACATTGTTCGCGAGTTAATGGACATATTCCGAGACCGTAACCACCTTAGCCACTGTAACCAATGGCACGTCTAGGGCAGGTTCCACTCGACATCAGCCCTACTGATGAGTCCTGTCGAGTGGATCCAGGACGAAACGTAATTATAATCCAGGATTGTCCCATTTTTGAGGAAATGCCTGGCGGCCAAGTGTAGAGGAGGCGGTAATCGGTCCCACACTTGGTCGTTATTATTTATTTTTTGATTTTCTATCTTACACCGTATTGGCGACGAAAGTATGAATATCATATATGCACCGGTGAAATAATAAACTTTTACATACATTACATACGCCGTAATATTTTTGATTAAATTGTTCCCCAATAGATGGCGTATAGGAATTGTACATTTCTCGCAAACATTGTTCGCGAGTTAATGGACATATTCCGAGACCGTAACCACCTTAGCCACTGTAACCAATGGCACGTCTAGGGCAGGTTCCACTCGACATCAGCCCTACTGATGAGTCCTGTCGAGTGGATCCAGGACGAAACGTAATTATAATCCAGGATTGTCCCATTTTTGAGGAAATGCCTGGCGGCCAAGTGTAGAGGAGGCGGTAATCGGTCCCACACTTGGTCGTTATTATTTATTTTTTGATTTTCTATCTTACACCGTATTGGCGACGAAAGTATGAATATCATATATGCACCGGTGAAATAATAAACTTTTACATACATTACATACGCCGTAATATTTTTGATTAAATTGTTCCCCAATAGATGGCGTATAGGAATTGTACATTTCTCGCAAACATTGTTCGCGAGTTAATGGACATATTCCGAGACCGTAACCACCTTAGCCACTGTAACCAATGGCACGTCTAGGGCAGGTTCCACTCGACATCAGCCCTACTGATGAGTCCTGTCGAGTGGATCCAGGACGAAACGTAATTATAATCCAGGATTGTCCCATTTTTGAGGAAATGCCTGGCGGCCAAGTGTAGAGGAGGCGGTAATCGGTCCCACACTTGGTCGTTATTATTTATTTTTTGATTTTCTATCTTACACCGTATTGGCGACGAAAGTATGAATATCATATATGCACCGGTGAAATAATAAACTTTTACATACATTACATACGCCGTAATATTTTTGATTAAATTGTTCCCCAATAGATGGCGTATAGGAATTGTACATTTCTCGCAAACATTGTTCGCGAGTTAATGGACATATTCCGAGACCGTAACCACCTTAGCCACTGTAACCAATGGCACGTCTAGGGCAGGTTCCACTCGACATCAGCCCTACTGATGAGTCCTGTCGAGTGGATCCAGGACGAAACGTAATTATAATCCAGGATTGTCCCATTTTTGAGGAAATGCCTGGCGGCCAAGTGTAGAGGAGGCGGTAATCGGTCCCACACTTGGTCGTTATTATTTATTTTTTGATTTTCTATCTTACACCGTATTGGCGACGAAAGTATGAATATCATATATGCACCGGTGAAATAATAAACTTTTACATACATTACATACGCCGTAATATTTTTGATTAAATTGTTCCCCAATAGATGGCGTATAGGAATTGTACATTTCTCGCAAACATTGTTCGCGAGTTAATGGACATATTCCGAGACCGTAACCACCTTAGCCACTGTAACCAATGGCACGTCTAGGGCAGGTTCCACTCGACATCAGCCCTACTGATGAGTCCTGTCGAGTGGATCCAGGACGAAACGTAATTATAATCCAGGATTGTCCCATTTTTGAGGAAATGCCTGGCGGCCAAGTGTAGAGGAGGCGGTAATCGGTCCCACACTTGGTCGTTATTATTTATTTTTTGATTTTCTATCTTACACCGTATTGGCGACGAAAGTATGAATATCATATATGCACCGGTGAAATAATAAACTTTTACATACATTACATACGCCGTAATATTTTTGATTAAATTGTTCCCCAATAGATGGCGTATAGGAATTGTACATTTCTCGCAAACATTGTTCGCGAGTTAATGGACATATTCCGAGACCGTAACCACCTTAGCCACTGTAACCAATGGCACGTCTAGGGCAGGTTCCACTCGACATCAGCCCTACTGATGAGTCCTGTCGAGTGGATCCAGGACGAAACGTAATTATAATCCAGGATTGTCCCATTTTTGAGGAAATGCCTGGCGGCCAAGTGTAGAGGAGGCGGTAATCGGTCCCACACTTGGTCGTTATTATTTATTTTTTGATTTTCTATCTTACACCGTATTGGCGACGAAAGTATGAATATCATATATGCACCGGTGAAATAATAAACTTTTACATACATTACATACGCCGTAATATTTTTGATTAAATTGTTCCCCAATAGATGGCGTATAGGAATTGTACATTTCTCGCAAACATTGTTCGCGAGTTAATGGACATATTCCGAGACCGTAACCACCTTAGCCACTGTAACCAATGGCACGTCTAGGGCAGGTTCCACTCGACATCAGCCCTACTGATGAGTCCTGTCGAGTGGATCCAGGACGAAACGTAATTATAATCCAGGATTGTCCCATTTTTGAGGAAATGCCTGGCGGCCAAGTGTAGAGGAGGCGGTAATCGGTCCCACACTTGGTCGTTATTATTTATTTTTTGATTTTCTATCTTACACCGTATTGGCGACGAAAGTATGAATATCATATATGCACCGGTGAAATAATAAACTTTTACATACATTACATACGCCGTAATATTTTTGATTAAATTGTTCCCCAATAGATGGCGTATAGGAATTGTACATTTCTCGCAAACATTGTTCGCGAGTTAATGGACATATTCCGAGACCGTAACCACCTTAGCCACTGTAACCAATGGCACGTCTAGGGCAGGTTCCACTCGACATCAGCCCTACTGATGAGTCCTGTCGAGTGGATCCAGGACGAAACGTAATTATAATCCAGGATTGTCCCATTTTTGAGGAAATGCCTGGCGGCCAAGTGTAGAGGAGGCGGTAATCGGTCCCACACTTGGTCGTTATTATTTATTTTTTGATTTTCTATCTTACACCGTATTGGCGACGAAAGTATGAATATCATATATGCACCGGTGAAATAATAAACTTTTACATACATTACATACGCCGTAATATTTTTGATTAAATTGTTCCCCAATAGATGGCGTATAGGAATTGTACATTTCTCGCAAACATTGTTCGCGAGTTAATGGACATATTCCGAGACCGTAACCACCTTAGCCACTGTAACCAATGGCACGTCTAGGGCAGGTTCCACTCGACATCAGCCCTACTGATGAGTCCTGTCGAGTGGATCCAGGACGAAACGTAATTATAATCCAGGATTGTCCCATTTTTGAGGAAATGCCTGGCGGCCAAGTGTAGAGGAGGCGGTAATCGGTCCCACACTTGGTCGTTATTATTTATTTTTTGATTTTCTATCTTACACCGTATTGGCGACGAAAGTATGAATATCATATATGCACCGGTGAAATAATAAACTTTTACATACATTACATACGCCGTAATATTTTTGATTAAATTGTTCCCCAATAGATGGCGTATAGGAATTGTACATTTCTCGCAAACATTGTTCGCGAGTTAATGGACATATTCCGAGACCGTAACCACCTTAGCCACTGTAACCAATGGCACGTCTAGGGCAGGTTCCACTCGACATCAGCCCTACTGATGAGTCCTGTCGAGTGGATCCAGGACGAAACGTAATTATAATCCAGGATTGTCCCATTTTTGAGGAAATGCCTGGCGGCCAAGTGTAGAGGAGGCGGTAATCGGTCCCACACTTGGTCGTTATTATTTATTTTTTGATTTTCTATCTTACACCGTATTGGCGACGAAAGTATGAATATCATATATGCACCGGTGAAATAATAAACTTTTACATACATTACATACGCCGTAATATTTTTGATTAAATTGTTCCCCAATAGATGGCGTATAGGAATTGTACATTTCTCGCAAACATTGTTCGCGAGTTAATGGACATATTCCGAGACCGTAACCACCTTAGCCACTGTAACCAATGGCACGTCTAGGGCAGGTTCCACTCGACATCAGCCCTACTGATGAGTCCTGTCGAGTGGATCCAGGACGAAACGTAATTATAATCCAGGATTGTCCCATTTTTGAGGAAATGCCTGGCGGCCAAGTGTAGAGGAGGCGGTAATCGGTCCCACACTTGGTCGTTATTATTTATTTTTTGATTTTCTATCTTACACCGTATTGGCGACGAAAGTATGAATATCATATATGCACCGGTGAAATAATAAACTTTTACATACATTACATACGCCGTAATATTTTTGATTAAATTGTTCCCCAATAGATGGCGTATAGGAATTGTACATTTCTCGCAAACATTGTTCGCGAGTTAATGGACATATTCCGAGACCGTAACCACCTTAGCCACTGTAACCAATGGCACGTCTAGGGCAGGTTCCACTCGACATCAGCCCTACTGATGAGTCCTGTCGAGTGGATCCAGGACGAAACGTAATTATAATCCAGGATTGTCCCATTTTTGAGGAAATGCCTGGCGGCCAAGTGTAGAGGAGGCGGTAATCGGTCCCACACTTGGTCGTTATTATTTATTTTTTGATTTTCTATCTTACACCGTATTGGCGACGAAAGTATGAATATCATATATGCACCGGTGAAATAATAAACTTTTACATACATTACATACGCCGTAATATTTTTGATTAAATTGTTCCCCAATAGATGGCGTATAGGAATTGTACATTTCTCGCAAACATTGTTCGCGAGTTAATGGACATATTCCGAGACCGTAACCACCTTAGCCACTGTAACCAATGGCACGTCTAGGGCAGGTTCCACTCGACATCAGCCCTACTGATGAGTCCTGTCGAGTGGATCCAGGACGAAACGTAATTATAATCCAGGATTGTCCCATTTTTGAGGAAATGCCTGGCGGCCAAGTGTAGAGGAGGCGGTAATCGGTCCCACACTTGGTCGTTATTATTTATTTTTTGATTTTCTATCTTACACCGTATTGGCGACGAAAGTATGAATATCATATATGCACCGGTGAAATAATAAACTTTTACATACATTACATACGCCGTAATATTTTTGATTAAATTGTTCCCCAATAGATGGCGTATAGGAATTGTACATTTCTCGCAAACATTGTTCGCGAGTTAATGGACATATTCC
The DNA here is from genome assembly GCA_963942575.1 of Priocnemis perturbator. Classification (NCBI taxonomy): domain Eukaryota; kingdom Metazoa; phylum Arthropoda; class Insecta; order Hymenoptera; family Pompilidae; genus Priocnemis; species Priocnemis perturbator. The sequence goes on along the minus strand of CAWWDK010000202.1, from coordinate 71,086 downwards.
GAGACCGTAACCACCTTAGCCACTGTAACCAATGGCACGTCTAGGGCAGGTTCCACTCGACATCAGCCCTACTGATGAGTCCTGTCGAGTGGATCCAGGACGAAACGTAATTATAATCCAGGATTGTCCCATTTTTGAGGAAATGCCTGGCGGCCAAGTGTAGAGGAGGCGGTAATCGGTCCCACACTTGGTCTTTATTATTTATTTTTTGATTTTCTATCTTACACCGTATTGGCGACGAAAGTATGAATATCATATATGCACCGGTGAAATAATAAACTTTTACATACATTACATACGCCGTAATATTTTTGATTAAATTGTTCCCCAATAGATGGCGTATAGGAATTGTACATTTCTCGCAAACATTGTTCGCGAGTTAATGGACATATTCCGAGACCGTAACCACCTTAGCCACTGTAACCAATGGCACGTCTGGGGCAGGTTCCACTCGACATCAGCCCTACTGATGAGTCCTGTCGAGTGGATCCAGGACGAAACGTAATTATAATCCAGGATTGTCCCATTTTTGAGGAAATGCCCTGGCGGCCAAGTGTAGAGGAGGCGGTAATCGGTCCCACACTTGGTCGTTATTATTTATTTTTTGATTTTCTATCTTACACCGTATTGGCGACGAAAGTATGAATATCATATATGCACCGGTGAAATAATAAACTTTTACATACATTACATACGCCGTAATATTTTTGATTAAATTGTTCCCCAATAGATGGCGTATAGGAATTGTACATTTCTCGCAAACATTGTTCGCGAGTTAATGGACATATTCCGAGACCGTAACCACCTTAGCCACTGTAACCAATGGCACGTCTAGGGCAGGTTCCACTCGACATCAGCCCTACTGATGAGTCCTGTCGAGTGGATCCAGGACGAAACGTAATTATAATCCAGGATTGTCCCATTTTTGAGGAAATGCCTGGCGGCCAAGTGTAGAGGAGGCGGTAATCGGTCCCACACTTGGTCGTTATTATTTATTTTATGATTTTCTATCTTACACCGTATTGGCGACGAAAGTATGAATATCATATATGCACCGGTGAAATAATAAACTTTTACATACATTACATACGCCGTAATATTTTTGATTAAATTGTTCCCCAATAGATGGCGTATAGGAATTGTACATTTCTCGCAAACATTGTTCGCGAGTTAATGGACATATTCCGAGACCGTAACCACCTTAGCCACTGTAACCAATGGCACGTCTAGGGCAGGTTCCACTCGACATCAGCCCTACTGATGAGTCCTGTCGAGTGGATCCAGGACGAAACGTAATTATAATCCAGGATTGTCCCATTTTTGAGGAAATGCCTGGCGGCCAAGTGTAGAGGAGGCGGTAATCGGTCCCACACTTGGTCGTTATTATTTATTTTTTGATTTTCTATCTTACACCGTATTGGCGACGAAAGTATGAATATCGTTTATTTATAATGAAAGAAACAAGTTTCTAGGGGAATTCTTTTCGAAATTTTTGAGAAAAATTTAATGTTTATCTGCGGCAATAGATGTAAAATCGTTTGATATTGAATGATATTCAATACCAACGTTTGATAGTTAGTCTTTTATTTATAATTAAAGAAACAAGTTTCTGGGGGAATTGTTGTCGACTTTTTTGTGAAAAATGTAATGTTTATCTGCGCCAATGGATGTAAAATCGTTTGATAGTGAATGATATTCAATACCAACGATTGATAGTTAGTCGTTTATTCAAATGAAAGAAACAAGTTTCTAGGGGAATTCTTGTCGAAATTTTTGAGAAAAATTTAATGTTTATCTGCGCCAATAGATGTAAAATCGTTTGATAGTGAATTATATTCAATACCAACGTTTGATAGTTAGTCGAGTATTTATAATTAAAGAAACAAGTTTCTAGGGGAATTCTTGTCGAAATTTTTGAGAAAAATGTAATGTTTATCTGCGCCAATAGATGTAAAATCATTTGATATTGAATGATATTCAATACCAACGTTTGATAGTTAGTCGTTTATTTATAATCAAAGAAACAAGTTTCTAGGGGAATTCTTGTCGAAATTTTTGTGAAAAATTTAATGTTTATCTGCGCCAATACATGTAAAATCGTTTGATAATGAATGATATTCAATAGCAACTTTGGATAGTTAGTCTTTTATTTATAATTAAAGAAACAAGTATCTGGGGGAATTGTTGTCGACTTTTTTGTAAAAAATGTAATGTTTATCTGCGTCAATGGATATAAAATCGTTTGATAGTGAATGATATTCAATACAAACGTTTGATAGTTAGTCGTTTATTTATAATGAAAGAAACAAGTTTCTAGGGGAATTCTTGTCGAAATTTTTGAGAAAAATTTAATGTTTATCTGCGGCAATAGATGTAAAATCGTTTGATATTGAATGATATTCAATGCCAACGTTTGATAGTTAGTCATTTATTTATAATTAAAGAAACATGTTTCTAGGGGAATTCTTGTCGAAATTTTAGAGAAAAATGTAATGTTTATCTGCGCCAATAGATGTAAAATCGTTTGATATTGAATGATATTCAATACCAACGTTTGATAGTTAGTCGTTTATTTATAATTAAAGAAACAAGATTCTGGGGAAATTCTTGTCAAAATTTTTGTGAAAAATTTAATGTTTATCTGCCCCAATAGATGTAAAATCGTTTGATAGTGAATGATATAATACCAACGTCTGATAGTTAGTCATTTATTTATAATTAAAGAAACAAGTTTCTAGGGGAATGCTTGTCGAAATTTTTGAGAAAAATGTATGTTTATCTGCGCCAATAGATGTAAAATCGTTTGATAGTGAATTATATTCAATACCAACGTTTGATAGTTAGTCGAGTATTTATAATTAAAGAAACAAGTTTCTAGGGGAATTCTTGTCGAAATTTTTGAGAAAAATGTAATGTTTGTCTGCGCCAATAGATGTAAAATCGTTTGATATTGAATGATATTCAATACCAACGTTTGATAGTTAGTCGTTTATTTATAATCAAAGAAACAAGTTTCTAGGGGAATTCTTGTCGAAATTTTTGTGAAAAATTTAATGTTTATCTGCGCCAATAGATGTAAAATCGTTTGATAATGAATGATATTCAATACCAACGTTGGATAGTTAGTCTTTTATTTATAATTAAAGAAACAAGTATCTGGGGGAATTGTTGTCGACTTTTTTGTAAAAAATGTAATGTTTATCTGCGTCAATGGATGTAAAATCGTTTGATAGTGAATTATATTCAATACCAACGTTTGATAGTTAGTCATTTATTTATAATTAAAGAAACATGTTTCTAGAGGAATTCTTGTCGAAATTTTAGAGAAAAATGTAATGTTTATCTGCGCCAATAGATGTAAAATCGTTTGATATTGAATGATATTCAATACCAACGTTTGATAGTTAGTCGTTTATTTATAATTAAAGAAACAAGATTCTGGGGAAATTCTTGTCAAAATTTTTGTGAAAAATTTAATGTTTATCTGCGCCAATAGATGTAAAATCGTTTGATATTGAATGATATTCAACACCAACGTTTGATAGTTAGTCGTTTATTTATAATCAAAGAAACAAGTTTCTAGGGGAATTCTTGTCGAAATTTTTGTGAAAAATTTAATGTTTATCTGCGCCAATAGATGTAAAATCGTTTGATAATGAATGATATTCAATACCAACGTTGGATAGTTAGTCTTTTATTTATAATTAAAGAAACAAGTATCTGGGGGAATTGTTGTCGACTTTTTTGTAAAAAATGTAATGTTTATCTGCGTCAATGGATATAAAATCGTTTGATAGTGAATGATATTCAATACAAACGTTTGATAGTTAGTCGTTTATTTATAATGAAAGAAACAAGTTTCTAGGGGAATTCTTGTCGAAATTTTTGAGAAAAATTTAATGTTTATCTGCGGCAATATATGTAAAATCGTTTGATATTGAATGATATTCAATGCCAACGTTTGATAGTTAGTCGTTTATTTATAATTAAAGAAACAAGTTTCTGGGGGAATTCCTGTCTAAATTTTTGTGAAAATGTAATGTTTATCTGCGCCAATAGATGTAAAATCGTTTGATAGTGAATTATATTCAATACCAACGTTTGATAGTTAGTCATTTATTTATAATTAAAGAAACATGTTTCTAGAGGAATTCTTGTCGAAATTTTAGAGAAAAATGTAATGTTTATCTGCGCCAATAGATGTAAAATCGTTTGATATTGAATGATATTCAATACCAACGTTTGATAGTTAGTCTTTTATTTATAATTAAAGAAACAAGTTTCTGGGGGAATTGTTGTCGACTTTTTTGTGAAAAATGTAATGTTTATCTGCGCCAATGGATGTAAAATCGTTTGATAGTGAATGATATTCAATACCAACGATTGATAGTTAGTCGTTTATTAAAATGAAAGAAACAAGTTTCTAGGGGAATTCTTGTCGAAATTTTTGAGAAAAATTTAATGTTTATCTGCGCCAATAGATGTAAAATCGTTTGATAGTGAATTATATTCAATACCAACGTTTGATAGTTAGTCGAGTATTTATAATTAAAGAAACAAGTTTCTAGGGGAATTCTTGTCGAAATTTTTGAGAAAAATGTAATGTTTATCTGCGCCAATAGATGTAAAATCGTTTGATATTGAATGATATTCAACACCAACGTTTGATAGTTAGTCGTTTATTTATAATCAAAGAAACAAGTTTCTAGGGGAATTCTTGTCGAAATTTTTGTGAAAAATTTAATGTTTATCTGCGCCAATAGATGTAAAATCGTTTGATAATGAATGATATTCAATACCAACGTTGGATAGTTAGTCTTTTATTTATAATTAAAGAAACAAGTATCTGGGGGAATTGTTGTCGACTTTTTTGTAAAAAATGTAATGTTTATCTGCGTCAATGGATATAAAATCGTTTGATAGTGAATGATATTCAATACAAACGTTTGATAGTTAGTCGTTTATTTATAATGAAAGAAACAAGTTTCTAGGGGAATTCTTGTCGAAATTTTTGAGAAAAATTTAATGTTTATCTGCGGCAATATATGTAAAATCGTTTGATATTGAATGATATTCAATGCCAACGTTTGATAGTTAGTCGTTTATTTATAATTAAAGAAACAAGTTTCTGGGGGAATTCCTGTCTAAATTTTTGTGAAAATGTAATGTTTATCTGCGCCAATAGATGTAAAATCGTTTGATAGTGAATTATATTCAATACCAACGTTTGATAGTTAGTCATTTATTTATAATTAAAGAAACATGTTTCTAGAGGAATTCTTGTCGAAATTTTAGAGAAAAATGTAATGTTTATCTGCGCCAATAGATGTAAAATCGTTTGATATTGAATGATATTCAATACCAACGTTTGATAGTTAGTCGTTTATTTATAATTAAAGAAACAAGTTTCTGGGATAATTCTTGTCAAAATTTTTGTGAAAAATTTAATGTTTATCTGCGCCAATAGATGTAAAATCGTTTGATAGTGAATTATATTCAATACCAACGTTTGATAGTTAGTCGAGTATTTATAATTAAAGAAACAAGTTTCTAGGGGAATTCTTGTCTAAATTTTTGAGAAAAATGTAATGTTTATCTGCGCCAATAGATGTAAAATCATTTGATATTGAATGATATTCAATACCAACGTTTGATAGTTAGTCGTTTATTTATAATCAAAGAAACAAGTTTCTAGGGGAATTCTTGTCGAAATTTTTGTGAAAAATTTAATGTTTATCTGCGCCAATACATGTAAAATCGTTTGATAATGAATGATATTCAATAGCAACTTTGGATAGTTAGTCTTTTATTTATAATTAAAGAAACAAGTATCTGGGGGAATTGTTGTCGACTTTTTTGTAAAAAATGTAATGTTTATCTGCGTCAATGGATATAAAATCGTTTGATAGTGAATGATATTCAATACAAACGTTTGATAGTTAGTCGTTTATTTATAATGAAAGAAACAAGTTTCTAGGGGAATTCTTGTCGAAATTTTTGAGAAAAATTTAATGTTTATCTGCGGCAATAGATGTAAAATCGTTTGATATTGAATGATATTCAATGCCAACGTTTGATAGTTAGTCATTTATTTATAATTAAAGAAACATGTTTCTAGGGGAATTCTTGTCGAAATTTTAGAGAAAAATGTAATGTTTATCTGCGCCAATAGATGTAAAATCGTTTGATATTGAATGATATTCAATACCAACGTTTGATAGTTAGTCGTTTATTTATAATTAAAGAAACAAGATTCTGGGGAAATTCTTGTCAAAATTTTTGTGAAAAATTTAATGTTTATCTGCCCCAATAGATGTAAAATCGTTTGATAGTGAATGATATAATACCAACGTCTGATAGTTAGTCATTTATTTATAATTAAAGAAACAAGTTTCTAGGGGAATGCTTGTCGAAATTTTTGAGAAAAATGTATGTTTATCTGCGCCAATAGATGTAAAATCGTTTGATAGTGAATTATATTCAATACCAACGTTTGATAGTTAGTCGAGTATTTATAATTAAAGAAACAAGTTTCTAGGGGAATTCTTGTCGAAATTTTTGAGAAAAATGTAATGTTTGTCTGCGCCAATAGATGTAAAATCGTTTGATATTGAATGATATTCAATACCAACGTTTGATAGTTAGTCGTTTATTTATAATCAAAGAAACAAGTTTCTAGGGGAATTCTTGTCGAAATTTTTGTGAAAAATTTAATGTTTATCTGCGCCAATAGATGTAAAATCGTTTGATAATGAATGATATTCAATACCAACGTTGGATAGTTAGTCTTTTATTTATAATTAAAGAAACAAGTATCTGGGGGAATTGTTGTCGACTTTTTTGTAAAAAATGTAATGTTTATCTGCGTCAATGGATGTAAAATCGTTTGATAGTGAATTATATTCAATACCAACGTTTGATAGTTAGTCATTTATTTATAATTAAAGAAACATGTTTCTAGAGGAATTCTTGTCGAAATTTTAGAGAAAAATGTAATGTTTATCTGCGCCAATAGATGTAAAATCGTTTGATATTGAATGATATTCAATACCAACGTTTGATAGTTAGTCGTTTATTTATAATTAAAGAAACAAGATTCTGGGGAAATTCTTGTCAAAATTTTTGTGAAAAATTTAATGTTTATCTGCGCCAATAGATGTAAAATCGTTTGATATTGAATGATATTCAACACCAACGTTTGATAGTTAGTCGTTTATTTATAATCAAAGAAACAAGTTTCTAGGGGAATTCTTGTCGAAATTTTTGTGAAAAATTTAATGTTTATCTGCGCCAATAGATGTAAAATCGTTTGATAATGAATGATATTCAATACCAACGTTGGATAGTTAGTCTTTTATTTATAATTAAAGAAACAAGTATCTGGGGGAATTGTTGTCGACTTTTTTGTAAAAAATGTAATGTTTATCTGCGTCAATGGATATAAAATCGTTTGATAGTGAATGATATTCAATACAAACGTTTGATAGTTAGTCGTTTATTTATAATGAAAGAAACAAGTTTCTAGGGGAATTCTTGTCGAAATTTTTGAGAAAAATTTAATGTTTATCTGCGGCAATATATGTAAAATCGTTTGATATTGAATGATATTCAATGCCAACGTTTGATAGTTAGTCGTTTATTTATAATTAAAGAAACAAGTTTCTGGGGGAATTCCTGTCTAAATTTTTGTGAAAATGTAATGTTTATCTGCGCCAATAGATGTAAAATCGTTTGATAGTGAATTATATTCAATACCAACGTTTGATAGTTAGTCATTTATTTATAATTAAAGAAACATGTTTCTAGAGGAATTCTTGTCGAAATTTTAGAGAAAAATGTAATGTTTATCTGCGCCAATAGATGTAAAATCGTTTGATATTGAATGATATTCAATACCAACGTTTGATAGTTAGTCTTTCATTTATAATTAAAGAAACAAGTTTCTGGGGGAATTGTCGACTTTTTTGTGAAAAATGTAATGTTTATCTGCGCCAATGGATGTAAAATCGTTTGATAGTGAATGATATTCAATACCAACGATTGATAGTTAGTCGTTTATTCAAATGAAAGAAACAAGTTTCTAGGGGAATTCTTGTCGAAATTTTTGAGAAAAATTTAATGTTTATCTGCGCCAATAGATGTAAAATCGTTTGATAGTGAATTATATTCAATACCAACGTTGATAGTTAGTCGAGTATTTATAATTAAAGAAACAAGTTTCTAGGGGAATTCTTGTCGAAATTTTTGAGAAAAATGTAATGTTTATCTGCGCCAATAGATGTAAAATCATTTGATATTGAATGATATTCAATACCAACGTTTGATAGTTAGTCGTTTATTTATAATCAAAGAAACAAGTTTCTAGGGGAATTCTTGTCGAAATTTTTGTGAAAAATTTAATGTTTATCTGCGCCAATAGATGTAAAATCGTTTGATAATGAATGATATTCAATACCAACGTTGGATAGTTAGTCTTTTATTTATAATTAAAGAAACAAGTATCTGGGGGAATTGTTGTCGACTTTTTTGTAAAAAATGTAATGTTTATCTGCGTCAATGGATATAAAATCGTTTGATAGTGAATGATATTCAATACAAACGTTTGATAGTTAGTCGTTTATTTATAATGAAAGAAACAAGTTTCTAGGGGAATTCTTGTCGAAATTTTTGAGAAAAATTTAATGTTTATCTGCGGCAATAGATGTAAAATCGTTTGATATTGAATGATATTCAATGCCAACGTTTGATAGTTAGTCGTTTATTTATAATTAAAGAAACAAGTTTCTGGGGAAATTCTTGTCAAAATTTTTGTGAAAAATTTAATGTTTATCTGCGCCAATAGATGTAAAATCGTTTGATAGTGAATGATATAATACCAACGTCTGATAGTTAGTCGTTTATTTATAATTAAAGAAACAAGTTTCTAGGGGAATTCTTGTCGAAATTTTTGAGAAAAATGTAATGTTTATCTGCGCCAATAGATGTAAAATCGTTTGATAGTGAATTATATTCAATACCAACGTTTGATAGTTAGTCGTTTATTTATAATTAAAGAAACAATTTTCTGGGGGAATTCTTGTCAAAATTTTTGTGAAAAATGTAATGTTTATCTGCGCCAATGGATGTAAAATCGTTTGATATTGAATGATATTCAATACCAACGTTTGATAGTCGTTTATTTATAATTAAAGAAACAAGATTCTGGGGGAATTCTTGTCAAAATTTTTGTGAAAAATTTAATGTTTATCTGCGCCAATAGATGTAAAATCGTTTGATAGTGAATGATATATAATACCAACGTTTGATAGTTAGTCATTTATTTATAATTAAAGAAACAAGTTGCTAGGGGAATTCTTGTCGAAATTTTTGAGAAAAATGTAATGTTTATCTGCGCCAATAGATGTAAAATCGTTTGATAGTGAATTATATTCAATACCAACGTTGATAGTTAGTCGAGTATTTATAATTAAAGAAACAAGTTTCTAGGGGAATTCTTGTCGAAATTTTTGAGAAAAATGTAATGTTTATCTGCGCCAATAGATGTAAAATCATTTGATATTGAATGATATTCAATACCAACGTTTGATAGTTAGTCGTTTATTTATAATCAAAGAAACAAGTTTCTAGGGGAATTCTTGTCGAAATTTTTGTGAAAAATTTAATGTTTATCTGCGCCAATAGATGTAAAATCGTTTGATAATGAATGATATTCAATACCAACGTTGGATAGTTAGTCTTTTATTTATAATTAAAGAAACAAGTATCTGGGGGAATTGTTGTCGACTTTTTTGTAAAAAATGTAATGTTTATCTGCGTCAATGGATATAAAATCGTTTGATAGTGAATGATATTCAATACAAACGTTTGATAGTTAGTCGTTTATTTATAATGAAAGAAACAAGTTTCTAGGGGAATTCTTGTCGAAATTTTTGAGAAAAATTTAATGTTTATCTGCGGCAATAGATGTAAAATCGTTTGATATTGAATGATATTCAATGCCAACGTTTGATAGTTAGTCGTTTATTTATAATTAAAGAAACAAGTTTCTGGGGAAATTCTTGTCAAAATTTTTGTGAAAAATTTAATGTTTATCTGCGCCAATAGATGTAAAATCGTTTGATAGTGAATGATATAATACCAACGTCTGATAGTTAGTCGTTTATTTATAATTAAAGAAACAAGTTTCTAGGGGAATTCTTGTCGAAATTTTTGAGAAAAATGTAATGTTTATCTGCGCCAATAGATGTAAAATCGTTTGATAGTGAATTATATTCAATACCAACGTTTGATAGTTAGTCGTTTATTTATAATTAAAGAAACAATTTTCTGGGGGAAATCTTGTCAAAATTTTTGTGAAAAATGTAATGTTTATCTGCGCCAATGGATGTAAAATCGTTTGATATTGAATGATATTCAATACCAACGTTTGATAGTCGTTTATTTATAATTAAAGAAACAAGATTCTGGGGGAATTCTTGTCAAAATTTTTGTGAAAAATTTAATGTTTATCTGCGCCAATAGATGTAAAATCGTTTGATAGTGAATGATATATAATACCAACGTTTGATAGTTAGTCATTTATTTATAATTAAAGAAACAAGTTGCTAGGGGAATTCTTGTCGAAATTTTTGAGAAAAATGTAATGTTTATCTGCGCCAATAGATGTAAAATCGTTTGATATTGAATGATATTCAATACCAACGTTTGATAGTTAGTCGTTTAATTATAATCAAAGAAACAAGTTTCTAGGGGAATTCTTGTCGAAATTTTTGTGAAAAATTTAATGTTTATCTGCGCCAATAGATGTAAAATCGTTTGATAATGAATGATATTCAATACCAACGTTGGATAGTTAGTCTTTTATTTATAATTAAAGAAACAAGTATCTGGGGGAATTGTTGTCGATTTTTTTGTAAAAAATTTAATGTTTATCTGCGTCAATGGATATAAAATCGTTTGATAGTGAATGATATTCAATACAAACGTTTGATAGTTAGTCGTTTATTTATAATGAAAGAAACAAGTTTCTAGGGGAATCCTTGTCGAAATTTTTGAGAAAAATTTAATGTTTATCTGCGGCAATAGATGTAAAATCGTTTGATATTGAATGATATTCAATGCCAACGTTTGATAGTTAGTCGTTTATTTATAATTAAAGAAACAAGTTTCTGGGGGAATTCCTGTCTAAATTTTTGTGAAAATGTAATGTTTATCTGCGCCAATAGATGTAAAATCGTTTGATAGTGAATTATATTCAATACCAACGTTTGATAGTTAGTCATTTATTTATAATTAAAGAAACAAGTTTCTAGGGGAATTCTTGTCGAAATTTTAGAGAAAAATGTAATGTTTATCTGCGCCAATAGATGTAAAATCGTTTGATATTGAATGATATTCAATACCAACGTTTGATAGTTAGTCTTTCATTTATAATTAAAGAAACAAGTTTCTGGGGGAATTGTCGACTTTTTTGTGAAAAATGTAATGTTTATCTGCGCCAATGGATGTAAAATCGTTTGATAGTGAATGATATTCAATACCAACGATTGATAGTTAGTCGTTTATTCAAATGAAAGAAACAAGTTTCTAGGGGAATTCTTGTCGAAATTTTTGAGAAAAATTTAATGTTTATCTGCGCCAATAGATGTAAAATCGTTTGATAGTGAATTATATTCAATACCAACGTTGATAGTTAGTCGAGTATTTATAATTAAAGAAACAAGTTTCTAGGGGAATTCTTGTCGAAATTTTTGAGAAAAATGTAATGTTTATCTGCGCCAATAGATGTAAAATCATTTGATATTGAATGATATTCAATACCAACGTTTGATAGTTAGTCGTTTATTTATAATCAAAGAAACAAGTTTCTAGGGGAATTCTTGTCGAAATTTTTGTGAAAAATTTAATGTTTATCTGCGCCAATAGATGTAAAATCGTTTGATAATGAATGATATTCAATACCAACGTTGGATAGTTAGTCTTTTATTTATAATTAAAGAAACAAGTATCTGGGGGAATTGTTGTCGACTTTTTTGTAAAAAATGTAATGTTTATCTGCGTCAATGGATATAAAATCGTTTGATAGTGAATGATATTCAATACAAACGTTTGATAGTTAGTCGTTTATTTATAATGAAAGAAACAAGTTTCTAGGGGAATTCTTGTCGAAATTTTTGAGAAAAATTTAATGTTTATCTGCGGCAATAGATGTAAAATCGTTTGATATTGAATGATATTCAATGCCAACGTTTGATAGTTAGTCGTTTATTTATAATTAAAGAAACAAGTTTCTGGGGAAATTCTTGTCAAAATTTTTGTGAAAAATTTAATGTTTATCTGCGCCAATAGATGTAAAATCGTTTGATAGTGAATGATATAATACCAACGTCTGATAGTTAGTCGTTTATTTATAATTAAAGAAACAAGTTTCTAGGGGAATTCTTGTCGAAATTTTTGAGAAAAATGTAATGTTTATCTGCGCCAATAGATGTAAAATCGTTTGATAGTGAATTATATTCAATACCAACGTTTGATAGTTAGTCGTTTATTTATAATTAAAGAAACAATTTTCTGGGGGAAATCTTGTCAAAATTTTTGTGAAAAATGTAATGTTTATCTGCGCCAATGGATGTAAAATCGTTTGATATTGAATGATATTCAATACCAACGTTTGATAGTCGTTTATTTATAATTAAAGAAACAAGATTCTGGGGGAATTCTTGTCAAAATTTTTGTGAAAAATTTAATGTTTATCTGCGCCAATAGATGTAAAATCGTTTGATAGTGAATGATATATAATACCAACGTTTGATAGTTAGTCATTTATTTATAATTAAAGAAACAAGTTGCTAGGGGAATTCTTGTCGAAATTTTTGAGAAAAATGTAATGTTTATCTGCGCCAATAGATGTAAAATCGTTTGATATTGAATGATATTCAATACCAACGTTTGATAGTTAGTCGTTTAATTATAATCAAAGAAACAAGTTTCTAGGGGAATTCTTGTCGAAATTTTTGTGAAAAATTTAATGTTTATCTGCGCCAATAGATGTAAAATCGTTTGATAATGAATGATATTCAATACCAACGTTGGATAGTTAGTCTTTTATTTATAATTAAAGAAACAAGTATCTGGGGGAATTGTTGTCGATTTTTTTGTAAAAAATTTAATGTTTATCTGCGTCAATGGATATAAAATCGTTTGATAGTGAATGATATTCAATACAAACGTTTGATAGTTAGTCGTTTATTTATAATGAAAGAAACAAGTTTCTAGGGGAATCCTTGTCGAAATTTTTGAGAAAAATTTAATGTTTATCTGCGGCAATAGATGTAAAATCGTTTGATATTGAATGATATTCAATGCCAACGTTTGATAGTTAGTCGTTTATTTATAATTAAAGAAACAAGTTTCTGGGGGAATTCCTGTCTAAATTTTTGTGAAAATGTAATGTTTATCTGCGCCAATAGATGTAAAATCGTTTGATAGTGAATTATATTCAATACCAACGTTTGATAGTTAGTCATTTATTTATAATTAAAGAAACAAGTTTCTAGGGGAATTCTTGTCGAAATTTTAGAGAAAAATGTAATGTTTATCTGCGCCAATAGATGTAAAATCGTTTGATATTGAATGATATTCAATACCAACGTTTGATAGTTAGTCTTTCATTTATAATTAAAGAAACAAGTTTCTGGGGGAATTGTCGACTTTTTTGTGAAAAATGTAATGTTTATCTGCGCCAATGGATGTAAAATCGTTTGATAGTGAATGATATTCAATACCAACGATTGATAGTTAGTCGTTTATTCAAATGAAAGAAACAAGTTTCTAGGGGAATTCTTGTCGAAATTTTTGAGAAAAATTTAATGTTTATCTGCGCCAATAGATGTAAAATCGTTTGATAGTGAATTATATTCAATACCAACGTTGATAGTTAGTCGAGTATTTATAATTAAAGAAACAAGTTTCTAGGGGAATTCTTGTCGAAATTTTTGAGAAAAATGTAATGTTTATCTGCGCCAATAGATGTAAAATCATTTGATATTGAATGATATTCAATACCAACGTTTGATAGTTAGTCGTTTATTTATAATCAAAGAAACAAGTTTCTAGGGGAATTCTTGTCGAAATTTTTGTGAAAAATTTAATGTTTATCTGCGCCAATAGATGTAAAATCGTTTGATAATGAATGATATTCAATACCAACGTTGGATAGTTAGTCTTTTATTTATAATTAAAGAAACAAGTATCTGGGGGAATTGTTGTCGACTTTTTTGTAAAAAATGTAATGTTTATCTGCGTCAATGGATATAAAATCGTTTGATAGTGAATGATATTCAATACAAACGTTTGATAGTTAGTCGTTTATTTATAATGAAAGAAACAAGTTTCTAGGGGAATTCTTGTCGAAATTTTTGAGAAAAATTTAATGTTTATCTGCGGCAATAGATGTAAAATCGTTTGATATTGAATGATATTCAATGCCAACGTTTGATAGTTAGTCGTTTATTTATAATTAAAGAAACAAGTTTCTGGGGAAATTCTTGTCAAAATTTTTGTGAAAAATTTAATGTTTATCTGCGCCAATAGATGTAAAATCGTTTGATAGTGAATGATATAATACCAACGTCTGATAGTTAGTCGTTTATTTATAATTAAAGAAACAAGTTTCTAGGGGAATTCTTGTCGAAATTTTTGAGAAAAATGTAATGTTTATCTGCGCCAATAGATGTAAAATCGTTTGATAGTGAATTATATTCAATACCAACGTTTGATAGTTAGTCGTTTATTTATAATTAAAGAAACAATTTTCTGGGGGAATTCTTGTCAAAATTTTTGTGAAAAATGTAATGTTTATCTGCGCCAATGGATGTAAAATCGTTTGATATTGAATGATATTCAATACCAACGTTTGATAGTCGTTTATTTATAATTAAAGAAACAAGATTCTGGGGGAATTCTTGTCAAAATTTTTGTGAAAAATTTAATGTTTATCTGCGCCAATAGATGTAAAATCGTTTGATAGTGAATGATATATAATACCAACGTTTGATAGTTAGTCATTTATTTATAATTAAAGAAACAAGTTGCTAGGGGAATTCTTGTCGAAATTTTTGAGAAAAATGTAATGTTTATCTGCGCCAATAGATGTAAAATCGTTTGATAGTGAATTATATTCAATACCAACGTTGATAGTTAGTCGAGTATTTATAATTAAAGAAACAAGTTTCTAGGGGAATTCTTGTCGAAATTTTTGAGAAAAATGTAATGTTTATCTGCGCCAATAGATGTAAAATCATTTGATATTGAATGATATTCAATACCAACGTTTGATAGTTAGTCGTTTATTTATAATCAAAGAAACAAGTTTCTAGGGGAATTCTTGTCGAAATTTTTGTGAAAAATTTAATGTTTATCTGCGCCAATAGATGTAAAATCGTTTGATAATGAATGATATTCAATACCAACGTTGGATAGTTAGTCTTTTATTTATAATTAAAGAAACAAGTATCTGGGGGAATTGTTGTCGACTTTTTTGTAAAAAATGTAATGTTTATCTGCGTCAATGGATATAAAATCGTTTGATAGTGAATGATATTCAATACAAACGTTTGATAGTTAGTCGTTTATTTATAATGAAAGAAACAAGTTTCTAGGGGAATTCTTGTCGAAATTTTTGAGAAAAATTTAATGTTTATCTGCGGCAATAGATGTAAAATCGTTTGATATTGAATGATATTCAATGCCAACGTTTGATAGTTAGTCGTTTATTTATAATTAAAGAAACAAGTTTCTGGGGAAATTCTTGTCAAAATTTTTGTGAAAAATTTAATGTTTATCTGCGCCAATAGATGTAAAATCGTTTGATAGTGAATGATATAATACCAACGTCTGATAGTTAGTCGTTTATTTATAATTAAAGAAACAAGTTTCTAGGGGAATTCTTGTCGAAATTTTTGAGAAAAATGTAATGTTTATCTGCGCCAATAGATGTAAAATCGTTTGATAGTGAATTATATTCAATACCAACGTTTGATAGTTAGTCGTTTATTTATAATTAAAGAAACAATTTTCTGGGGGAATTCTTGTCAAAATTTTTGTGAAAAATGTAATGTTTATCTGCGCCAATGGATGTAAAATCGTTTGATATTGAATGATATTCAATACCAACGTTTGATAGTCGTTTATTTATAATTAAAGAAACAAGATTCTGGGGGAATTCTTGTCAAAATTTTTGTGAAAAATTTAATGTTTATCTGCGCCAATAGATGTAAAATCGTTTGATAGTGAATGATATATAATACCAACGTTTGATAGTTAGTCATTTATTTATAATTAAAGAAACAAGTTGCTAGGGGAATTCTTGTCGAAATTTTTGAGAAAAATGTAATGTTTATCTGCGCCAATAGATGTAAAATCGTTTGATAGTGAATTATATTCAATACCAACGTTTGATAGTTAGTCGTTTATTTATAATTAAAGAAACAATTTTCTGGGGGAATTCTTTTCTAAATTTTTGTGAAAAATGTAATGTTTATCTGCGCCAATAGATGTAAAATCGTTTGATATTGAATGATATTCAATACCAACGTTTGATAGTTAGTCTTTTATTTATAATTAAAGAAACAAGTATCTGGGGGAATTGTTGTCGATTTTTTTGTAAAAAATTTAATGTTTATCTGCGTCAATGGATATAAAATCGTTTGATAGTGAATGATATTCAATACAAACGTTTGATAGTTAGTCGTTTATTTATAATGAAAGAAACAAGTTTCTAGGGGAATTCTTGTCGAAATTTTTGAGAAAAATTTAATGTTTATCTGCGGCAATAGATGTAAAATCGTTTGATATTGAATGATATTCAATGCCAACGTTTGATAGTTAGTCGTTTATTTATAATTAAAGAAACAAGTTTCTGGGGGAATTCCTGTCTAAATTTTTGTGAAAATGTAATGTTTATCTGCGCCAATAGATGTAAAATCGTTTGATAGTGAATTATATTCAATACCAACGTTTGATAGTTAGTCATTTATTTATAATTAAAGAAACAAGTTTCTAGGGGAATTCTTGTCGAAATTTTAGAGAAAAATGTAATGTTTATCTGCGCCAATAGATGTAAAATCGTTTGATATTGAATGATATTCAATACCAACGTTGGATAGTTAGTCTTTTATTTATAATTAAAGAAACAAGTTTCTAGGGAAATTCTTGTCAAAATTTTTGTGAAAAATTTAATGTTTATCTGCGTCAATGGATATAAAATCGTTTGATAGTGAATGATATTCAATACAAACGTTTGATAGTTAGTCGTTTATTTATAATGAAAGAAACAAGTTTCTAGGGGAATTCTTGTCGAAATTTTTGAGAAAAATTTAATGTTTATCTGCGGCAATAGATGTAAAATCGTTTGATATTGAATGATATTCAATACCAACGTTTGATAGTTAGTCTTTCATTTATAATTAAAGAAACAAGTTTCTGGGGGAATTGTCGACTTTTTTGTGAAAAATGTAATGTTTATCTGCGCCAATGGATGTAAAATCGTTTGATAGTGAATGATATTCAATACCAACGATTGATAGTTAGTCGTTTATTCAAATGAAAGAAACAAGTTTCTAGGGGAATTCTTGTCGAAATTTTTGAGAAAAATTTAATGTTTATCTGCGCCAATAGATGTAAAATCGTTTGATAGTGAATTATATTCAATACCAACGTTGATAGTTAGTCGAGTATTTATAATTAAAGAAACAAGTTTCTAGGGGAATTCTTGTCGAAATTTTTGAGAAAAATGTAATGTTTATCTGCGCCAATAGATGTAAAATCATTTGATATTGAATGATATTCAATACCAACGTTTGATAGTTAGTCGTTTATTTATAATCAAAGAAACAAGTTTCTAGGGGAATTCTTGTCGAAATTTTTGTGAAAAATTTAATGTTTATCTGCGCCAATAGATGTAAAATCGTTTGATAATGAATGATATTCAATACCAACGTTGGATAGTTAGTCTTTTATTTATAATTAAAGAAACAAGTATCTGGGGGAATTGTTGTCGACTTTTTTGTAAAAAATGTAATGTTTATCTGCGTCAATGGATATAAAATCGTTTGATAGTGAATGATATTCAATACAAACGTTTGATAGTTAGTCGTTTATTTATAATGAAAGAAACAAGTTTCTAGGGGAATTCTTGTCGAAATTTTTGAGAAAAATTTAATGTTTATCTGCGGCAATAGATGTAAAATCGTTTGATATTGAATGATATTCAATGCCAACGTTTGATAGTTAGTCGTTTATTTATAATTAAAGAAACAAGTTTCTGGGGAAATTCTTGTCAAAATTTTTGTGAAAAATTTAATGTTTATCTGCGCCAATAGATGTAAAATCGTTTGATAGTGAATGATATAATACCAACGTCTGATAGTTAGTCGTTTATTTATAATTAAAGAAACAAGTTTCTAGGGGAATTCTTGTCGAAATTTTTGAGAAAAATGTAATGTTTATCTGCGCCAATAGATGTAAAATCGTTTGATAGTGAATTATATTCAATACCAACGTTTGATAGTTAGTCGTTTATTTATAATTAAAGAAACAATTTTCTGGGGGAATTCTTGTCAAAATTTTTGTGAAAAATGTAATGTTTATCTGCGCCAATCGATGTAAAATCGTTTGATATTGAATGATATTCAATACCAACGTTTGATAGTCGTTTATTTATAATTAAAGAAACAAGATTCTGGGGGAATTCTTGTCAAAATTTTTGTGAAAAATTTAATGTTTATCTGCGCCAATAGATGTAAAATCGTTTGATAGTGAATGCTATATAATACCAACGTTTGATAGTTAGTCATTTATTTATAATTAAAGAAACAAGTTGCTAGGGGAATTCTTGTCGAAATTTTTGAGAAAAATGTAATGTTTATCTGCGCCAATAGATGTAAAATCGTTTGATAGTGAATTATATTCAATACCAACGTTGATAGTTAGTCGAGTATTTATAATTAAAGAAACAAGTTTCTAGGGGAATTCTTGTCGAAATTTTTGAGAAAAATGTAATGTTTATCTGCGCCAATAGATGTAAAATCATTTGATATTGAATGATATTCAATACCAACGTTTGATAGTTAGTCGTTTATTTATAATCAAAGAAACAAGTTTCTAGGGGAATTCTTGTCGAAATTTTTGTGAAAAATTTAATGTTTATCTGCGCCAATAGATGTAAAATCGTTTGATAATGAATGATATTCAATACCAACGTTGGATAGTTAGTCTTTTATTTATAATTAAAGAAACAAGTATCTGGGGGAATTGTTGTCGACTTTTTTGTAAAAAATGTAATGTTTATCTGCGTCAATGGATATAAAATCGTTTGATAGTGAATGATATTCAATACAAACGTTTGATAGTTAGTCGTTTATTTATAATGAAAGAAACAAGTTTCTAGGGGAATTCTTGTGGAAATTTTTGAGAAAAATTTAATGTTTATCTGCGGCAATAGATGTAAAATCGTTTGATATTGAATGATATTCAATGCCAACATTTGATAGTTAGTCGTTTATTTATAATTAAAGAAACAAGTTTCTGGGGGAATTCCTGTCTAAATTTTTGTGAAAATGTAATGTTTATCTGCGCCAATAGATGTAAAATCGTTTGATAGTGAATTATATTCAATACCAACGTTTGATAGTTAGTCATTTATTTATAATTAAAGAAACATGTTTCTAGGGGAATTCTTGTCGAAATTTTAGAGAAAAATGTAATGTTTATCTGCGCCAATAGATGTAAAATCGTTTGATATTGAATGATATTCAATACCAACGTTTGATAGTTAGTCGTTTATTTATAATTAAAGAAACAAGTTTCTGGGGAAATTCTTGTCAAAATTTTTGTGAAAAATTTAATGTTTATCTGCGCCAATAGATGTAAAATCGTTTGATAGTGAATGATATAATACCAACGTGTGATAGTTAGTCGTTTATTTATAATTAAAGAAACAAGTTTCTAGGGGAATTCTTGTCGAAATTTTTGAGAAAAATGTAATGTTTATCTGCGCCAATAGATGTAAAATCGTTTGATATTGAATGATATTCAATACCAACGTTTGATAGTTAGTCTTTTATTTATAATTAAAGAAACAAGTTTCTGGGGGAATTGTTGTCGACTTTTTTGTGAAAAATGTAATGTTTATCTGCGCCAATGGATGTAAAATCGTTTGATAGTGAATGATATTCAATACCAACGATTGATAGTTAGTCGTTTATTAAAATAAAAGAAACAAGTTTCTAGGGGAATTCTTGTCGAAATTTTTGAGAAAAATTTAATGTTTATCTGCGCCAATAGATGTAAAATCGTTTGATAGTGAATTATATTCAATACCAACGTTTGATAGTTAGTCGAGTATTTATAATTAAAGAAACAAGTTTCTAGGGGAATTCTTGTCGAAATTTTAGAGAAAAATGTAATGTTTATCTGCGCCAATAGATGTAAAATCGTTTGATATTGAATGATATTCAATACCAACGTTTGATAGTTAGTCGTTTAATTATAATCAAAGAAACAAGTTTCTAGGGGAATTCTTGTCGAAATTTTTGTGAAAAATTTAATGTTTATCTGCGCCAATAGATGTAAAATCGTTTGATAATGAATGATATTCAATACCAACGTTGGATAGTTAGTCTTTTATTTATAATTAAAGAAACAAGTATCTGGGGGAATTGTTGTCGATTTTTTTGTAAAAAATTTAATGTTTATCTGCGTCAATGGATATAAAATCGTTTGATAGTGAATGATATTCAATACAAACGTTTGATAGTTAGTCGTTTATTTATAATGAAAGAAACAATTTTCTGGGGGAATTCTTTTCTAAATTTTTGTGAAAAATGTAATGTTTATCTGCGCCAATAGATGTAAAATCGTTTGATATTGAATGATATTCAATACCAACGTTTGATAGTTAGTCTTTTATTTATAATTAAAGAAACAAGTTTCTGGGGGAATTGTTGTCGACTTTTTTGTGAAAAATGTAATGTTTATCTGCGCCAATGGATGTAAAATCGTTTGATAGTGAATGATATTCAATACCAACGATTGATAGTTAGTCGTTTATTAAAATAAAAGAAACAAGTTTCTAGGGGAATTCTTGTCGAAATTTTTGAGAAAAATTTAATGTTTATCTGCGCCAATAGATGTAAAATCGTTTGATAGTGAATTATATTCAATACCAACGTTTGATAGTTAGTCGAGTATTTATAATTAAAGAAACAAGTTTCTAGGGGAATTCTTGTCGAAATTTTAGAGAAAAATGTAATGTTTATCTGCGCCAATAGATGTAAAATCGTTTGATATTGAATGATATTCAATACCAACGTTTGATAGTTAGTCGTTTAATTATAATCAAAGAAACAAGTTTCTAGGGGAATTCTTGTCGAAATTTTTGTGAAAAATTTAATGTTTATCTGCGCCAATAGATGTAAAATCGTTTGATAATGAATGATATTCAATACCAACGTTGGATAGTTAGTCTTTTATTTATAATTAAAGAAACAAGTATCTGGGGGAATTGTTGTCGATTTTTTTGTAAAAAATTTAATGTTTATCTGCGTCAATGGATATAAAATCGTTTGATAGTGAATGATATTCAATACAAACGTTTGATAGTTAGTCGTTTATTTATAATGAAAGAAACAAGTTTCTAGGGGAATTCTTGTCGAAATTTTTGAGAAAAATTTAATGTTTATCTGCGGCAATAGATGTAAAATCATTTGATATTGAATGATATTCAATGCCAACGTTTGATAGTTAGTCGTTTATTTATAATTAAAGAAACAAGTTTCTGGGGGAATTCCTGTCTAAATTTTTGTGAAAATGTAATGTTTATCTGCGCCAATAGATGTAAAATCGTTTGATAGTGAATTATATTCAATACCAACGTTTGATAGTTAGTCATTTATTTATAATTAAAGAAACATGTTTCTAGGGGAATTCTTGTCGAAATTTTAGAGAAAAATGTAATGTTTATCTGCGCCAATAGATGTAAAATCGTTTGATATTGAATGATATTCAATACCAACGTTTGATAGTTAGTCGTTTATTTATAATTAAAGAAACAAGTTTCTGGGGAAATTCTTGTCAAAATTTTTGTGAAAAATTTAATGTTTATCTGCGCCAATAGATGTAAAATCGTTTGATAGTGAATGATATAATACCAACGTCTGATAGTTAGTCGTTTATTTATAATTAAAGAAACAAGTTTCTAGGGGAATTCTTGTCGAAATTTTTGAGAAAAATGTAATGTTTATCTGCGCCAATAGATGTAAAATCGTTTGATAGTGAATTATATTCAATACCAACGTTTGATAGTTAGTCGTTTATTTATAATTAAAGAAACAATTTTCTGGGGGAGTTCTTGTCAAAATTTTTGTGAAAAATGTAATGTTTATCTGCGCCAATGGATGTAAAATCGTTTGATATTAAATGATATTCAATACCAACGTTTGATAGTCGTTTATTTATAATTAAAGAAACAAGATTCTGGGGGAATTCTTGTCAAAATTTTTGTGAAAAATTTAATGTTTATCTGCGCCAATAGATGTAAAATCGTTTGATAGTGAATGATATATAATACCAACGTTTGATAGTTAGTCATTTATTTATAATTAAAGAAACAAGTTGCTAGGGGAATTCTTGTCGAAATTTTTGAGAAAAATGTAATGTTTATCTGCGCCAATAGATGTAAAATCGTTTGATAGTGAATTATATTCAATACCAACGTGTGATAGCTAGTCGTTTATTTATAATTAAAGAAACAATTTTCTGGGGGAATTCTTTTCTAAATTTTTGTGAAAAATGTAATGTTTATCTGCGCCAATAGATGTAAAATCGTTTGATATTGAATGATATTCAATACCAACGTTTGATAGTTAGTCTTTTATTTATAATTAAAGAAACAAGTTTCTGGGGGAATTGTTGTCGACTTTTTTGTGAAAAATGTAATGTTTATCTGCGCCAATGGATGTAAAATCGTTTGATAGTGAATGATATTCAATACCAACGATTGATAGTTAGTCGTTTATTAAAATAAAAGAAACAAGTTTCTAGGGGAATTCTTGTCGAAATTTTTGAGAAAAATTTAATGTTTATCTGCGCCAATAGATGTAAAATCGTTTGATAGTGAATTATATTCAATACCAACGTTTGATAGTTAGTCGAGTATTTATAATTAAAGAAACAAGTTTCTAGGGGAATTCTTGTCGAAATTTTAGAGAAAAATGTAATGTTTATCTGCGCCAATAGATGTAAAATCGTTTGATATTGAATGATATTCAATACCAACGTTTGATAGTTAGTCGTTTAATTATAATCAAAGAAACAAGTTTCTAGAGGAATTCTTGTCGAAATTTTTGTGAAAAATTTAATGTTTATCTGCGCCAATAGATGTAAAATCGTTTGATAATGAATGATATTCAATACCAACGTTGGATAGTTAGTCTTTTATTTATAATTAAAGAAACAAGTATCTGGGGGAATTGTTGTCGATTTTTTTGTAAAAAATTTAATGTTTATCTGCGTCAATGGATATAAAATCGTTTGATAGTGAATGATATTCAATACAAACGTTTGATAGTTAGTCGTTTATTTATAATGAAAGAAACAATTTTCTGGGGGAATTCTTTTCTAAATTTTTGTGAAAAATGTAATGTTTATCTGCGCCAATAGATGTAAAATCGTTTGATATTGAATGATATTCAATACCAACGTTTGATAGTTAGTCTTTTATTTATAATTAAAGAAACAAGTTTCTGGGGGAATTGTTGTCGACTTTTTTGTGAAAAATGTAATGTTTATCTGCGCCAATGGATGTAAAATCGTTTGATAGTGAATGATATTCAATACCAACGATTGATAGTTAGTCGTTTATTAAAATAAAAGAAACAAGTTTCTAGGGGAATTCTTGTCGAAATTTTTGAGAAAAATTTAATGTTTATCTGCGCCAATAGATGTAAAATCGTTTGATAGTGAATTATATTCAATACCAACGTTTGATAGTTAGTCGAGTATTTATAATTAAAGAAACAAGTTTCTAGGGGAATTCTTGTCGAAATTTTAGAGAAAAATGTAATGTTTATCTGCGCCAATAGATGTAAAATCGTTTGATATTGAATGATATTCAATACCAACGTTTGATAGTTAGTCGTTTAATTATAATCAAAGAAACAAGTTTCTAGGGGAATTCTTGTCGAAATTTTTGTGAAAAATTTAATGTTTATCTGCGCCAATAGATGTAAAATCGTTTGATAATGAATGATATTCAATACCAACGTTGGATAGTTAGTCTTTTATTTATAATTAAAGAAACAAGTATCTGGGGGAATTGTTGTCGATTTTTTTGTAAAAAATTTAATGTTTATCTGCGTCAATGGATATAAAATCGTTTGATAGTGAATGATATTCAATACAAACGTTTGATAGTTAGTCGTTTATTTATAATGAAAGAAACAAGTTTCTAGGGGAATTCTTGTCGAAATTTTTGAGAAAAATTTAATGTTTATCTGCGGCAATAGATGTAAAATCGTTTGATATTGAATGATATTCAATACCAACGTTTGATAGTTAGTCTTTCATTTATAATTAAAGAAACAAGTTTCTGGGGGAATTGTCGACTTTTTTGTGAAAAATGTAATGTTTATCTGCGCCAATGGATGTAAAATCGTTTGATAGTGAATGATATTCAATACCAACGATTGATAGTTAGTCGTTTATTCAAATGAAAGAAACAAGTTTCTAGGGGAATTCTTGTCGAAATTTTTGAGAAAAATTTAATGTTTATCTGCGCCAATAGATGTAAAATCGTTTGATAGTGAATTATATTCAATACCAACGTTGATAGTTAGTCGAGTATTTATAATTAAAGAAACAAGTTTCTAGGGGAATTCTTGTCGAAATTTTTGAGAAAAATGTAATGTTTATCTGCGCCAATAGATGTAAAATCATTTGATATTGAATGATATTCAATACCAACGTTTGATAGTTAGTCGTTTATTTATAATCAAAGAAACAAGTTTCTAGGGGAATTCTTGTCGAAATTTTTGTGAAAAATTTAATGTTTATCTGCGCCAATAGATGTAAAATCGTTTGATAATGAATGATATTCAATACCAACGTTGGATAGTTAGTCTTTTATTTATAATTAAAGAAACAAGTATCTGGGGGAATTGTTGTCGACTTTTTTGTAAAAAATGTAATGTTTATCTGCGTCAATGGATATAAAATCGTTTGATAGTGAATGATATTCAATACAAACGTTTGATAGTTAGTCGTTTATTTATAATGAAAGAAACAAGTTTCTAGGGGAATTCTTGTCGAAATTTTTGAGAAAAATTTAATGTTTATCTGCGGCAATAGATGTAAAATCGTTTGATATTGAATGATATTCAATGCCAACGTTTGATAGTTAGTCGTTTATTTATAATTAAAGAAACAAGTTTCTAGGGGAATTCTTGTGGAAATTTTTGAGAAAAATTTAATGTTTATCTGCGGCAATAGATGTAAAATCGTTTGATATTGAATGATATTCAATGCCAACATTTGATAGTTAGTCGTTTATTTATAATTAAAGAAACAAGTTTCTGGGGGAATTCCTGTCTAAATTTTTGTGAAAATGTAATGTTTATCTGCGCCAATAGATGTAAAATCGTTTGATAGTGAATTATATTCAATACCAACGTTTGATAGTTAGTCATTTATTTATAATTAAAGAAACATGTTTCTAGGGGAATTCTTGTCGAAATTTTAGAGAAAAATGTAATGTTTATCTGCGCCAATAGATGTAAAATCGTTTGATATTGAATTATATTCAATACCAACGTTTGATAGTTAGACGTTTATTTATAATTAAAGAAACAAGTTTCTGGGGAAATTCTTGTCAAAATTTTTGTGAAAAATTTAATGTTTATCTGCGCCAATAGATGTGAAATCGTTTGATAGTGAATGATATAATACCAACGTCTGATAGTTAGTCGTTTATTTATAATTAAAGAAACAAGTTTCTAGGGGAATTCTTGTCGAAATTTTTGAGAAAAATGTAATGTTTATCTGCGCCAATAGATGTAAAATCGTTTGATAGTGAATTATATTCAATACCAACGTTTGATAGTTAGTCGTTTATTTATAATTAAAGAAACAATTTTCTGGGGGAATTCTTGTCAAAATTTTTGTGAAAAATGTAATGTTTATCTGCGCCAATGGATGTAAAATCGTTTGATATTGAATGATATTCAATACCAACGTTTGTTAGTCGTTTATTTATAATTAAAGAAACAAGTTTCTGGGGGAATTCCTGTCTAAATTTTTGTGAAAAATTTAATGTTTATCTGCGCCAATAGATGTAAAATCGTTTGATAGTGAATGATATATAATACCAACGTTTGATAGTTAGTCATTTATTTATAATTAAAGAAACAAGTTGCTAGGGGAATTCTTGTCGAAATTTTTGAGAAAAATGTAATGTTTATCTGCGCCAATAGATGTAAAATCGTTTGATAGTGAATTATATTCAATACCAACGTTTGATAGTTAGTCGTTTATTTATAATTAAAGAAACAATTTTCTGGGGGAATTCTTTTCTAAATTTTTGTGAAAAATGTAATGTTTATCTGCGCCAATAGATGTAAAATCGTTTGATATTGAATGATATTCAATACCAACGTTTGATAGTTAGTCTTTTATTTATAATTAAAGAAACAAGTTTCTGGGGGAATTGTTGTCGACTTTTTTGTGAAAAATGTAATGTTTATCTGCGCCAATGGATGTAAAATCGTTTGATAGTGAATGATATTCAATACCAACGATTGATAGTTAGTCGTTTATTAAAATGAAAGATACAAGATTCTAGGGGAATTCTTGTCGAAATTTTTTAGAAAAATTTAATGTTTATCTGCGCCAATAGATGTAAAATCGTTTGATAGTGAATGATATTCAATACCAACGTTTGATAGTTAGTCGTTTATTTATAATCAAAGAAACAAGTTTCTAGGGGAATTCTTGTCGAAATTTTTGTGAAAAATTTAATGTTTATCTGCGCCAATAGATGTAAAATCGTTTGATATTGAATGCTATTCAATACCAACGTTTGATAGTTAGTCGTTTATTTATAATCAAAGAAACAAGTTTCTAGGGGAATTCTTGTCGAAATTTTTGTGAAAATGTAATGTTTATCTGCGCCAATGGATGTAAAATCGTTTGATAGTGAATGATATTCAATACCAACGATTGATAGTTAGTCGTTTATTAAAATGAAAGAAACAAGTTTCTAGGGGAATTCTTGTTGAAATTTTTTAGAAAAATTTAATGTTTATCTGCGCCAATAGATGTAAAATCGTTTGATAGTGAATGATATTCAATACCAACGTTTGATAGTTAGTCGTTTATTTATAATCAAAGAAACAAGTTTCTAGGGGAATTCTTGTCGAAATTTTTGTGAAAAATTTAATGTTTATCTGCGCCAATAGATGTAAAATCGTTTGAGAATGAATGATATTCAATACCAACGTTGGATAGTTAGTCTTTTATTTATAATTAAAGAAACAAGTATCTGGGGGAATTGTTGTCGACTTTTTTGTAAAAAATGTAATGTTTATCTGCGTCAATGGATATAAAATCGTTTGATAGTGAATAATATTCAATACAAACGTTTGATAGTTAGTCGTTTATTTATAATGAAAGAAACAAGTTTCTAGGGGAATTCTTGTGGAAATTTTTGAGAAAAATTTAATGTTTATCTGCGGCAATAGATGTAAAATCGTTTGATATTGAATGATATTCAATGCCAACGTTTGATAGTTAGTCGTTTATTTATAATTAAAGAAACAAGTTTCTAGGGGAATTCTTGTGGAAATTTTTGAGAAAAATTTAATGTTTATCTGCGGCAATAGATGTAAAATCGTTTGATATTGAATGATATTCAATGCCAACATTTGATAGTTAGTCGTTTATTTATAATTAAAGAAACAAGTTTCTGGGGGAATTCCTGTCTAAATTTTTGTGAAAATGTAATGTTTATCTGCGCCAATAGATGTAAAATCGTTTGATAGTGAATTATATTCAATACCAACGTTTGATAGTTAGTCATTTATTTATAATTAAAGAAACATGTTTCTAGGGGAATTCTTGTCGAAATTTTAGAGAAAAATGTAATGTTTATCTGCGCCAATAGATGTAAAATCGTTTGATATTGAATGATATTCAATACCAACGTTTGATAGTTAGACGTTTATTTATAATTAAAGAAACAAGTTTCTGGGGAAATTCTTGTCAAAATTTTTGTGAAAAATTTAATGTTTATCTGCGCCAATAGATGTAAAATCGTTTGATAGTGAATGATATAATACCAACGTCTGATAGTTAGTCGTTTATTTATAATTAAAGAAACAAGTTTCTAGGGGAATTCTTGTCGAAATTTTTGAGAAAAATGTAATGTTTATCTGCGCCAATAGATGTAAAATCGTTTGATAGTGAATTATATTCAATACCAACGTTTGATAGTTAGTCGTTTATTTATAATTAAAGAAACAATTTTCTGGGGGAATTCTTGTCAAAATTTTTGTGAAAAATGTAATGTTTATCTGCGCCAATGGATGTAAAATCGTTTGATATTGAATGATATTCAATACCAACGTTTGTTAGTCGTTTATTTATAATTAAAGAAACAAGTTTCTGGGGGAATTCCTGTCTAAATTTTTGTGAAAAATTTAATGTTTATCTGCGCCAATAGATGTAAAATCGTTTGATAGTGAATGATATATAATACCAACGTTTGATAGTTAGTCATTTATTTATAATTAAAGAAACAAGTTGCTAGGGGAATTCTTGTCGAAATTTTTGAGAAAAATTTAATGTTTATCTGCGGCAATAGATGTAAAATCGTTTGATATTGAATGATATTCAATGCCAACGTTTGATAGTTAGTCGTTTATTTATAATTAAAGAAACAAGTTTCTGGGGGAATTCCTGTCTAAATTTTTGTGAAAATGTAATGTTTATCTGCGCCAATAGATGTAAAATCGTTTGATAGTGAATTATATTCAATACCAACGTTTGATAGTTAGTCATTTATTTATAATTAAAGAAACAAGTTTCTAGGGGAATTCTTGTCGAAATTTTAGAGAAAAATGTAATGTTTATCTGCGCCAATAGATGTAAAATCGTTTGATATTGAATGATATTCAATACCAACGTTGGATAGTTAGTCTTTTATTTATAATTAAAGAAACAAGTTTCTGGGGGAACTGTTGTCGACTTTTTTGTGAAAAATGTAATGTTTATCTGCGCCAATGGATGTAAAATCGTTTGATAGTGAATGATATTCAATACCAACGATTGATAGTTAGTCGTTTATTCAAATGAAAGAAACAAGTTTCTAGGGGAATTCTTGTCGAAATTTTTGAGAAAAATTTAATGTTTATCTGCGCCAATAGATGTAAAATCGTTTGATAGTGAATTATATTCAATACCAACGTTGATAGTTAGTCGAGTATTTATAATTAAAGAAACAAGTTTCTAGGGGAATTCTTGTCGTAATTTTTGAGAAAAATGTAATGTTTATCTGCGCCAATAGATGTAAAATCATTTGATATTGAATGATATTCAATACCAACGTTTGATAGTTAGTCGTTTATTTATAATCAAAGAAACAAGTTTCTAGGGCAATTCTTGTCGAAATTTTTGTGAAAAATTTAATGTTTATCTGCGCCAATAGATGTAAAATCGTTTGATAATGAATGATATTCAATACCAACGTTGGATAGTTAGTCTTTTATTTATAATTAAAGAAACAAGTATCTGGGGGAATTGTTGTCGACTTTTTTGTAAAAAATGTAATGTTTATCTGCGTCAATGGATATAAAATCGTTTTATAGTGAATGATATTCAATAC
Source organism: Priocnemis perturbator (assembly GCA_963942575.1). Classification (NCBI taxonomy): domain Eukaryota; kingdom Metazoa; phylum Arthropoda; class Insecta; order Hymenoptera; family Pompilidae; genus Priocnemis; species Priocnemis perturbator. Next base: position 41,154 of record CAWWDK010000202.1, on the reverse strand, counting down.
AAACGTTTGATAGTTAGTCGTTTATTTATAATGAAAGAAACAAGTTTCTAGGGGAATTCTTGTCGAAATTTTTGAGAAAAATTTAATGTTTATCTGCGGCAATAGATGTAAAATCGTTTGATATTGAATGATATTCAATGCCAACGTGTGATAGTTAGTCGTTTATTTATAATTAAAGAAACAAGTTTCTAGGGGAATTCTTGTGGAAATTTTTGAGAAAAATTTAATGTTTATCTGCGGCAATAGATGTAAAATCGTTTGATATTGAATGATATTCAATGCCAACATTTGATAGTTAGTCGTTTATTTATAATTAAAGAAACAAGTTTCTGGGGGAATTCCTGTCTAAATTTTTGTGAAAATGTAATGTTTATCTGCGCCAATAGATGTAAAATCGTTTGATAGTGAATTATATTCAATACCAACGTTTGATAGTTAGTCATTTATTTATAATTAAAGAAACATGTTTCTAGGGGAATTCTTGTCGAAATTTTAGAGAAAAATGTAATGTTTATCTGCGCCAATAGATGTAAAATCGTTTGATATTGAATGATATTCAATACCAACGTTTGATAGTTAGACGTTTATTTATAATTAAAGAAACAAGTTTCTGGGGAAATTCTTGTCAAAATTTTTGTGAAAAATTTAATGTTTATCTGCGCCAATAGATGTAAAATCGTTTGATAGTGAATGATATAATACCAACGTCTGATAGTTAGTCGTTTATTTATAATTAAAGAAACAAGTTTCTAGGGGAATTCTTGTCGAAATTTTTGAGAAAAATGTAATGTTTATCTGCACCAATAGATGTAAAATCGTTTGATAGTGAATTATATTCAATACCAACGTTTGATAGTTAGTCGTTTATTTATAATTAAAGAAACAATTTTCTGGGGGAATTCTTGTCAAAATTTTTGTGAAAAATGTAATGTTTATCTGCGCCAATGGATGTAAAATCGTTTGATATTGAATGATATTCAATACCAACGTTTGATAGTCGTTTATTTATAATTAAAGAAACAAGATTCTGGGGGAATTCTTGTCAAAATTTTTGTGAAAAATTTAATGTTTATCTGCGCCAATAGATGTAAAATCGTTTGATAGTGAATGATATATAATACCAACGTTTGATAGTTAGTCATTTATTTATAATTAAAGAAACAAGTTGCTAGGGGAATTCTTGTCGAAATTTTTGAGAAAAATGTAATGTTTATCTGCGCCAATAGATGTAAAATCGTTTGATAGTGAATTATATTCAATACCAACGTTTGATAGTTAGTCGTTTATTTATAATTAAAGAAACAATTTTCTGGGGGAATTCTTTTCTAAATTTTTGTGAAAAATGTAATGTTTATCTGCGCCAATAGATGTAAAATCGTTTGATATTGAATGATATTCAATACCAACGTTTGATAGTTAGTCTTTTATTTATAATTAAAGAAACAAGTTTCTGGGGGAATTGTTGTCGACTTTTTTGTGAAAAATGTAATGTTTATCTGCGCCAATGGATGTAAAATCGTTTGATAGTGAATGATATTCAATACCAACGATTGATAGTTAGTCGTTTATTAAAATGAAAGATACAAGATTCTAGGGGAATTCTTGTCGAAATTTTTTAGAAAATTTAATGTTTATCTGCGCCAATAGATGTAAAATCGTTTGATAGTGAATGATATTCAATACCAACGTTTGATAGTTAGTCGTTTATTTATAATCAAAGAAACAAGTTTCTAGGGGAATTCTTGTCGAAATTTTTATGAAAAATTTAATGTTTATCTGCGCCAATAGATGTAAAATCGTTTGATATTGAATGATATTCAATACCAACGTTTGATAGTTAGTCGTTTATTTATAATCAAAGAAACAAGTTTCTAGGGGAATTCTTGTCGAAATTTTTGTGAAAATGTAATGTTTATCTGCGCCAATGGATGTAAAATCGTTTGATAGTGAATGATATTCAATACCAACGATTGATAGTTAGTCGTTTATTAAAATGAAAGAAACAAGTTTCTAGGGGAATTCTTGTTGAAATTTTTTAGAAAAATTTAATGTTTATCTGCGCCAATAGATGTAAAATCGTTTGATAGTGAATGATATTCAATACCAACGTTTGATAGTTAGTCGTTTATTTATAATCAAAGAAACAAGTTTCTAGGGGAATTCTTGTCGAAATTTTTGTGAAAAATTTAATGTTTATCTGCGCCAATAGATGTAAAATCGTTTGAGAATGAATGATATTCAATACCAACGTTGGATAGTTAGGCTTTTATTTATAATTAAAGAAACAAGTTTCTGGGGGAATTGTTGTCAAAATTTTTGTGAAAAATGTAATGTTTATCTGCGCCAATGGATGTAAAATCGTTTGATATTGAATGATATTCAATACCAACGTTTGATAGTTAGTCGTTTATTTATAATTAAAGAAACAAGATTCTGGGGGAATTCTTGTCAAAATTTTTGTGAAAAATTTAATGTTTATCTGCGCCAATAGATGTAAAATCGTTTGATAGTGAATGATATATAATACCAACGTTTGATAGTTAGTCATTTATTTATAATTAAAGAAACAAGTTTCTAGGGGAATTCTTGGGGAAATTTTAGAGAAAAATGTAATGTTTATCTGCGCCAATGGATGTAAAATCGTTTGATAGTGAATTATATTCAATACCAACGTTTGATAGTTAGTCGTTTATTTATAATTAAAGAAACAAGTTTCTGGGGGAATTCTTGTCTACATTTTTGTGAAAAATTTAATGTTTATCTGCGCCAATAGATGTAAAATCGTTTGATAATGAATGATATTCAATACCAACGTTGGATAGTTAGTCTTTTATTTATAATTAAAGAAACAAGTATCTGGGGGAATTGTTGTCGACTTTTTTGTAAAAAATTTAATGTTTATCTGCGTCAATGGATATAAAATCGTTTGATAGTGAATGATATTCAATACAAACGTTTGATAGTTAGTCGTTTATTTATAATGAAAGAAACAAGTTTCTAGGGGAATTCTTGTCGAAATTTTTGAGAAAAATTTAATGTTTATCTGCGGCAATAGATGTAAAATCGTTTGATATTGAATGATATTCAATGCCAACGTTTGATAGTTAGTCGTTTATTTATAATTAAAGAAACAAGTTTCTGGGGGAATTCCTGTCTAAATTTTTGTGAAAATGTAATGTTTATCTGCGCCAATAGATGTAAAATCGTTTGATAGTGAATTATATTCAATACCAACGTTTGATAGTTATTCATTTATTTATAATTAAAGAAACATTTTTCTAGGGGAATTCTTGTCGAAATTTTAGAGAAAAATGTAATGTTTATCTGCGCCAATAGATGTAAAATCGTTTGATATTGAATGATATTCAATACCAACGTTGGATAGTTAGTCTTTTATTTATAATTAAAGAAACAAGTTTCTGGGGAAATTCTTGTCAAAATTTTTGTGAAAAATTTAATGTTTATCTGCGTCAATGGATATAAAATCGTTTGATAGTGAATGATATTCAATACAAATGTTTGATAGTTAGTCGTTTATTTATAATGAAAGAAACAAGTTTCTAGGGGAATTCTTGTCGAAATTTTTGAGAAAAATTTAATGTTTATCTGCGGCAATAGATGTAAAATCGTTTGATATTGAATGATATTCAATACCAACGTTTGATAGTTAGTCTTTTATTTATAATTAAAGAAACAAGTTTCTGGGGGAATTGTTGTCGACTTTTTTGTGAAAAATGTAATGTTTATCTGCGCCAATGGATGTAAAATCGTTTGATAGTGAATGATATTCAATACCAACGATTGATAGTTAGTCGTTTATTCAAATGAAAGAAACAAGTTTCTAGGGGAATTCTTGCCGAAATTTTTGAGAAAAATTTAATGTTTATCTGCGCCAATAGATGTAAAATCGTTTGATAGTGAATTATATTCAATACCAACGTTTGATAGTTAGTCGAGTATTTATAATTAAAGAAACAAGTTTCTAGGGGAATTCTTGTCGAAATTTTTGAGAAAAATGTAATGTTTATCTGCGCCAATAGATGTAAAATCATTTGATATTGAATGATATTCAATACCAACGTTTGATAGTTAGTCGTTTATTTATAATCAAAGAAACAAGTTTCTAGGGGAATTCTTGTCGACTTTTTTGTAAAAAATGTAATGTTTATCTGCGTCAATGGATATAAAATCGTTTGATAGTGAATGATATTCAATACAAACGTTTGATAGTTAGTCGTTTATTTATAATGAAAGAAACAAGTTTCTAGGGGAATTCTTGTCGAAATTTTTGAGAAAAATTTAATGTTTATCTGCGGCAATAGATGTAAAATCGTTTGATATTGAATGATATTCAATGCCAACGTTTGATAGTTAGTCGTTTATTTATAATTAAAGAAACAAGTTTCTAGGGGAATTCTTGTGGAAATTTTTGAGAAAAATTTAATGTTTATCTGCGGCAATAGATGTAAAATCGTTTGATATTGAATGATATAATACCAACGTCTGATAGTTAGTCATTTATTTATAATTAAAGAAACAAGTTTCTAGGGGAAATCTTGTCGAAATTTTTGAGAAAAATGTAATGTTTATCTGCGCCAATAGATGTAAAATCGTTTGATAGTGAATTATATTCAATACCAACGTTTGATAGTTAGTCGTTTATTTATAATTAAAGAAACAATTTTCTGGGGGAATTCTTGTCAAAATTTTTGTGAAAAATGTAATGTTTATCTGCGCCAATGGATGTAAAATCGTTTGATATTGAATGATATTCAATACCAACGTTTGATAGTCGTTTATTTATAATTAAAGAAACAAGATTCTGGGGGAATTCTTGTCAAAATTTTTGTGAAAAATTTAATGTTTATCTGCGCCAATAGATGTAAAATCGTTTGATAGTGAATGATATATAATACCAACGTTTGATAGTTAGTCATTTATTTATAATTAAAGAAACAAGTTGCTAGGGGAATACTTGTCGAAATTTTTGAGAAAAATGTAATGTTTATCTGCGCCAATAGATGTAAAATCGTTTGATAGTGAATTATATTCAATACCAACGTTTGATAGTTAGTCGTTTATTTATAATTAAAGAAACAATTTTCTGGGGGAATTCTTTTCTAAATTTTTGTGAAAAATGTAATGTTTATCTGCGCCAATAGATGTAAAATCGTTTGATATTGAATGATATTCAATACCAACGTTTGATAGTTAGTCTTTTATTTATAATTAAAGAAACAAGTTTCTGGGGGAATTGTTGTCGACTTTTTTGTGAAAAATGTAATGTTTATCTGCGCCAATGGATGTAAAATCGTTTGATAGTGAATGATATTCAATACCAACGATTGATAGTTAGTCGTTTATTAAAATGAAAGATACAAGATTCTAGGGGAATTCTTGTGGAAATTTTTTAGAAAAATTTAATGTTTATCTGCGCCAATAGATGTAAAATCGTTTGATAGTGAATGATATTCAATACCAACGTTTGATAGTTAGTCGTTTATTTATAATCAAAGAAACAAGTTTCTAGGGGAATTCTTGTCGAAATTTTTGTGAAAAATTTAATGTTTATCTGCGCCAATAGATGTAAAATCGTTTGATAATGAATGATATTCAATACCAACGTTGGATAGTTAGTCTTTTATTTATAATTAAAGAAACAAGTATCTGGGGGAATTGTTGTCGACTTTTTTGTAAAAAATTTAATGTTTATCTGCGGCAATAGATGTAAAATCGTTTGATATTGAATGATATTCAATGCCAACGTTTGATAGTTAGTCGTTTATTTATAATTAAAGAAACAAGTTTCTGGGGGAATTCCTGTCTAAATTTTTCTGAAAATGTAATGTTTATCTGCGCCAATAGATGTAAAATCGTTTGATAGTGAATTATATTCAATACCAACGTTTGATAGTTAGTCATTTATTTATAATTAAAGAAACATGTTTCTAGGGGAATTCTTGTCGAAATTTTAGAGAAAAATGTAATGTTTATCTGCGCCAATAGATGTAAAATCGTTTGATATTGAATGATATTCAATACCAACGTTTGATAGTTAGTCGTTTATTTATAATTAAATAAACAAGTTTCTGGGGAAATTCTTGTCAAAATTTTTGTGAAAAATTTAATGTTTATCTGCGCCAATAGATGTAAAATCGTTTGATAGTGAATGATATAATACCAACGTCTAATAGTTAGTCATTTATTTATAATTAAAGAAACAAGTTTCTAGGGGAATTCTTGTCGAAATTTTTGAGAAAAATGTAATGTTTATCTGCGCCAATAGATGTAAAATCGTTTGATAGTGAATTATATTCAATACCAACGTTTGATAGTTAGTCGTTTATTTATAATTAAAGAAACAATTTTCTGGGGGAATTCTTGTCAAAATTTTTGTGAAAAATGTAATGTTTCTCTGCGCCAATGGATGTAAAATCGTTTGATATTGAATGATATTCAATACCAACGTTTGATAGTTAGTCGTTTATTTATAATTAAAAAAACAAGATTCTGGGGGAATTCTTGTCAAAATTTTTGTGAAAAATTTAATGTTTATCTGCGCCAATAGATGTAAAATCGTTTGATAGTGAATGATATATAATACCAACGTTTGATAGATAGTCATTTATTTATAATTAAAGAAACAAGTTTCTGGGGGAATTGTTGTCGACTTTTTTGTGAAAAATGTAATGTTTATCTGCGCCAATGGATGTAAAATCGTTTGATAGTGAATGATATTCAATACCAACGATTGATAGTTAGTCGTTTATTAAAATGAAAGAAACAAGTTTCTAGGGGAATTCTTGTCGAAATTTTATAGAAAAATTTAATGTTTATCTGCGCCAATAGATGTAAAATCGTTTGATAGTGAATGATATTCAATACCAACGTTTGATAGTTAGTCGTTTATTTATAATGAAAGAAACAAGTTTCTAGGGGAATTCTTGTCGAAATTTTTGAGAAAAATTTAATGTTTATCTGCGGCAATATATGTAAAATCGTTTGATATTGAATGATATTCAATGCCAACGTTTGATAGTTAGTCGTTTATTTATAATTAAAGAAACAAGTTTCTGGGGGAATTCCTGTCTAAATTTTTGTGAAAATGTAATGTTTATCTGCGCCAATAGATGTAAAATCGTTTGATAGTGAATTATATTCAATACCAACGTTTGATAGTTAGTCATTTATTTATAATTAAAGAAACATGTTTCTAGAGGAATTCTTGTCGAAATTTTAGAGAAAAATGTAATGTTTATCTGCGCCAATAGATGTAAAATCGTTTGATATTGAATGATATTCAATACCAACGTTTGATAGTTAGTCGTTTATTTATAATTAAAGAAACAAGTTTCTGGGATAATTCTTGTCAAAATTTTTGTGAAAAATTTAATGTTTATCTGCGCCAATAGATGTAAAATCGTTTGATATTGAATGATATTCAATACCAACGTTTGATAGTTAGTCATTTATTTATAATTAAAGAAACAAGTTTCTAGGGGAATTCTTGTCGAAATTTTAGAGAAAAATGTAATGTTTATCTGCGCCAATAGATGTAAAATCGTTTGATATTGAATGATATTCAATACCAACGTTTGATAGTTAGTCGTTTAATTATAATCAAAGAAACAAGTTTCTAGGGGAATTCTTGTCGAAATTTTTGTGAAAAATTTAATGTTTATCTGCGCCAATAGATGTAAAATCGTTTGATAATGAATGATATTCAATACCAACGTTGGATAGTTAGTCTTTTATTTATAATTAAAGAAACAAGTATCTGGGAGAATTGTTGTCGACTTTTTTGTAAAAAATTTAATGTTTATCTGCGTCAATGGATATAAAATCGTTTGATAGTGAATGATATTCAATACAAACGTTTGATAGTTAGTCGTTTATTTATAATGAAAGAAACAAGTTTCTAGGGGAATTCTTGTCGAAATTTTTGAGAAAAATTTAATGTTTATCTGCGGCAATAGATGTAAAATCGTTTGATATTGAATGATATTCAATGCCAACGTTTGATAGTTAGTCGTTTATTTATAATTAAAGAAACAAGTTTCTGGGGGAATTGTTGTCGACTTTTTTGTGAAAAATGTAATGTTTATCTGCGCCAATGGATGTAAAATCGTTTGATAGTGAATGATATTCAATACCAACGATTGATAGTTAGTCGTTTATTAAAATGAAAGAAACAAGTTTCTAGGGGAATTCTTGTCGAAATTTTTGAGAAAAATTTAATGTTTATCTGCGCCAATAGATGTAAAATCGTTTGATAGTGAATTATATTCAATACCAACGTTTGATAGTTAGTCGAGTATTTATAATTAAAGAAACAAGTTTCTAGGGGAATTCTTGTCGAAATTTTTGAGAAAAATGTAATGTTTATCTGCGCCAATAGATGTAAAATCGTTTGATATTGAATGATATTCAACACCAACGTTTGATAGTTAGTCGTTTATTTATAATCAAAGAAACAAGTTTCTAGGGGAATTCTTGTCGAAATTTTTGTGAAAAATTTAATGTTTATCTGCGCCAATAGATGTAAAATCGTTTGATAATGAATGATATTCAATACCAACGTTGGATAGTTAGTCTTTTATTTATAATTAAAGAAACAAGTATCTGGGGGAATTGTTGTCGACTTTTTTGTAAAAAATGTAATGTTTATCTGCGTCAATGGATATAAAATCGTTTGATAGTGAATGATATTCAATACAAACGTTTGATAGTTAGTCGTTTATTTATAATGAAAGAAACAAGTTTCTAGGGGAATTCTTGTCGAAATTTTTGAGAAAAATTTAATGTTTAACTGCGGCAATATATGTAAAATCGTTTGATATTGAATGATATTCAATGCCAACGTTTGATAGTTAGTCGTTTATTTATAATTAAAGAAACAAGTTTCTGGGGGAATTCCTGTCTAAATTTTTGTGAAAATGTAATGTTTATCTGCGCCAATAGATGTAAAATCGTTTGATAGTGAATTATATTCAATACCAACGTTTGATAGTTAGTCATTTATTTATAATTAAAGAAACATGTTTCTAGAGGAATTCTTGTCGAAATTTTAGAGAAAAATGTAATGTTTATCTGCGCCAATAGATGTAAAATCGTTTGATATTGAATGATATTCAATACCAACGTTTGATAGTTAGTCGTTTATTTATAATTAAAGAAACAAGTTTCTGGGATAATTCTTGTCAAAATTTTTGTGAAAAATTTAATGTTTATCTGCGCCAATAGATGTAAAATCGTTTGATATTGAATGATATTCAATACCAACGTTTGATAGTTAGTCATTTATTTATAATTAAAGAAACAAGTTTCTAGGGGAATTCTTGTCGAAATTTTAGAGAAAAATGTAATGTTTATCTGCGCCAATAGATGTAAAATCGTTTGATATTGAATGATATTCAATACCAACGTTTGATAGTTAGTCGTTTAATTATAATCAAAGAAACAAGTTTCTAGGGGAATTCTTGTCGAAATTTTTGTGAAAAATTTAATGTTTATCTGCGCCAATAGATGTAAAATCGTTTGATAATGAATGATATTCAATACCAACGTTGGATAGTTAGTCTTTTATTTATAATTAAAGAAACAAGTATCTGGGGGAATTGTTGTCGACTTTTTTGTAAAAAATTTAATATTTATCTGCGTCAATGGATATAAAATCGTTTGATAGTGAATGATATTCAATACAAACGTTTGATAGTTAGTCGTTTATTTATAATGAAAGAAACAAGTTTCTAGGGGAATTCTTGTCGAAATTTTTGAGAAAAATTTAATGTTTATCTGCGGCAATAGATGTAAAATCGTTTGATATTGAATGATATTCAATGCCAACGTTTGATAGTTAGTCGTTTATTTATAATTAAAGAAACAAGTTTCTGGGGGAATTCCTGTCTAAATTTTTGTGAAAATGTAATGCTTATCTGCGCCAATAGATGTAAAATCGTTTGATAGTGAATTATATTCAATACCAACGTTTGATAGTGTTACGGCCCGGCGTTATATTTTCAAATTTTTATACCCTTGTATGAGGCTTGCGTAAGCATTGAGAAATCTAGCCCATATGAGTGGACCGTTTTGGTAGTAGTATTAATAGTTTTTCGTCGTAATGTTAATAGTTTTCTCTCTCCGGGCCGTAGCAGACCGACGAACCTTGGGATCACCAGCGCCCGGGTGCGCACGTGTGTGTGTGCGTGTATGTGACAGAGACACATTAGGTTAAGTGAGCGAAGGACTCGTTAGTTTATAAGAGACCCGCGAATAGGTAAACTACAGTTCTGTTCACATTTTAAGTTCCTTTTCTTTGATTTATAGTTACCAACGACAAATGTTTATTTTTTTAGTTAGTTACAAACACACTCCTAGCACTGATTGCTCCTCGTAATGGTCAAACGGCAATTTCGCTTAATTCCGATTAAAGGAAACATTCATTATTCTTTTCGTAATTCATATTCTAAGTTCCTTTTCTTTTGATTCATTATTAATCGCCCGAGTAGCGAGTTGCGCATGAACACCTAATGCCGGGATGATAACCGCTGCGTAGCAATATTCGGCAATAACAAAACTGCGAGCCGCTGACCCAACCGTGAAGGGAGGGGATGCGGAAGACGTCCTTCTCGCGCGCAGCTACCGGCTCGCGACGCAAACCTCGTGGCAGTTGGCTGTAAAATCGCGAGGTGCGTGGACTCCTGCCCGGGGGTTATTATAATTTATCTTTGAACTTAATCGTGCATATTCTTGCAGTATCACGAAGGACTCAGTACTCCCCGTTAAAGATTAGTGTTTAGTTGAGCAAGGGACTCATTTGTGTTTAAAAAATTAATCGAGTTTATTTGCATTTAGAAATAAGAGCACATTGTAATATTATTTTTGCACCACGTGGCCGGCGCTTCACGCCGAGCCTCGAGCGTTCATTTCATCTAAGTTCATTTCTTTTCTTTAGTTTTCTTTAGTTTATTTGTCTTTCTTTAATTTAATCGGAATAAGATTCATTAATAAGACCAAAATCAGCTGTAGCTTGTAGAGTTCTACCAATAACTAAGTGCTTGCTTCCCGAACACGCTCGTTGAGCGTTAGGCTAATGCGTTAACTACCGATATTCATTTTGTATTTCAATCCGAAGGTACACATCAAGCGATTACGAGCGAACCGAAAAGAGTGAAAAACAGCGTGCGAGACAAATCATTGTAAGGAAAGAGAGGTGTGAGGAGTGAAGAGCGAGAAAGCGAGAAAGAGAGAGAGCGAGTGAAAGAGCGTGTGCGCAGCATTACGGGTAAGAACTTTCCAGCATCTTTCCGTGCGATGAAATGAACCTGCCGACCGCAATTACGTCTTAGCGCAGGCTTTGAATTTCTCAGACGTAAAGGGTTAGAATTCAAAACGTTCAATTAATACCGAACAATCGCGAACACTCTGTAATATACTGTAGTTGCGCAGGCGTCGCCCGCGTGACGAGCAAGCGGTGTCGTACACACGGTCTTACTTTTCTCTGTAATAAGATCTATTTCATTACACATTATAATCTCACGAAATGTAAGAGAGCAACGTATTCTACCAATATAGATTCAGTCAAGTATAACTAAATTCAATCGCTTTATTAACAACTAACATTCTGACTCAAACTAACGCCTGACCAGAAAGCGAGATAGAGAAAGAGAAAGAAAGAGATCGAATAAAACCTGTACTGGTTTAGGAGACCGCGAATCCTATAAGTCCTGCCGATATCTACCAGCCTGTAGTTTTGCATTAAAGGGGGGAAATTAGATATCTCGAATTAGATACAATTAATATCTGTATTAAGGCTATCAAACATATCCAGCGTTACACCGGGTAAGGAGAGGCCGCTCGCCATTTCAGTAACTTTACCCGGACGTAACAATAGTTAGTCATTTATTTATAATTAAAGAAACAAGTTTCTAGGGGAATTCTTGTCGAAATTTTTGAGAAAAATTTAATGTTTATCTGCGGCAATATATGTAAAATCGTTTGATATTGAATGATATTCAATGCCAACGTTTGATAGTTAGTCGTTTATTTATAATTAAAGAAACAAGTTTCTGGGGGAATTCCTGTCTAAATTTTTGTGAAAATGTAATGTTTATCTGCGCCAATAGATGTAAAATCGTTTGATAGTGAATTATATTCAATACCAACGTTTGATAGTTAGTCATTTATTTATAATTAAAGAAACATGTTTCTAGAGGAATTCTTGTCGAAATTTTAGAGAAAAATGTAATGTTTATCTGCGCCAATAGATGTAAAATCGTTTGATATTGAATGATATTCAATACCAACGTTTGATAGTTAGTCGTTTATTTATAATTAAAGAAACAAGTTTCTGGGATAATTCTTGTCAAAATTTTTGTGAAAAATTTAATGTTTATCTGCGCCAATAGATGTAAAATCGTTTGATATTGAATGATATTCAATACCAACGTTTGATAGTTAGTCATTTATTTATAATTAAAGAAACAAGTTTCTAGGGGAATTCTTGTCGAAATTTTAGAGAAAAATGTAATGTTTATCTGCGCCAATAGATGTAAAATCGTTTGATATTGAATGATATTCAATACCAACGTTTGATAGTTAGTCGTTTAATTATAATCAAAGAAACAAGTTTCTAGGGGAATTCTTGTCGAAATTTTTGTGAAAAATTTAATGTTTATCTGCGCCAATAGATGTAAAATCGTTTGATAATGAATGATATTCAATACCAACGTTGGATAGTTAGTCTTTTATTTATAATTAAAGAAACAAGTATCTGGGGGAATTGTTGTCGACTTTTTTGTAAAAAATGTAATGTTTATCTGCGTCAATGGATATAAAATCGTTTGATAGTGAATGATATTCAATACAAACGTTTGATAGTTAGTCGTTTATTTATAATGAAAGAAACAAGTTTCTAGGGGAATTCTTGTCGAAATTTTTGAGAAAAATTTAATGTTTATCTGCGGCAATATATGTAAAATCGTTTGATATTGAATGATATTCAATGCCAACGTTTGATAGTTAGTCGTTTATTTATAATTAAAGAAACAAGTTTCTGGGGGAATTCCTGTCTAAATTTTTGTGAAAATGTAATGTTTATCTGCGCCAATAGATGTAAAATCGTTTGATAGTGAATTATATTCAATACCAACGTTTGATAGTTAGTCATTTATTTATAATTAAAGAAACATGTTTCTAGAGGAATTCTTGTCGAAATTTTAGAGAAAAATGTAATGTTTATCTGCGCCAATAGATGTAAAATCGTTTGATATTGAATGATATTCAATACCAACGTTTGATAGTTAGTCGTTTATTTATAATTAAAGAAACAAGATTCTGGGGAAATTCTTGTCAAAATTTTTGTGAAAAATTTAATGTTTATCTGCGCCAATAGATGTAAAATCGTTTGATAGTGAATGATATAATACCAACGTCTGATAGTTAGTCATTTATTTATAATTAAAGAAACAAGTTTCTAGGGGAATGCTTGTCGAAATTTTTGAGAAAAATGTATGTTTATCTGCGCCAATAGATGTAAAATCGTTTGATAATGAATGATATTCAATACCAACGTTGGATAGTTAGTCTTTTATTTATAATTAAAGAAACAAGTATCTGGGGGAATTGTTGTCGACTTTTTTGTAAAAAATTTAATGTTTATCTGCGTCACTGGATATAAAATCGTTTGATAGTGAATGATATTCAATACAAACGTTTGATAGTTAGTCGTTTATTTATAATGAAAGAAACAAGTTTCTAGGGGAATTCTTGTCGAAATTTTTGAGAAAAATTTAATGTTTATCTGCGGCAATAGATGTAAAATCGTTTGATATTGAATGATATTCAATACCAACGTTTGATAGTTAGTCTTTTATTTATAATTAAAGAAACAAGTTTCTGGGGGAATTGTTGTCGACTTTTTTGTGAAAAATGTAATGTTTATCTGCGCCAATGGATGTAAAATCGTTTGATAGTGAATGATATTCAATACCAACGATTGATAGTTAGTCGTTTATTAAAATGAAAGAAACAAGTTTCTAGGGGAATTCTTGTCGAAATTTTTGAGAAAAATTTAATGTTTATCTGCGCCAATAGATGTAAAATCGTTTGATAGTGAATTATATTCAATACCAACGTTTGATAGTTAGTCGAGTATTTATAATTAAAGAAACAAGTTTCTAGGGGAATTCTTGTCGAAATTTTTGAGAAAAATGTAATGTTTATCTGCGCCAATAGATGTAAAATCGTTTGATATTGAATGATATTCAACACCAACGTTTGATAGTTAGTCGTTTATTTATAATCAAAGAAACAAGTTTCTAGGGGAATTCTTGTCGAAATTTTTGTGAAAAATTTAATGTTTATCTGCGCCAATAGATGTAAAATCGTTTGATAATGAATGATATTCAATACCAACGTTGGATAGTTAGTCTTTTATTTATAATTAAAGAAACAAGTATCTGGGGGAATTGTTGTCGACTTTTTTGTAAAAAATGTAATGTTTATCTGCGTCAATGGATATAAAATCGTTTGATAGTGAATGATATTCAATACAAACGTTTGATAGTTAGTCGTTTATTTATAATGAAAGAAACAAGTTTCTAGGGGAATTCTTGTCGAAATTTTTGAGAAAAATTTAATGTTTATCTGCGGCAATATATGTAAAATCGTTTGATATTGAATGATATTCAATGCCAACGTTTGATAGTTAGTCGTTTATTTATAATTAAAGAAACAAGTTTCTGGGGGAATTCCTGTCTAAATTTTTGTGAAAATGTAATGTTTATCTGCGCCAATAGATGTAAAATCGTTTGATAGTGAATTATATTCAATACCAACGTTTGATAGTTAGTCATTTATTTATAATTAAAGAAACATGTTTCTAGAGGAATTCTTGTCGAAATTTTAGAGAAAAATGTAATGTTTATCTGCGCCAATAGATGTAAAATCGTTTGATATTGAATGATATTCAATACCAACGTTTGATAGTTAGTCGTTTATTTATAATTAAAGAAACAAGTTTCTGGGATAATTCTTGTCAAAATTTTTGTGAAAAATTTAATGTTTATCTGCGCCAATAGATGTAAAATCGTTTGATATTGAATGATATTCAATACCAACGTTTGATAGTTAGTCATTTATTTATAATTAAAGAAACAAGTTTCTAGGGGAATTCTTGTCGAAATTTTAGAGAAAAATGTAATGTTTATCTGCGCCAATAGATGTAAAATCGTTTGATATTGAATGATATTCAATACCAACGTTTGATAGTTAGTCGTTTAATTATAATCAAAGAAACAAGTTTCTAGGGGAATTCTTGTCGAAATTTTTGTGAAAAATTTAATGTTTATCTGCGCCAATAGATGTAAAATCGTTTGATAATGAATGATATTCAATACCAACGTTGGATAGTTAGTCTTTTATTTATAATTAAAGAAACAAGTATCTGGGGGAATTGTTGTCGACTTTTTTGTAAAAAATTTAATATTTATCTGCGTCAATGGATATAAAATCGTTTGATAGTGAATGATATTCAATACAAACGTTTGATAGTTAGTCGTTTATTTATAATGAAAGAAACAAGTTTCTAGGGGAATTCTTGTCGAAATTTTTGAGAAAAATTTAATGTTTATCTGCGGCAATAGATGTAAAATCGTTTGATATTGAATGATATTCAATGCCAACGTTTGATAGTTAGTCGTTTATTTATAATTAAAGAAACAAGTTTCTGGGGGAATTCCTGTCTAAATTTTTGTGAAAATGTAATGCTTATCTGCGCCAATAGATGTAAAATCGTTTGATAGTGAATTATATTCAATACCAACGTTTGATAGTGTTACGGCCCGGCGTTATATTTTCAAATTTTTATACCCTTGTATGAGGCTTGCGTAAGCATTGAGAAATCTAGCCCATATGAGTGGACCGTTTTGGTAGTAGTATTAATAGTTTTTCGTCGTAATGTTAATAGTTTTCTCTCTCCGGGCCGTAGCAGACCGACGAACCTTGGGATCACCAGCGCCCGGGTGCGCACGTGTGTGTGTGCGTGTATGTGACAGAGACACATTAGGTTAAGTGAGCGAAGGACTCGTTAGTTTATAAGAGACCCGCGAATAGGTAAACTACAGTTCTGTTCACATTTTAAGTTCCTTTTCTTTGATTTATAGTTACCAACGACAAATGTTTATTTGTTTAGTTAGTTACAAACACACTCCTAGCACTGATTGCTCCTCGTAATGGTCAAACGGCAATTTCGCTTAATTCCGATTAAAGGAAACATTCATTATTCTTTTCGTAATTCATATTCTAAGTTCCTTTTCTTTTGATTCATTATTAATCGCCCGAGTAGCGAGTTGCGCATGAACACCTAATGCCGGGATGATAACCGCTGCGTAGCAATATTCGGCAATAACAAAACTGCGAGCCGCTGACCCAACCGTGAAGGGAGGGGATGCGGAAGACGTCCTTCTCGCGCGCAGCTACCGGCTCGCGACGCAAACCTCGTGGCAGTTGGCTGTAAAATCGCGAGGTGCGTGGACTCCTGCCCGGGGGTTATTATAATTTATCTTTGAACTTAATCGTGCATATTCTTGCAGTATCACGAAGGACTCAGTACTCCCCGTTAAAGATTAGTGTTTAGTTGAGCAAGGGACTCATTTGTGTTTAAAAAATTAATCGAGTTTATTTGCATTTAGAAATAAGAGCACATTGTAATATTATTTTTGCACCACGTGGCCGGCGCTTCACGCCGAGCCTCGAGCGTTCATTTCATCTAAGTTCATTTCTTTTCTTTAGTTTTCTTTAGTTTATTTGTCTTTCTTTAATTTAATCGGAATAAGATTCATTAATAAGACCAAAATCAGCTGTAGCTTGTAGAGTTCTACCAATAACTAAGTGCTTGCTTCCCGAACACGCTCGTTGAGCGTTAGGCTAATGCGTTAACTACCGATATTCATTTTGTATTTCAATCCGAAGGTACACATCAAGCGATTACGAGCGAACCGAAAAGAGTGAAAAACAGCGTGCGAGACAAATCATTGTAAGGAAAGAGAGGTGTGAGGAGTGAAGAGCGAGAAAGCGAGAAAGAGAGAGAGCGAGTGAAAGAGCGTGTGCGCAGCATTACGGGTAAGAACTTTCCAGCATCTTTCCGTGCGATGAAATGAACCTGCCGACCGCAATTACGTCTTAGCGCAGGCTTTGAATTTCTCAGACGTAAAGGGTTAGAATTCAAAACGTTCAATTAATACCGAACAATCGCGAACACTCTGTAATATACTGTAGTTGCGCAGGCGTCGCCCGCGTGACGAGCAAGCGGTGTCGTACACACGGTCTTACTTTTCTCTGTAATAAGATCTATTTCATTACACATTATAATCTCACGAAATGTAAGAGAGCAACGTATTCTACCAATATAGATTCAGTCAAGTATAACTAAATTCAATCGCTTTATTAACAACTAACATTCTGACTCAAACTAACGCCTGACCAGAAAGCGAGAGAGAGAAAGAGAAAGAAAGAGATCGAATAAAACCTGTACTGGTTTAGGAGACCGCGAATCCTATAAGTCCTGCCGATATCTACCAGCCTGTAGTTTTGCATTAAAGGGGGGAAATTAGATATCTCGAATTAGATACAATTAATATCTGTATTAAGGCTATCAAACATATCCAGCGTTACACCGGGTAAGGAGAGGCCGCTCGCCATTTCAGTAACTTTACCCGGACGTAACAATAGTTAGTCATTTATTTATAATTAAAGAAACAAGTTTCTAGGGGAATTCTTGTCGAAATTTTAGAGAAAAATGTAATGTTTATCTGCGCCAATAGATGTAAAATCGTTTGATATTGAATGATATTCAATACCAACGTTGGATAGTTAGTCTTTTATTTATAATTAAAGAAACAAGTTTCTGGGGAAATTCTTGTCAAAATTTTTGTGAAAAATTTAATGTTTATCTGCGTCAATGGATATAAAATCGTTTGATAGTGAATGATATTCAATACAAACGTTTGATAGTTAGTCGTTTATTTATAATGAAAGAAACAAGTTTCTAGGGGAATTCTTGTCGAAATTTTTGAGAAAAATTTAATGTTTATCTGCGGCAATAGATGTAAAATCGTTTGATATTGAATGATATTCAATACCAACGTTTGATAGTTAGTCTTTTATTTATAATTAAAGAAACAAGTTTCTGGGGGAATTGTCGACTTTTTTGTGAAAAATGTAATGTTTATCTGCGCCAATGGATGTAAAATCGTTTGATAGTGAATGATATTCAATACCAACGATTGATAGTTAGTCGTTTATTCAAATGAAAGAAACAAGTTTCTAGGGGAATTCTTGTCGAAATTTTTGAGAAAAATTTAATGTTTATCTGCGCCAATAGATGTAAAATCGTTTGATAGTGAATTATATTCAATACCAACGTTGATAGTTAGTCGAGTATTTATAATTAAAGAAACAAGTTTCTAGGGGAATTCTTGTCGAAATTTTTGAGAAAAATGTAATGTTTATCTGCGCCAATAGATGTAAAATCATTTGATATTGAATGATATAATACCAACGTCTGATAGTTAGTCGTTTATTTATAATTAAAGAAACAAGTTTCTAGGGGAATTCTTGTCGAAATTTTTGTGAAAAATTTAATGTTTATCTGCGCCAATAGATGTAAAATCGTTTGATAATGAATGATATTCAATACCAACGTTGGATAGTTAGTCTTTTATTTATAATTAAAGAAACAAGTATCTGGGGGAATTGTTGTCGACTTTTTTGTAAAAAATGTAATGTTTATCTGCGTCAATGGATATAAAATCGTTTGATAGTGAATGATATTCAATACAAACGTTTGATAGTTAGTCGTTTATTTATAATGAAAGAAACAAGTTTCTAGGGGAATTCTTGTCGAAATTTTTGAGAAAAATTTAATGTTTATCTGCGGCAATAGATGTAAAATCGTTTGATATTGAATGATATTCAATGCCAACGTTTGATAGTTAGTCGTTTATTTATAATTAAAGAAACAAGTTTCTAGCGGAATTCTTGTGGAAATTTTTGAGAAAAATTTAATGTTTATCTGCGGCAATAGATGTAAAATCGTTTGATATTGAATGATATTCAATGCCAACATTTGATAGTTAGTCGTTTATTTATAATTAAAGAAACAAGTTTCTGGGGGAATTCCTGTCTAAATTTTTGTGAAAATGTAATGTTTATCTGCGCCAATAGATGTAAAATCGTTTGATAGTGAATTATATTCAATACCAACGTTTGATAGTTAGTCATTTATTTATAATTAAAGAAACATGTTTCTAGGGGAATTCTTGTCGAAATTTTAGAGAAAAATGTAATGTTTATCTGCGCCAATAGATGTAAAATCGTTTGATATTGAATGATATTCAATACCAACGTTTGATATTTAGTCGTTTATTTATAATTAAAGAAACAAGTTTCTGGGGAAATTCTTGTCAAAATTTTTGTGAAAAATTTAATGTTTATCTGCGCCAATAGATGTAAAATCGTTTGATAGTGAATGATATAATACCAACGTCTGATAGTTAGTCGTTTATTTATAATTAAAGAAACAAGTTTCTAGGGGAATTCTTGTCGAAATTTTTGAGAAAAATGTAATGTTTATCTGCGCCAATAGATGTAAAATCGTTTGATAGTGAATTATATTCAATACCAACGTTTGATAGTTAGTCGTTTATTTATAATTAAAGAAACAATTTTCTGGGGGAATTCTTGTCAAAATTTTTGTGAAAAATGTAATGTTTATCTGCGCCAATGGATGTAAAATCGTTTGATATTGAATGATATTCAATACCAACGTTTGATAGTCGTTTATTTATAATTAAAGAAACAAGATTCTGGGGGAATTCTTGTCAAAATTTTTGTGAAAAATTTAATGTTTATCTGCGCCAATAGATGTAAAATCGTTTGATAGTGAATGATATATAATACCAACGTTTGATAGTTAGTCATTTATTTATAATTAAAGAAACAAGTTGCTAGGGGAATTCTTGTTGAAATTTTTGAGAAAAATGTAATGTTTATCTGCGCCAATAGATGTAAAATCGTTTGATATTGAATGATATTCAATACCAACGTTTGATAGTTAGACGTTTATTTATAATTAAAGAAACAAGTTTCTGGGGAAATTCTTGTCAAAATTTTTGTGAAAAATTTAATGTTTATCTGCGCCAATAGATGTAAAATCGTTTGATAGTGAATGATATAATACCAACGTCTGATAGTTAGTCGTTTATTTATAATTAAAGAAACAAGTTTCTAGGGGAATTCTTGTCGAAATTTTTGAGAAAAATGTAATGTTTATCTGCGCCAATAGATGTAAAATCGTTTGATAGTGAATTATATTCAATACCAACGTTTGATAGTTAGTCGTTTATTTATAATTAAAGAAACAATTTTCTGGGGAATTCTTGTCAAAATTTTTGTGAAAAATGTAATGTTTATCTGCGCCAATGGATGTAAAATCGTTTGATAGCGTATTATATTCAATACCAACGTTTGATAGTTAGTCGTTTATTTATAATTAAAGAAACAATTTTCTGGGGGAATTCTTTTCTAAATTTTTGTGAAAAATGTAATGTTTATCTGCGCCAATAGATGTAAAATCGTTTGATATTGAATGATATTCAATACCAACGTTTGATAGTTAGTCTTTTATTTATAATTAAAGAAACAAGTTTCTGGGGGAATTGTTGTCGACTTTTTTGTGAAAAATGTAATGTTTATCTGCGCCAATGGATGTAAAATCGTTTGATAGTGAATGATATTCAATACCAACGATTGATAGTTAGTCGTTTATTAAAATGAAAGATACAAGATTCTAGGGGAATTCTTGTCAAAATTTTTTAGAAAAATTTAATGTTTATCTGCGCCAATAGATGTAAAATCGTTTGATAGTGAATGATATTCAATACCAACGTTTGATAGTTAGTCGTTTATTTATAATCAAAGAAACAAGTTTCTAGGGGAATTCTTGTCGAAATTTTTGTGAAAAATTTAATGTTTATCTGCGCCAATAGATGTAAAATCGTTTGATATTGAATGATATTCAATACCAACGTTTGATAGTTAGTCGTTTATTTATAATCAAAGAAACAAGTTTCTAGGGGAATTCTTGTCGAAATTTTTGTGAAAAATTTAATGTTTATCTGCGCCAATAGATGTAAAATCGTTTGATAATGAATGATATTCAATACCAACGTTGGATAGTTAGTCTTTTATTTATAATTAAAGAAACAAGTATCTGGGGGAATTGTTGTCGACTTTTTTGTAAAAAATTTAATGTTTATCTGCGTCAATGGATATAAAATCGTTTGATAGTGAATGATATTCAATACAAACGTTTGATAGTTAGTCGTTTATTTATAATGAAAGAAACAAGTTTCTAGGGGAATTCTTGTCGAAATTTTTGAGAAAAATTTAATGTTTATCTGCGGCAATAGATGTAAAATCGTTTGATATTGAATGATATTCAATGCCAACGTTTGATAGTTAGTCGTTTATTTATAATTAAAGAAACAAGTTTCTGGGGGAATTCCTGTCTAAATTTTTCTGAAAATGTAATGTTTATCTGCGCCAATAGATGTAAAATCGTTTGATAGTGAATTATATTCAATACCAACGTTTGATAGTTAGTCATTTATTTATAATTAAAGAAACATGTTTCTAGGGGAATTCTTGTCGAAATTTTAGAGAAAAATGTAATGTTTATCTGCGCCAATAGATGTAAAATCGTTTGATATTGAATGATATTCAATACCAACGTTTGATAGTTAGTCGTTTATTTATAATTAAATAAACAAGTTTCTGGGGAAATTCTTGTCAAAATTTTTGTGAAAAATTTAATGTTTATCTGCGCCAATAGATGTAAAATCGTTTGATAGTGAATGATATAATACCAACGTCTAATAGTTAGTCATTTATTTATAATTAAAGAAACAAGTTTCTAGGGGAATTCTTGTCGAAATTTTTGAGAAAAATTTAATGTTTATCTGCGGCAATAGATGTAAAATCGTTTGATATTGAATGATATTCAATACCAACGTTTGATAGTTAGTCTTTTATTTATAATTAAAGAAACAAGTTTCTGGGGGAATTGTTGTCGACTTTTTTGTAAAAAATGTAATGTTTATCTGCGTCAATGGATATAAAATCGTTTGATAGTGAATGATATTCAATACAAACGTTTGATAGTTAGTCGTTTATTTATAATGAAAGAAACAAGTTTCTAGGGGAATTCTTGTCGAAATTTTTGAGAAAAATTTAATGTTTATCTGCGGCAATAGATGTAAAATCGTTTGATAGTGAATTATATTCAATACCAACGTTTGATAGTTAGTCGTTTATTTATAATTAAAGAAACAATTTTCTGGGGGAATTCTTGTCTAAATTTTTGTGAAAAATGTAATGTTTATCTGCGCCAATAGATGTAAAATCGTTTGATATTGAATGATATTCAATACCAACGTTTGATAGTTAGTCTTTTATTTATAATTAAAGAAACAAGTTTCTGGGGGAATTGTTGTCGACTTTTTTGTGAAAAATGTAATGTTTATCTGCGCCAATGGATGTAAAATCGTTTGATATTGAATGATATTCAATACCAACGTTTGATAGTTAGTCTTTTATTTATAATTAAAGAAACAAGTTTCTGGGGGAATTGTTGTCGACTTTTTTGTGAAAAATGTAATGTTTATCTGCGCCAATGGATGTAAAATCGTTTGATAGTGAATGATATTCAATACCAACGATTGATAGTTAGTCGTTTATTAAAATGAAAGAAACAAGTTTCTAGGGGAATTCTTGTTGAAATTTTTTAGAAAAATTTAATGTTTATCTGCGCCAATAGATGTAAAATCGTTTGATAGTGAATGATATTCAATACCAACGTTTGATAGTTAGTCGTTTATTTATAATCAAAGAAACAAGTTTCTAGGGGAATTCTTGTCGAAATTTTTGTGAAAAATTTAATGTTTATCTGCGCCAATAGATGTAAAATCGTTTGAGAATGAATGATATTCAATACCAACGTTGGATAGTTAGGCTTTTATTTATAATTAAAGAAACAAGTTTCTGGGGGAATTGTTGTCAAAATTTTTGTGAAAAATGTAATGTTTATCTGCGCCAATGGATGTAAAATCGTTTGATATTGAATGATATTCAATACCAACGTTTGATAGTTAGTCGTTTATTTATAATTAAAGAAACAAGATTCTGGGGGAATTCTTGTCAAAATTTTTGTGAAAAATTTAATGTTTATCTGCGCCAATAGATGTAAAATCGTTTGATAGTGAATGATATATAATACCAACGTTTGATAGTTAGTCATTTATTTATAATTAAAGAAACAAGTTTCTAGGGGAATTCTTGGGGAAATTTTAGAGAAAAATGTAATGTTTATCTGCGCCAATAGATGTAAAATCGTTTGATATTGAATGATATATAATACCAACGTTTGATAGTTAGTCATTTATTTATAATTAACGAAACAAGTTTCTAGGGGAATTCTTGTCGAAATTTTTGAGAAAAATGTAATGTTTATCTGCGCCAATAGATGTAAAATCGTTTGATAGTGAATTATATTCAATACCAACGTTTGATAGTTAGTCGTTTATTTATAATTAAAGAAACAATTTTCTGGGGGAATTCTTGTCTAAATTTTTGTGAAAAATGTAATGTTTATCTGCGCCAATAGATGTAAAATCGTTTGATATTGAATGATATTCAATACCAACGTTTGATAGTTAGTCTTTTATTTATAATTAAAGAAACAAGTTTCTGGGGGAATTGTTGTCGACTTTTTTGTGAAAAATGTAATGTTTATCTGCGCCAATGGATGTAAAATCGTTTGATATTGAATGATATTCAATACCAACGTTTGATAGTTAGTCTTTTATTTATAATTAAAGAAACAAGTTTCTGGGGGAATTGTTGTCGACTTTTTTGTGAAAAATGTAATGTTTATCTGCGCCAATGGATGTAAAATCGTTTGATAGTGAATGATATTCAATACCAACGATTGATAGTTAGTCGTTTATTAAAATGAAAGAAACAAGTTTCTAGGGGAATTCTTGTTGAAATTTTTTAGAAAAATTTAATGTTTATCTGCGCCAATAGATGTAAAATCGTTTGATAGTGAATGATATTCAATACCAACGTTTGATAGTTAGTCGTTTATTTATAATCAAAGAAACAAGTTTCTAGGGGAATTCTTGTCGAAATTTTTGTGAAAAATTTAATGTTTATCTGCGCCAATAGATGTAAAATCGTTTGAGAATGAATGATATTCAATACCAACGTTGGATAGTTAGGCTTTTATTTATAATTAAAGAAACAAGTTTCTGGGGGAATTGTTGTCAAAATTTTTGTGAAAAATGTAATGTTTATCTGCGCCAATGGATGTAAAATCGTTTGATATTGAATGATATTCAATACCAACGTTTGATAGTTAGTCTTTTATTTATAATTAAAGAAACAAGTTTCTGGGGGAATTGTTGTCGACTTTTTTGTGAAAAATGTAATGTTTATCTGCGCCAATGGATGTAAAATCGTTTGATAGTGAATGATATTCAATACCAACGATTGATAGTTAGTCGTTTATTAAAATGAAAGAAACAAGTTTCTAGGGGAATTCTTGTCGAAATTTTTTAGAAAAATTTAATGTTTATCTGCGCCAATAGATGTAAAATCGTTTGATAGTCAATGATATTCAATACCAACGTTTGATAGTTAGTCGTTTATTTATAATCAAAGAAACAAGTTTCTAGCGGAATTCTTGTCGAAATTTTTGTGAAAAATTTAATGTTTATCTGCGCCAATAGATGTAAAATCGTTTGATAATGAATGATATTCAATACCAACGTTGGATAGTTAGTCTTTTATTTATAATTAAAGAAACAAGTATCTGGGGGAATTGTTGTCGACTTTTTTGTAAAAAATTTAATGTTTATCTGCGTCAATGGATATAAAATCGTTTGATAGTGAATGATATTCAATACAAACGTTTGATAGTTAGTCGTTTATTTATAATGAAAGAAACAAGTTTCTAGGGGAATTCTTGTCGAAATTTTAGAGAAAAATGTAATGTTTATCTGCGCCAATAGATGTAAAATCGTTTGATATTGAATGATATTCAATACCAACGTTTGATAGTTAGTCGTTTATTTATAATTAAAGAAACAAGATTCTGGGGAAATTCTTGTCAAAATTTTTGTGAAAAATTTAATGTTTATCTGCGCCAATAGATGTAAAATCGTTTGATATTGAATGATATTCAATACCAACGTTTGATAGTTAGTCATTTATTTGTAATTAAAGAAACAAGTTTCTAGGGGAATTCTTGTCGAAATTTTAGAGAAAAATGTAATGTTTATCTGCGCCAATAGATGTAAAATCGTTTGATATTGAATGATATTCAATACCAACGTTTGATAGTTAGTCTTTTATTTATAATTAAAGAAACAAGTTTCTGGGGGAATTGTTGTCGACTTTTTTGTGAAAAATGTAATGTTTATCTGCGCCAATGGATGTAAAATCGTTTGATAGTGAATTATATTCAATACCAACGTTTGATAGTTAGTCGTTTATTTATAATTAAAGAAACAATTTTCTGGGGGAATTCTTGTCTAAATTTTTGTGAAAAATGTAATGTTTATCTGCGCCAATAGATGTAAAATCGTTTGATATTGAATGATATTCAATACCAACGTTTGATAGTTAGTCTTTTATTTATAATTAAAGAAACAAGTTTCTGGGGGAATTGTTGTCGACTTTTTTGTGAAAAATGTAATGTTTATCTGCGCCAATGGATGTAAAATCGTTTGATAGTGAATGATATTCAATACCAACGATTGATAGTTAGTCGTTTATTAAAATGAAAGAAACAAGTTTCTAGGGGAATTCTTGTTGAATTTTTTTAGAAAAATTTAATGTTTATCTGCGCCAATAGATGTAAAATCGTTTGATAGTGAATGATATTCAATACCAACGTTTGATAGTTAGTCGTTTATTTATAATCAAAGAAACAAGTTTCTAGGGGAATTCTTGTCGAAATTTTTGTGAAAAATTTAATGTTTATCTGCGCCAATAGATGTAAAATCGTTTGAGAATGAATGATATTCAATACCAACGTTGGATAGTTAGGCTTTTATTTATAATTAAAGAAACAAGTTTCTGGGGGAATTGTTGTCAAAATTTTTGTGAAAAATGTAATGTTTATCTGCGCCAATGGATGTAAAATCGTTTGATATTGAATGATATTCAATACCAACGTTTGATAGTTAGTCTTTTATTTATAATTAAAGAAACAAGTTTCTGGGGGAATTGTTGTCGACTTTTTTGTGAAAAATGTAATGTTTATCTGCGCCAATGGATGTAAAATCGTTTGATAGTGAATGATATTCAATACCAACGATTGATAGTTAGTCGTTTATTAAAATGAAAGAAACAAGTTTCTAGGGGAATTCTTGTCGAAATTTTTTAGAAAAATTTAATGTTTATCTGCGCCAATAGATGTAAAATCGTTTGATAGTCAATGATATTCAATACCAACGTTTGATAGTTAGTCGTTTATTTATAATCAAAGAAACAAGTTTCTAGCGGAATTCTTGTCGAAATTTTTGTGAAAAATTTAATGTTTATCTGCGCCAATAGATGTAAAATCGTTTGATAATGAATGATATTCAATACCAACGTTGGATAGTTAGTCTTTTATTTATAATTAAAGAAACAAGTTTCTGGGGGAATTGTTGTCGACTTTTTTGTGAAAAATGTAATGTTTATCTGCGCCAATGGATGTAAAATCGTTTGATAGTGAATGATATTCAATACCAACGATTGATAGTTAGTCGTTTATTAAAATGAAAGAAACAATTTTCTGGGGGAATTCTTGTCTAAATTTTTGTGAAAAATGTAATGTTTATCTGCGCCAATAGATGTAAAATCGTTTGATATTGAATGATATTCAATGCCAACGTTTGATAGTTAGTCGTTTATTTATAATTAAAGAAACAAGTTTCTGGGGAAATTCTTGTCAAAATTTTTGTGAAAAATTTAATGTTTATCTGCGCCAATAGATGTAAAATCGTTTGATAGTGAATGATATAATACCAACGTCTGATAGTTAGTCATTTATTTATAATTAAAGTAACAAGTTTCTAGGGGAATTCTTGTCGAAATTTTTGAGAAAAATGTAATGTTTATCTGCGCCAATAGATGTAAAATCATTTGATAGTGAATGATATTCAATACCAACGTTTGATAGTTAGTCGTTTATTTATAATCAAAGAAACAAGTTTCTAGGGGAATTCTTGTCGAAATTTTTGTGAAAAATTTAATGTTTATCTGCGTCAATGGATATAAAATCGTTTGATAGTGAATGATATTCAATACAAACGTTTGATAGTTAGTCGTTTATTTATAATGAAAGAAACAAGTTTCTAGGGGAATTCTTGTCGAAATTTTTGAGAAAAATTTAATGTTTATCTGCGGCAATAGATGTAAAATCGTTTGATATTGAATGATATTCAATGCCAACGTTTGATAGTTAGTCGTTTATTTATAATTAAAGAAACAAGTTTCTGGGGGAATTCCTGTCTAAATTTTTGTGAAAATGTAATGTTTATCTGCGCCAATAGATGTGAAATCGTTTGATAGTGAATTATATTCAATACCAACGTTTGATAGTTAGTCATTTATTTATAATTAAAGAAACATGTTTCTAGGGGAATTCTTGTCGAAATTTTAGATAAAAATGTAATGTTTATCTGCGCCAATAGATGTAAAATCGTTTGATATTGAATGATATTCAATACCAACGTTTGATAGTTAGTCGTTTATTTATAATTAAAGAAACAAGTTTCTGGGGAAATTCTTGTCAAAATTTTGTGAAAAATTTAATGTTTATCTGCGCCAATAGATGTAAAATCGTTTGATAGTGAATGATATTCAATACCAACGTTTGATAGTTAGTTGTTTATTTATAATCAAAGAAACAAGTTTCTAGGGGAATTCTTGTCGAAATTTTTGTGAAAAATTTAATGTTTATCTGCGCCAATAGATGTAAAATCGTTTGATAATGAATGATATTCAATACCAACGTTGGATAGTTAGTCTTTTATTTATTATTAAAGAAACAAGTATCTGGGGGAATTGTTGTCGACTTTTTTGTAAAAAATTTAATGTTTATCTGCGTCAATGGATATAAAATCGTTTGATAGTGAATGATATTCAATACAAACGTTTGATAGTTAGTCGTTTATTTATAATGAAAGAAACAAGTTTCTAGGGGAATTCTTGTCGAAATTTTTGAGAAAAATTTAATGTTTATCTGCGGCAATAGATGTAAAGTCGTTTGATATTGAATGATATTCAATGCCAACGTTTGATAGTTAGTCGTTTATTTATAATTAAAGAAACAAGTTTCTGGGGAATTCCTGTCTAAATTTTTGTGAAAATGTAATGTTTATCTGCGCCAATAGATGTAAAATCGTTTGATAGTGAATTATATTCAATACCAATGTTTTATAGTTAGTCGTTTATTTATAATTAAAGAAACAAGATTCTGGGGAATTCTTGTCAAAATTTTTGTGAAACATTTAATGTTTATCTGCGCCAATAAATGTAAAATCGTTTGATAGTGAATGATATTCAATACCAACGTTTGATAGTTAGTCGTTTATTTATAATTAAAGAAACAAGATTCTGGGGAATTCTTGTCAAAATTTTTGTGAAAAATTTAATGTTTATCTGCGCCAATAGATGTAAAATCGTTTGATAGTGAATGATATATAATACCAACGTTTGATAGTTAGTCATTTATTTATAATTAAAGAAACATGTTTCTAGGGGAATTCTTGGGGAAATTTTAGAGAAAAATGTAATGTTTATCTGCGCCAATAGATGTAAAATCGTTTGATAGTGAATTATATTCAATACCAACGTTTGATAGTTAGTCGTTTATTTATAATTAAAGAAACAAGTTTCTGGGGGAATTCCTGTCTAAATTTTTGTGAAAATGTAATGTTTATCTGCGCCAATAGATGTAAAATCGTTTGATAGTGAATTATATTCAATACCAACGTTTGATAGTTAGTCATTTATTTATAATTAAAGAAACATGTTTCTAGGGGAATTCTTGGGGAAATTTTAGAGAAAAATGTAATGTTTATCTGCGCCAATAGATGTAAAATCGTTTGATAGTGAATTATATTCAATACCAACGTTTGATAGTTAGTCGTTTATTTATAATTAAAGAAACAAGTTTCTGGGGGAATTCTTGTCTACATTTTTGTGAAAAATTTAATGTTTATCTGCGCCAATAGATGTAAAAACGTTTGATATTGAATGATATTCAATACCAACGTTTGATAGTTAGTCTTTTATTTATAATTAAAGAAACAAGTTTCTGGGGGAATTGTTGTCGACTTTTTTGTGAAAAATGTAATGTTTATCTGCGCCAATGGATGTAAAATCGTTTGATAGTGAATGATATTCAATACCAACGATTGATAGTTAGTCGTTTATTAAAATGAAAGAAACAATTTTCTGGGGGAATTCTTGTCTAAATTTTTGTGAAAAATGTAATGTTTATCTGCGCCAATAGATGTAAAATCGTTTGATATTGAATGATATTCAATACCAACGTTTGATAGTTAGTCATTTATTTATAATTAAAGAAACAAGTTTCTAGGGGAATTCTTGTCGAAATTTTAGAGAAAAATGTAATGTTTATCTGCGCCAATAGATGTAAAATCGTTTGATATTGAATGATATTCAATACCAACGTTTGATAGTTAGTCGTTTATTTATAATCAAAGAAAAAAGTTTCTAGGGGAATTCTTGTCGAAATTTTTGAGAAAAATTTAATGTTTATCTGCGGCAATAGATGTAAAATCGTTTGATATTGAATGATATTCAATGCCAACGTTTGATAGTTAGTCGTTTATTTATAATTAAAGAAACAAGTTTCTGGGGGAATTGTTGTCGACTTTTTTGTGAAAAATGTAATGTTTATCTGCGCCAATGGATGTAAAATCGTTTGATAGTGAATGATATTCAATACCAACAATTGATAGTTAGTCGTTTATTAAAATGAAAGAAACAATTTTCTGGGGAATTCTTGTCAAAATTTTTGTGAAAAATTTAATGTTTATCTGCGCCAATAGATGTAAAATCGTTTGATAGTGAATGATATATAATACCAACGTTTGATAGTTAGTCATTTATTTATAATTAAAGAAACATGTTTCTAGGGGAATTCTTGGGGAAATTTTAGAGAAAAATGTAATGTTTATCTGCGCCAATAGATGTAAAATCGTTTGATAGTGAATTATATTCAATACCAACGTTTGATAGTTAGTCGTTTATTTATAATTAAAGAAACAAGTTTCTGGGGGAATTCCTGTCTAAATTTTTGTGAAAATGTAATGTTTATCTGCGCCAATAGATGTAAAATCGTTTGATAGTGAATTATATTCAATACCAACGTTTGATAGTTAGTCATTTATTTATAATTAAAGAAACATGTTTCTAGGGGAATTCTTGGGGAAATTTTAGAGAAAAATGTAATGTTTATCTGCGCCAATAGATGTAAAATCGTTTGATAGTGAATTATATTCAATACCAACGTTTGATAGTTAGTCGTTTATTTATAATTAAAGAAACAAGTTTCTGGGGGAATTCTTGTCTACATTTTTGTGAAAAATTTAATGTTTATCTGCGCCAATAGATGTAAAAACGTTTGATATTGAATGATATTCAATACCAACGTTTGATAGTTAGTCTTTTATTTATAATTAAAGAAACAAGTTTCTGGGGGAATTGTTGTCGACTTTTTTGTGAAAAATGTAATGTTTATCTGCGCCAATGGATGTAAAATCGTTTGATAGTGAATGATATTCAATACCAACGATTGATAGTTAGTCGTTTATTAAAATGAAAGAAACAATTTTCTGGGGGAATTCTTGTCTAAATTTTTGTGAAAAATGTAATGTTTATCTGCGCCAATAGATGTAAAATCGTTTGATATTGAATGATATTCAATACCAACGTTTGATAGTTAGTCATTTATTTATAATTAAAGAAACAAGTTTCTAGGGGAATTCTTGTCGAAATTTTAGAGAAAAATGTAATGTTTATCTGCGCCAATAGATGTAAAATCGTTTGATATTGAATGATATTCAATACCAACGTTTGATAGTTAGTCGTTTATTTATAATCAAAGAAAAAAGTTTCTAGGGGAATTCTTGTCGAAATTTTTGAGAAAAATTTAATGTTTATCTGCGGCAATAGATGTAAAATCGTTTGATATTGAATGATATTCAATGCCAACGTTTGATAGTTAGTCGTTTATTTATAATTAAAGAAACAAGTTTCTGGGGGAATTGTTGTCGACTTTTTTGTGAAAAATGTAATGTTTATCTGCGCCAATGGATGTAAAATCGTTTGATAGTGAATGATATTCAATACCAACAATTGATAGTTAGTCGTTTATTAAAATGAAAGAAACAATTTTCTGGGGGAATTCTTGTCTAAATTTTTGTGAAAAATGTAATGTTTATCTGCGCCAATAGATGTAAAATCGTTTGATATTGAATGATATTCAATACCAACGTTTGATAGTTAGTCGTTTATTTATAATTAAAGAAACAAGTTTCTCGGGAAATTCTTGTCAAAATTTTTGTGAAAAATTTAATGTTTATCTGCGCCAATAGATGTAAAATCGTTTGATAGTGAATGATATAATACCAACGTCTGATAGTTAGTCATTTATTTATAATTAAAGAAACAAGTTTCTAGGGGAATTCTTGTCGAAATTTTTGAGAAAAATGTAATGTTTATCTGCGCCAATAGATGTAAAATCGTTTGATAGTGAATGATATTCAATACCAACGTTTGATAGTTAGTCGTTTATTTATAATCAAAGAAACAAGTTTCTAGGGGAATTCTTGTCGAAATTTTTGTGAAAAATTTAATGTTTATCTGCGCCAATAGATGTAAAATCGTTTGATAATGAATGATATTCAATACCAACGTTGGATAGTTAGTCTTTTATTTATAATTAAAGAAACAAGTATCTGGGGGAATTGTTGTCGACTTTTTTGTAAAAAATTTAATGTTTATCTGCGTCAATGGATATAAAATCGTTTGATAGTGAATGATATTCAATACAAACGTTTGATAGTTAGTCGTTTATTTATAATGAAAGAAACAAGTTTCTAGGGGAATTCTTGTCGAAATTTTTGAGAAAAATTTAATGTTTATCTGCGGCAATAGATGTAAAATCGTTTGATATTGAATGATATTCAATGCCAACGTTTGATAGTTAGTCGTTTATTTATAATTAAAGAAACAAGTTTCTGGGGGAATTCCTGTCTAAATTTTTGTGAAAATGTAATGTTTATCTGCGCCAATAGATGTAAAATCGTTTGATAGTGAATTATATTCAATACCAACGTTTGATAGTTAGTCATTTATTTATAATTAAAGAAACATGTTTCTAGGGGAATTCTTGTCGAAATTTTAGAGAAAAATGTAATGTTTATCTGCGCCAATAGATGTAAAATCGTTTGATATTGAATGATATTCAATACCAACGTTTGATAGTTAGTCGTTTATTTATAATTAAAGAAACAAGTTTCTGGGGAAATTCTTGTCAAAATTTTTGTGAAAAATGTAATGTTTATCTACGCCAATAGATGTAAAATCGTTTGATAGTGAATGATATAATACCAACGTCTGATAGTTAGTCATTTATTTATAATTAAAGAAACAAGTTTCTAGGGGAATTCTTGTCGAAATTGTTGAGAAAAATGTAATGTTTATCTGCGCCAATAGATGTAAAATCGTTTGATAGTGAATTATATTCAATACCAACGTTTGATAGTTAGTCGTTTATTTATAATTAAAGAAACAATTTTCTGGGGGAATTCTTGTCAAAATTTTTGTGAAAAATGTAATGTTTATCTGCGCCAATGGATGTAAAATCGTTTGATATTGAATGATATTCAATACCAACGTTTGATAGTTAGTCGTTTATTTATAATTAAAGAAACAAGATTCTGGGGGAATTCTTGTCTAAATTTTTGTGAAAAATGTAATGTTTATCTGCGCCAATAGATGTAAAATCGTTTGATATTGAATGATATTCAATACCAACGTTTGATAGTTAGTCGTTTATTTATAATTAAAGAAACAAGTTTCTCGGGAAATTCTTGTCAAAATTTTTGTGAAAAATTTAATGTTTATCTGCGCCAATAGATGTAAAATCGTTTGATAGTGAATGATATAATACCAACGTCTGATAGTTAGTCATTTATTTATAATTAAAGAAACAAGTTTCTAGGGGAATTCTTGTCGAAATTTTTGAGAAAAATGTAATGTTTATCTGCGCCAATAGATGTAAAATCGTTTGATAGTGAATGATATTCAATACCAACGTTTGATAGTTAGTCGTTTATTTATAATCAAAAAAACAAGTTTCTAGGGGAATTCTTGTCGAAATTTTTGTGAAAAATTTAATGTTTATCTGCGCCAATAGATGTAAAATCGTTTGATAATGAATGATATTCAATACCAACGTTGGATAGTTAGTCTTTTATTTATAATTAAAGAAACAAGTATCTGGGGGAATTGTTGTCGACTTTTTTGTAAAAAATTTAATGTTTATCTGCGTCAATGGATATAAAATCGTTTGATAGTGAATGATATTCAATACAAACGTTTGATAGTTAGTCGTTTATTTATAATGAAAGAAACAAGTTTCTAGGGGAATTCTTGTCGAAATTTTTGAGAAAAATTTAATGTTTATCTGCGGCAATAGATGTAAAATCGTTTGATATTGAATGATATTCAATGCCAACGTTTGATAGTTAGTCGTTTATTTATAATTAAAGAAACAAGTTTCTGGGGGAATTCCTGTCTAAATTTTTGTGAAAATGTAATGTTTATCTGCGCCAATAGATGTAAAATCGTTTGATAGTGAATTATATTCAATACCAACGTTTGATAGTTAGTCATTTATTTATAATTAAAGAAACATGTTTCTAGGGGAATTCTTGTCGAAATTTTAGAGAAAAATGTAATGTTTATCTGCGCCAATAGATGTAAAATCGTTTGATATTGAATGATATTCAATACCAACGTTTGATAGTTAGTCGTTTATTTATAATTAAAGAAACAAGTTTCTGGGGAAATTCTTGTCAAAATTTTTGTGAAAAATGTAATGTTTATCTACGCCAATAGATGTAAAATCGTTTGATAGTGAATGATATAATACCAACGTCTGATAGTTAGTCATTTATTTATAATTAAAGAAACAAGTTTCTAGGGGAATTCTTGTCGAAATTGTTGAGAAAAATGTAATGTTTATCTGCGCCAATAGATGTAAAATCGTTTGATAGTGAATTATATTCAATACCAACGTTTGATAGTTAGTCGTTTATTTATAATTAAAGAAACAATTTTCTGGGGGAATTCTTGTCAAAATTTTTGTGAAAAATGTAATGTTTATCTGCGCCAATGGATGTAAAATCGTTTGATATTGAATGATATTCAATACCAACGTTTGATAGTTAGTCGTTTATTTATAATTAAAGAAACAAGATTCTGGGGGAATTCTTGTCAAAATTTTTGTGAAACATTTAATGTTTATCTGCGCCAATAAATGTAAAATCGTTTGATAGTGAATGATATTCAATACCAACGTTTGATAGTTAGTCGTTTATTTATAATTAAAGAAACAAGATTCTGGGGGAATTCTTGTCAAAATTTTTGTGAAAAATTTAATGTTTATCTGCGCCAATAGATGTAAAATCGTTTGATAGTGAATGATATATAATACCAACGTTTGATAGTTAGTCATTTATTTATAATTAAAGAAACAAGTTTCTAGGGGAATTCTTGTCGAAATTTTTGAGAAAAATGTAATGTTTATCTGCGCCAATAGATGCAAAATCGTTTGATAGTGAATTATATTCAATACCAACGTTTGATAGTTAGTCGTTTATTTATAATTAAAGAAACAATTTTCTGGGGGAATTCTTGTCTAAATTTTTGTGAAAAATTTAATGTTTATCTGCGCCAATAGATGTAAAATCGTTTGATATTGAATGATATTCAATACCAACGTTTGATAGTTAGTCGTTTATTTATAATCAAAGAAACAAGTTTCTAGGGGAATTCTTGTCGAAATTTTTGTGAAAAATTTAATGTTTATCTGCGCCAATAGATGTAAAATCGTTTGATATTGAATGATATAATACCAACGTCTGATAGTTAGTCATTTATTTATAATTAAAGAAACAAGTTTCTAGGGGAATTCTTGTCGAAATTTTTGAGAAAAATGTAATGTTTATCTGCGCCAATAGATGTAAAATCGTTTGATAGTGAATGATATTCAATACCAACGTTTGATAGTTAGTCGTTTATTTATAATCAAAGAAACAAGTTTCTAGGGGAATTCTTGTCGAAATTTTTGTGAAAAATTTAATGTTTATCTGCGCCAATAGATGTAAAATCGTTTGATAATGAATGATATTCAATACCAACGTTGGATAGTTAGTCTTTTATTTATAATTAAAGAAACAAGTATCTGGGGGAATTGTTGTCGACTTTTTTGTAAAAAATTTAATGTTTATCTGCGTCAATGGATATAAAATCGTTTGATAGTGAATGATATTCAATACAAACGTTTGATAGTTAGTCGTTTATTTATAATGAAAGAAATAAGTTTCTAGGGGAATTCTTGTCGAAATTTTTGAGAAAAATTTAATGTTTATCTGCGGCAATAGATGTAAAATCGTTTGATATTGAATGATATTCAATGCCAACGTTTGATAGTTAGTCGTTTATTTATAATTAAAGAAACAAGTTTCTGGGGGAATTCCTGTCTAAATTTTTGTGAAAATGTAATGTTTATCTGCGCCAATAGATGTAAAATCGTTTGATAGTGAATTATATTCAATACCAACGTTTGATAGTTAGTCGTTTATTTATAATTAAAGAAACAAGTTTCTGGGGGAATTCCTGTCTAAATTTTTGTGAAAATGTAATGTTTATCTGCGCCAATAGATGTAAAATCGTTTGATAGTGAATTATATTCAATACCAACGTTTGATAGTTAGTCATTTATTTATAATTAAAGAAACATGTTTCTAGGGGAATTCTTGGGGAAATTTTAGAGAAAAATGTAATGTTTATCTGCGCCAATAGATGTAAAATCGTTTGATAGTGAATTATATTCAATACCAACGTTTGATAGTTAGTCGTTTATTTATAATTAAAGAAACAAGTTTCTGGGGGAATTCTTGTCAACATTTTTGTGAAAAATTTAATGTTTATCTGCGCCAATAGATGTAAAATCGTTTGATATTGAATGATATTCAATACCAACGTTTGATAGTTAGTCTTTTATTTATAATTAAAGAAACAAGTTTCTGGGGGAATTGTTGTCGACTTTTTTGTGAAAAATGTAATGTTTATCTGCGCCAATGGATGTAAAATCGTTTGATAGTGAATGATATTCAATACCAACGATTGATAGTTAGTCGTTTATTAAAATGAAAGAAACAATTTTCTGGGGGAATTCTTGTCTAAATTTTTGTGAAAAATGTAATGTTTATCTGCGCCAATAGATGTAAAATCGTTTGATATTGAATGATATTCAATGCCAACGTTTGATAGTTAGTCGTTTATTTATAATTAAAGAAACAAGTTTCTGGGGAAATTCTTGTCAAAATTTTTGTGAAAAATTTAATGTTTATCTGCGCCAATAGATGTAAAATCGTTTGATAGTGAATGATATAATACCAACGTCTGATAGTTAGTCATTTATTTATAATTAAAGTAACAAGTTTCTAGGGGAATTCTTGTCGAAATTTTTGAGAAAAATGTAATGTTTATCTGCGCCAATAGATGTAAAATCATTTGATAGTGAATGATATTCAATACCAACGTTTGATAGTTAGTCGTTTATTTATAATCAAAGAAACAAGTTTCTAGGGGAATTCTTGTCGAAATTTTTGTGAAAAATTTAATGTTTATCTGCGTCAATGGATATAAAATCGTTTGATAGTGAATGATATTCAATACAAACGTTTGATAGTTAGTCGTTTATTTATAATGAAAGAAACAAGTTTCTAGGGGAATTCTTGTCGAAATTTTTGAGAAAAATTTAATGTTTATCTGCGGCAATAGATGTAAAATCGTTTGATATTGAATGATATTCAATGCCAACGTTTGATAGTTAGTCGTTTATTTATAATTAAAGAAACAAGTTTCTGGGGGAATTCCTGTCTAAATTTTTGTGAAAATGTAATGTTTATCTGCGCCAATAGATGTGAAATCGTTTGATAGTGAATTATATTCAATACCAACGTTTGATAGTTAGTCATTTATTTATAATTAAAGAAACATGTTTCTAGGGGAATTCTTGTCGAAATTTTAGATAAAAATGTAATGTTTATCTGCGCCAATAGATGTAAAATCGTTTGATATTGAATGATATTCAATACCAACGTTTGATAGTTAGTCGTTTATTTATAATTAAAGAAACAAGTTTCTGGGGAAATTCTTGTCAAAATTTTTGTGAAAAATTTAATGTTTATCTGCGCCAATAGATGTAAAATCGTTTGATAGTGAATGATATTCAATACCAACATTTGATAGTTAGTTGTTTATTTATAATCAAAGAAACAAGTTTCTAGGGGAATTCTTGTCGAAATTTTTGTGAAAAATTTAATGTTTATCTGCGCCAATAGATGTAAAATCGTTTGATAATGAATGATATTCAATACCAACGTTGGATAGTTAGTCTTTTATTTATTATTAAAGAAACAAGTATCTGGGGGAATTGTTGTCGACTTTTTTGTAAAAAATTTAATGTTTATCTGCGTCAATGGATATAAAATCGTTTGATAGTGAATGATATTCAATACAAACGTTTGATAGTTAGTCGTTCATTTATAATGAAAGAAACAAGTTTCTAGGGGAATTCTTGTCGAAATTTTTGAGAAAAATTTAATGTTTATCTGCGGCAATAGATGTAAAGTCGTTTGATATTGAATGATATTCAATGCCAACGTTTGATAGTTAGTCGTTTATTTATAATTAAAGAAACAAGTTTGGGGGGGGGATTCCTGTCTAAATTTTTGTGAAAATGTAATGTTTATCTGCGCCAATAGATGTAAAATCGTTTGATAGTGAATTATATTCAATACCAATGTTTTATAGTTAGTCGTTTATTTATAATTAAAGAAACAAGATTCTGGGGGAATTCTTGTCAAAATTTTTGTGAAACATTTAATGTTTATCTGCGCCAATAAATGTAAAATCGTTTGATAGTGAATGATATTCAATACCAACGTTTGATAGTTAGTCGTTTATTTATAATTAAAGAAACAAGATTCTGGGGGAATTCTTGTCAAAATTTTTGTGAAAAATTTAATGTTTATCTGCGCCAATAGATGTAAAATCGTTTGATAGTGAATGATATATAATACCAACGTTTGATAGTTAGTCATTTATTTATAATTAAAGAAACATGTTTCTAGGTGAATTCTTGGGGAAATTTTAGAGAAAAATGTAATGTTTATCTGCGCCAATAGATGTAAAATCGTTTGATAGTGAATTATATTCAATACCAACGTTTGATAGTTAGTCGTTTATTTATAATTAAAGAAACAAGTTTCTGGGGGAATTCCTGTCTAAATTTTTGTGAAAATGTAATGTTTATCTGCGCCAATAGATGTAAAATCGTTTGATAGTGAATTATATTCAATACCAACGTTTGATAGTTAGTCATTTATTTATAATTAAAGAAACATGTTTCTAGGGGAATTCTTGGGGAAATTTTAGAGAAAAATGTAATGTTTATCTGCGCCAATAGATGTAAAATCGTTTGATAGTGAATTATATTCAATACCAACGTTTGATAGTTAGTCGTTTATTTATAATTAAAGAAACAAGTTTCTGGGGGAATTCTTGTCTACATTTTTGTGAAAAATTTAATGTTTATCTGCGCCAATAGATGTAAAAACGTTTGATATTGAATGATATTCAATACCAACGTTTGATAGTTAGTCTTTTATTTATAATTAAAGAAACAAGTTTCTGGGGGAATTGTTGTCGACTTTTTTGTGAAAAATGTAATGTTTATCTGCGCCAATGGATGTAAAATCGTTTGATAGTGAATGATATTCAATACCAACGATTGATAGTTAGTCGTTTATTAAAATGAAAGAAACAATTTTCTGGGGGAATTCTTGTCTAAATTTTTGTGAAAAATGTAATGTTTATCTGCGCCAATAGATGTAAAATCGTTTGATATTGAATGATATTCAATACCAACGTTTGATAGTTAGTCATTTATTTATAATTAAAGAAACAAGTTTCTAGGGGAATTCTTGTCGAAATTTTAGAGAAAAATGTAATGTTTATCTGCGCCAATAGATGTAAAATCGTTTGATATTGAATGATATTCAATACCAACGTTTGATAGTTAGTCGTTTATTTATAATCAAAGAAAAAAGTTTCTAGGGGAATTCTTGTCGAAATTTTTGTGAAAAATTTAATGTTTATCTGCGTCAATGGATATAAAATCGTTTGATAGTGAATGATATTCAATACAAACGTTTGATAGTTAGTCGTTTATTTATAATGAAAGAAACAAGTTTCTAGGGGAATTCTTGTGGAAATTTTTGAGAAAAATTTAATGTTTATCTGCGGCAATAGATGTAAAATCGTTTGATATTGAATGATATTCAATGCCAACGTTTGATAGTTAGTCGTTTATTTATAATTAAAGAAACAAGTTTCTGGGGGAATTCCTGTCTAAATTTTTGTGAAAATGTAATGTTTATCTGCGCCAATAGATGTAAAATCGTTTGATAGTGAATTATATTCAATACCAACGTTTGATAGTTAGTCGTTTATTTATAATTAAAGAAACAAGTTTCTGGGGGAATTCCTGTCTAAATTTTTGTGAAAATGTAATGTTTATCTGCGCCAATAGATGTAAAATCGTTTGATAGTGAATTATATTCAATACCAACGTTTGATAGTTAGTCATTTATTTATAATTAAAGAAACATGTTTCTAGGGGAATTCTTGGGGAAATTTTAGAGAAAAATGTAATGTTTATCTGCGCCAATAGATGTAAAATCGTTTGATAGTGAATTATATTCAATACCAACGTTTGATAGTTAGTCGTTTATTTATAATTAAAGAAACAAGTTTCTGGGGGAATTCTTGTCTACATTTTTGTGAAAAATTTAATGTTTATCTGCGCCAATAGATGTAAAAACGTTTGATATTGAATGATATTCAATACCAACGTTTGATAGTTAGTCTTTTATTTATAATTAAAGAAACAAGTTTCTGGGGGAATTGTTGTCGACTTTTTTGTGAAAAATGTAATGTTTATCTGCGCCAATGGATGTAAAATCGTTTGATAGTGAATGATATTCAATACCAACGATTGATAGTTAGTCGTTTATTAAAATGAAAGAAACAATTTTCTGGGGGAATTCTTGTCTAAATTTTTGTGAAAAATGTAATGTTTATCTGCGCCAATAGATGTAAAATCGTTTGATATTGAATGATATTCAATACCAACGTTTGATAGTTAGTCATTTATTTATAATTAAAGAAACAAGTTTCTAGGGGAATTCTTGTCGAAATTTTAGAGAAAAATGTAATGTTTATATGCGCCAATAGATGTAAAATCGTTTGATATTGAATGATATTCAATACCAACGTTTGATAGTTAGTCGTTTATTTATAATCAAAGAAAAAAGTTTCTAGGGGAATTCTTGTCGAAATTTTTGTGAAAAATTTAATGTTTATCTGCGCCAATAGATGTAAAATCGTTTGATAGTGAATGATATTCAATACCAACGTTTGATAGTTAGTCGTTTATTTATAATCAAAGAAACAAGTTTCTAGGGGAATTCTTGTCGAAATTTTTGTGAAAAATTTAATGTTTATCTGCGCCAATAGATGTAAAATCGTTTGATAATGAATGATATTCAATACCAACGTTGGATAGTTAGTCTTTTATTTATAATTAAAGAAACAAGTATATGGGGGAATTGTTGTCGACTTTTTTGTAAAAAATTTAATGTTTATCTG
>CAWWDK010000201.1:0-15000 GCA_963942575.1 Priocnemis perturbator | reverse complement strand
CAGGCAGCACAGCAAGCACAGGCAGCACAGCAAGCACAGGCAGCAAACACAGGCAGCACAGCAAGCACAGGCAGCCAGCACAGGCAGCACAGCAAACACAGGCAGCACAGCAAGCACAGGCAGCAAGCACAGGCAGCACAGCAAGCACAGGGAGCACCGCAAGCACAGGCAGCACAGCGCAGGCAGCACAGCAAGCACAGGCAGCAAGCACAGGCAGCACAGCAAGCACAGGCAGCAAGCACAGGCAGCACAGCAAGCACAGGCAGCAAAGCAAGCACAGGCAGCACAGCAAACACAGGCAGCAAGCACAGGCAGCACAGCAAGCACAGGCAGCACAGGCATATTAGAAACCCGCAAAATAGCTCGACGAGATGTGTTCGTTTTAGCGATTCTGGGGGAACTGCAGAGGGGTAAAGCTCCGTCCTCTTTCCAACAGGCAAAGCCTGCTCCGATCTTCTGCGAGATTCACTCTCGCATTTGTTTACAATGCTTACTCTTACTGAGACGCAGGTCAATGCACCGGCCGCCGAGGTAAACATATGATCCGCGATTCTCGGCGCCTCCAAAAACCGGTGACACAGCAACGCACTGTCGTGTGCCACTGTCGAATTACCGCGTGTTATGGGCGAAATCAAATGCATCGCTAACAGGCAGCACAGCAAGCACAGCAAGCATAGGCAGCATAGCACAGGCAGCACAGCAAGCACAGGCAGCACAGCAAGGACAGGCAGCAAGCACAGGCAGCACAGCAAGCACAGGCAGCATAGCAAGTACAGCAAGCACAGGCAGCACAGCAGGCACAGGCAGCAAGCACAGGCAGCACAGCAAGCACAGGCAGCAAACACAGGCAGCACAGCAAGCACAGGCAGCACAGCAAGCACAGGCAGCAAGCACAGGCAGCACAGCAAACACAGGCAGCACAGCAAGCACAGGCAGCAAGCACAGTCAGCAAGCACAGGCAGCACAGCAAACACAGGCAGCACAGCAAGCACAGGCAGCAAACACAGGCAGCACAGCAAGCACAGGCAGCACAGCAAACACAGGCAGCAAGCACAGGCAGCACAGCAAGCACAGGCAGCACAGGCAGCAAGCACAGGCAGCACAGCAAGCACAGTCAGCAAGCACAGGCAGCACAGCAAACACAGGCAGCACAGCAAGCACATTCAGCAAGCACAATCAGCAAGCACAGGCAGCACAGCAAACACAGGCAGCACAGCAAGCACAGGCAGCAAACACAGGCAGCACAGCAAGCACAGGCAGCACACCAAGCACAGGCAGCACAGGCAGCACAGGCAGCAAGCACTGGCAGCACAGCAAGCACAGGCAGCAAGCACAGGCAGCAAGCACAGGCAGCCCAGCAAGCACAGGCAGCAAGCACAGGCAGCACAGCAAGCACAGGCAGCACAGCAAGCACAGGCAGCAAGCACAGGCAGCACAGCAAGCACAGGCAGCAAGCACAGGCAGCAAGCACAGGCAGCACAGCAAGCACAGGCAGCAAAGCAAGCACAGGCAGCACAGCAAACACAGGCAGCAAGCACAGGCAGCACAGCAAGCACAGGCAGCAAGCACAGGCAGCAGGCACAGGCATCACAGCAAGCACAGCAGGCAAGCACAAGCAGCACAGCAAGCACAGGCAGCAAGCACAGGCATGTTAGAAACCCGCAAAATAGCTCGACGAGATGTGTTCGTTTTAGCGATTCTGGGGGAACTGCAGAGGGGTAAAGCTCCGTCCTCTTTCCAACAGGCAAAGCCTGCTCCGATCTTCTGTGAGATTCACTCTCGCATTTGTTTACAATGCTTACTCTTACTGAGACGCAGGTCAATGCACAGGCCGCCGAGGTAAACATATGATCCGCGACTCTCGGCGCCTCCAAAAACAGGTGACACAGCAACGCACTATCGTGTGCCACTGTCGAATTACCGCGTGTTATGACCGAAATCAAATGCATCGCTAACAGGCAGCACAGCAAGCACAGGCAGCAAGCACAGGCAGCACAGCAAGCACAGGCAGCAAGCACAGGCAGCACAGCAATCACAGGCAGCAAACACAGGCAGCACAGCAAGCACAGACAGCAAGCACAGGCAGCACAGCAAACACAGGCAGCACAGCAAGCACAGGCAGCAAGCACAGTCAGCAAGCACAGGCAGCACAGCAAACACAGGCAGCACAGCAAGCACAGGCAGCAAACACAGGCAGCACAGCAAGCACAGGCAGCACAGCAAGCACAGGCAGCACAGCAAACACAGGCAGCAAGCACAGGCAGCACAGCAAGCACAGGCAGCACAGGCAGCAAGCACAGGCAGCACAGCAAGCACAGTCAGCAAGCACAGGCAGCACAGCAAACACAGGCAGCACAGCAAGCACAGGCAGCAAGCACAATCAGCAAGCACAGGCAGCACAGCAAACACAGGCAGCACAGCAAGCACAGGCAGCAAACACAGGCAGCACAGCAAGCACAGGCAGCACACCAAGCACAGGCAGCACAGGCAGCAAGCACTGGCAGCACAGCAAGCACAGGCAGCAAGCACAGGCAGCAAGCACAGGCAGCCCAGCAAGCACAGGCAGCAAGCACAGGCAGCACAGCAAGCACAGGCAGCACAGGCAGCAAGCACAGGCAGCACAGCAAGCACAGTCAGCAAGCACAGGCAGCACAGCAAACACAGGCAGCACAGCAAGCACAGGCAGCAAGCACAATCAGCAAGCACAGGCAGCACAGCAAACACAGGCAGCACAGCAAGCACAAGCAGCAAACACAGGCAGCACAGCAAGCACAGGCAGCACACCAAGCACAGGCAGCACAGGCAGCAAGCACTGGCAGCACAGCAAGCACAGGCAGCAAGCA
The DNA here is from genome assembly GCA_963942575.1 of Priocnemis perturbator. Lineage (NCBI taxonomy): Eukaryota > Metazoa > Arthropoda > Insecta > Hymenoptera > Pompilidae > Priocnemis > Priocnemis perturbator. The sequence goes on along the minus strand of CAWWDK010000201.1, from coordinate 12,157 downwards.
CAGGCAGCAAGCACAGGCAGCCCAGCAAGCACAGGCAGCAAGCACAGGCAGCACAGCAAGCACAGGCAGCAAGCACAGGCAGCACAGCAAGCACAGGCAGCAAGCACAGGCAGCACAGCAAGCACAGGCAGCACAGCAACCACAGGCAGCACAGCAAACACAGGCAGCACAGCAAGCACAGGCAGCAAGCACAGGCAGCACAGCAAGCACAGGCAGCACAGAAAGCACAGGCAGCAAGCACAGGCAGCACAGCAAGCAGAGGCAGCAAGCACAGGCAGCACAGCAAACACAGGCAGCACAGCAAGCACAGGCAGCAAGCACAGGCAGCACAGCAAGCACAGGCAGCAAGCACTGGCAGCACAGCAAGCGCAGGCAGCAAGCATAGGCAGCACAGCAAGCACAGGCAGCGCAGCAAGCACAGGCAGCAAGCACAGGCAGCAAGCACAGGCAGCACAGCAAACCCAGGCAGCAAGCACAGGCAGCACAGCAAGCACAGGCAGCAAGCACAGGCAGCAAGCACAGGCAGCACAGCAAGCACAGGCAGCAAAGCAAGCACAGGCAGCACAGCAAACACAGGCAGCAAGCACAGGCAGCACAGCAAGCACAGGCAGCAAGCACAGGCAGCAGGCACAGGCATCACAGCAAGCACAGGCAGCGCAGCAAGCACAGGCAGCAAGCACAGGCAGCAAGCACAGGCAGCACAGCAAGCACAGGCAGCACAGCACAGGCAGCACAGCAAACACAGGCAGCACAGCAAGCACAGGCAGCATAGCAAGTACAGCAAGCACAGGCAGCAAGCACAGGCAGCACAGCAAGCACAGGCAGCACAGCACAGGCAGCACAGCAAGCACAGGCAGCAAGCACAGGCAGCAAGCACAGGCAGCACAGCAAGCACAGGCAGCACAGCAAGCACAGGCAGCACAGGCAGCAAGCACAGGCAGCACAGCAAGCACAGGCAGCACAGGCAGCACACCAAGCACAGGCAGCACAGCAAGCACAGCGAGCACAGGCAGCAAGCACTGGCAGCACAGCAAGCACAGGCAGCAAGCACAGGCAGCACAGCAAACACAGGCAGCACAGCAAGCACAGGCAGCAAGCACAGGCAGCACAGCAAGGACAGGCAGCAAGCACAGGCAGCACAGCAAGCACAGGCAGCATAGCAAGTATAGCAAGCACAGGCAGCAAGCACAGGCAGCAGAGCAAGCACAGGCAGCAAGCACAGGCAGCACAGCAAGCACAGGCAGCAAACACAGGCAGCACAGCAAGCACAGACAGCAAGCACAGGCAGCACAGCAAACACAGGCAGCACAGCAAGCACAGGCAGCAAGCACAGGCAGCAAGCACAGGCAGCACAGCAAGCACAGACAGCAAGCACAGGCAGCACAGCAAACACAGGCAGCACAGCAAGCACAGGCAGCAAGCACAGGCAGCAAGCACAGGCAGCACAGCAAACACAGGCAGCACAGCAAGCACAGGCAGCACAGCAAGCACAGGCAGCCAGCACAGGCAGCACAGCAAGCACAGGCAGCAAGCACAGGCAGCACAGCAAGCACAGGCAGCAAGCACAGGCAGCACAGCAAGCACAGGCAACACGGCAAGCACAGCAGGCAAGCACAGGCAGCACAGCAAGCACAGGCAGCACAGCAAGCACAGGCAGCACAGCAAGCACAGGCAGCAAGCACAGGCATGTTAAAAACCCGCAAAATAGCTCGACGAGATGTGTTCGTTTTAGCGATTCTGGGGGAACTGCAGAGGGGTAAAGCTCCGTCCTCTTTCCAACAGGCAAAGCCTGCTCCGATCTTCTGCGAGATTCACTCTCGCATTTGTTTACAATGCTTACTCTTACTGAGACGCAGGTCAATGCACCGGCCGCCGAGGTAAACATATGATCCGCGATTCTCGGCGCCTCCAAAAACCGGTGACACAGCAACGCACTGTCGTGTGCCACTGTCGAATTACCGCGTGTTATGGGCGAAATCAAATGCATCGCTAACAGGCAGCACAGCAAGCACAGCAAGCATAGGCAGCATAGCACAGGCAGCACAGCAAGCACAGGCAGCACAGCAAGGACAGGCAGCAAGCACAGGCAGCACAGCAAGCACAGGCAGCATAGCAAGTACAGCAAGCACAGGCAGCAAGCACAGGCAGCACAGCAATCACAGGCACCAAGCACAGGCAGCACAGGAAGCACAGGCAGCAAGCACAGGCAGCACAGCAAACACAGGCAGCACAGCAAGCACAGGCAGCAAGCACAGGCAGCACAGCAAGCACAGGCATGTTAGAAACCCGCAAAATAGCAAGACGAGTTCGTTTTAGCGATTCTGGGGGAAGTGCAGAGGGGTCAAGCTCCGTCCTCTTTCCAACAGGTAAAGCCTGCTCCTATCTTCTACGAGATTTACTCTCGCATTTGTTTACAATGCTTACTCTTACTGAGACGCAGGTCAATGCACCTGCCGCCGAGGTAAACATATGATCCGCGACTCTCGGCGCCTCCAAAAACAGGTGACACAGCAACGCACTGTCGTGTGCCACTGTCGAATTACCGCATGTTATGACCGAAATCAAATGCATCGCTAACAGGCAGCACAGCAAGCACAGGCAGCAAGCACAGGCAGCACAGCAAGCACAGGCAGCAAGCACAGGCAGCACAGCAAGCACAGGCAGCAAAGCAAGCACAGGCAGCACAGGCAGCAAGCACAGGCAGCACAGCAAGCACAGGCAGCACAGGCAGCACACCAAGCACAGGCAGCACAGCAAGCACAGCAAGCACAGGCAGCAAGCACTGGCAGCACAGCAAGCAGAGGCAGCAAGCACAGGCAGCACAGCAAACACAGGCAGCACAGCAAGCACAGGCAGCAAGCACAGGCAGCACAGCAAGCACAGGCAGCAAGCACAGGCAGCACAGCAAGCACAGGCAGCATAGCAAGTACAGCAAGCACAGGCAGCAAGCACAGGCAGCACAGCAATCACAGGCAGCAAGCACAGGCAGCACAGGAAGCACAGGCAGCAAGCACAGGCAGCACAGGCAGCAAGCACAGGCAGCACAGCAAGCACAGGCAGCACAGGCAGCACACCAAGCACAGGCAGCACAGCAAGCACAGGCAGCAAGCACTGGCAGCACAGCAAGCACAGGCAGCAAGCACAGGCAGCACAGCAAACACAGGCAACACAGCAAGCACAGGCAGCAAGCACAGGCAGCACAGCAAGGACAGGCAGCAAGCACAGGCAGCACAGCAAGCACAGGCAGCATAGCAAGTACAGCAAGCACAGGCAGCAAGCACAGGCAGCACAGCAAGCACAGGCAGCAAGCACAGGCAGCACAGCAAGCACAGGCAGCAAACACAGGCAGCACAGCAAGCACAGACAGCAAGCACAGGCAGCACAGCAAACACAGGCAGCACAGCAAGCACAGGCAGCAAGCACAGGCAGCAAGCACAGGCAGCAAGCACAGGCAGCACAGCAAACCCAGGCAGCAAGCACAGGCAGCACAGCAAACACAGGCAGCACAGCAAGCACAGGCAGCACAGCACAGGCAGCACAGCAAGCACAGGCAGCAAGCACAGGCAGCACAGCAAGCACAGGCAGCAAGCACAGGCAGCACAGCAAGCACAGGCAGCAAAGCAAGCACAGGCAGCACAGGCAGCAAGCACAGGCAGCACAGCAAGCACAGGCAGCACAGGCAGCACACCAAGCACAGGCAGCACAGCAAGCACAGGCAGCAAGCACTGGCAGCACAGCAAGCACAGGCAGCAAGCACAGGCAGCACAGCAAACACAGGCAGCACAGCAAGCACAGGCAGCAAGCACAGGCAGCACAGCAAGCACAGGCAGCAAGCACAGGCAGCACAGCAAGCACAGGCAGCATAGCAAGTACAGCAAGCACAGGCAGCAAGCACAGGCAGCACAGCAATCACAGGCAGCAAGCACAGGCAGCACAGGAAGCACAGGCAGCAAGCACAGGCAGCACAGCAAACACAGGCAGCACAGCAAGCACAGGCAGCAAGCACAGGCAGCACAGCAAGCACAGGCATGTTAGAAACCTGGAAAAAAGCTCGACGAGTTCGTTTTAGCGATTCTGGGGGAAGTGCAGAGGGGTCAAGCTCCGTCCTCTTTCCAACAGGCAAAGCCTGCTCCGATCTTCTGCGAGATTCACTCTCGCATTTGTTTACATTGCTTACTCTTACTGAGACGCAGGTCAATGCACCGGCCGCCGAGGTAAACATATGATCCGCGACTCTCGGTGCCTCCAAAAACAGGTGACACAGCAACGCATTGTCGCGTGCCACTGTCGAATTACCGCGTGTTATGGGCGAAATCAAATGCATCGCTAACAGGCAGCACAGCAGGCACAGGCAGCAAGCACAGGCAGCACAGCAAGCACAGGCAGCAAGCACAGGCAGCAAACACAGGCAGCACAGCAAGCACAGACAGCAAGCACAGGCAGCACAGCAAACACAGGCAGCACAGCAGGCACAGGCAGCAAGCACAGGCAGCAAGCACAGGCAGCACAGCAAACACAGGCAGCACAGCAAGCACAGGCAGCAAGCACAGGCAGCACAGCAAACACAGGCAGCACAGCACAGGCAGCACAGCAAGCACAGGCAGCACAGCAAGCACAGGCAGCCAGCACAGGCAGCACAGCAAACACAGGCAGCACAGCAAGCACAGGCAGCACAGCAAGCACAGGGAGCACAGCAAGCACAGGCAGCACAGCACAGGCAGCACAGCAAGCACAGGCAGCAAACACAGGCAGCACAGCAAGCACAGGCAGCACAGCAAGCACAGGCAGCAAGCACTGGCAGCACAGCAAGCACAGGCAGCAAGCACAGGCAGCCCAGCAAGCACAGGCAGCAAGCACAGGCAGCACAGCAAGCACAGGCAGCAAGCATAGGCAGCACAGCAAGCACAGGCAGCACAGCAAGCTCAGGCAGCAAGCACAGGCAGCACAGCAAGCACAGGCAGCAAACACAGGCAGCACAGCAAGCAAAGGCAGCACAGCAACCACAGGCAGCACAGCAAACACAGGCAGCACAGCAAGCACAGGCAGCAAGCACAGGCAGCACAGCAAGCACAGGCAGCACAGAAAGCACAGGCAGCAAGCACAGGCAGCACAGCAAGCAGAGGCAGCAAGCACAGGCAGCAGAGCAAACACAGGCAGCACAGCAAGCACAGGCAGCAAGCACAGGCAGCACAGCAAGCACAGGCAGCAAGCACTGGCAGCACAGCAAGCTCAGGCAGCGCAGCAAGCACAGGCAGCAAACACAGGCAGCACAGCAAGCACAGGCAGCCAGCACAGGCAGCACAGCAAGCACAGGCAGCACAGCAAACACAGGCAGCACAGCAAGCACAGGCAGCACAGCAAGCACAGGCAGCAAACACAGGCAGCACAGCAAGCACAGGCAGCCAGCACAGGCAGCACAGCAAACACAGGCAGCACAGCAAGCACAGGCAGCAAGCACAGGCAGCACAGCAAGCACAGGGAGCACAGCAAACACAGGCAGCAAGCACAGGCAGGACAGCAAGCACAGGCAGCAAGCACAGGCAGCACAGCAAGCACAGGCAACACAGCAAGCACAGCAGGCAAGCACAGGCAGCACAGCAAGCACAGGCAGCAAGCACAGGCATGTTAGAAACCCGCAAAATAGCTCGACGAGATGTGTTCGTTTTAGCGATTCTGGGGGAACTGCAGAGGGGTAAAGCTCCGTCCTCTTTCCAACAGGCAAAGCCTGCTCCGATCTTCTGCGAGATTCACTCTCGCATTTGTTTACAATGCTTACTCTTACTGAGACGCAGGTCAATGCACCGGCCGCCGAGGTAAACATATGATCCGCGATTCTCGGCGCCTCCAAAAACCGGTGACACAGCAACGCACTGTCGTGTGCCACTGTCGAATTACCGCGTGTTATGGGCGAAATCAAATGCATCGCTAACAGGCAGCACAGCAAGCACAGCAAGCATAGGCAGCATAGCACAGGCAGCACAGCAAGCACAGGCAGCACAGCAAGGACAGGCAGCAAGCACAGGCAGCACAGCAAGCACAGGCAGCAAGCACAGGCAGCACAGCAATCACAGGCAGCAAACACAGGCAGCACAGCAAGCACAGACAGCAAGCACAGGCAGCACAGCAAACACAGGCAGCACAGCAAGCACAGGCAGCAAGCACAGTCAGCAAGCACAGGCAGCACAGCAAACACAGGCAGCACAGCAAGCACAGGCAGCAAACACAGGCAGCACAGCAAGCACAGGCAGCACAGCAAGCACAGGCAGCAAGCACAGGCAGCACAGCAAGCACAGGCAGCAAGCACAGGCAGCAAAGCAAGCACAGGCAGCACAGCAAGCACAGGCAGCAAGCACAGGCAGCACAGCAAGCACAGGCAGCAAGCACAGGCAGCACAGCAAGCACAGGCAGCACAGCAACCACAGGCAGCACAGCAAACACAGGCAGCACAGCAAGCACAGGCAGCAAGCACAGGCAGCACAGCAAGCACAGGCAGCACAGAAAGCACAGGCAGCAAGCACAGGCAGCACAGCAAGCAGAGGCAGCAAGCACAGGCAGCACAGCAAACACAGGCAGCACAGCAAGCACAGGCAGCAAGCACAGGCAGCACAGCAAGCACAGGCAGCACAGCAAGCACAGGCAGCAAGCACTGGCAGCACAGCAAGCGCAGGCAGCACAGCAAGCACAGGCAGCAAGCACAGGCAGCACAGCAAGCACAGGCAGCACAGCAAGCACAGGCAGCAAGCACAGGCAGCACAGCAAGCACAGGCAGCAAGCACAGGCAGCAGGCACAGGCATCACAGCAAGCACAGGCAGCACACCAAGCACAGGCAGCACAGCAAGCACAGGCAGCAAGCACTGGCAGCACAGCAAGCACAGGCAGCAAGCACAGGCAGCACAGCAAGCACAGGCAGCAAGCACAGGCAGCACAGCAAGCACAGGCAGCACAGCAAACACAGGCAGCAAGCACAGGCAGCACAGCAAGCACAGGCAGCACAGGCAGCAAGCACAGGCAGCACAGCAAGCTCAGTCAGCAAGCACAGGCAGCACAGCAAACACAGGCAGCACAGCAAGCACAGGCAGCAAGCACAGTCAGCAAGCACAGGCAGCACAGCAAACACAGGCAGCACAGCAAGCACAGGCAGCACAGCAAGCACAGGCAGCACACCAAGCACAGGCAGCACAGCAAGCACAGGCAGCAAGCACTGGCAGCACAGCAAGCACAGGCAGCAAGCACAGGCAGCACAGCAAACACAGGCAGCACAGCAGGCACAGGCAGCAAGCACAGGCAGCAAGCACAGGCAGCACAGCAAACACAGGCAGCACAGCAAGCACAGGCAGCAAACACAGGCATCACAGCAAGCACAGGCAGCAAGCACAGGCAGCACAGCAAGCACAGGCAGCACAGCAAACACAGGCAGCAAGCACAGGCAGCACAGGCAGCAAGCACAGGCAGCACAGCAAGCACAGGCAGCACAGGCAGCACACCAAGCACAGGCAGCACAGCAAGCACAGCAAGCACAGGTAGCAAGCACTGGCAGCACAGCAAGCACAGGCAGCAAGCACAGGCAGCACAGCAAACACAGGCAGCACAGCAAACACAGGCAGCACAGCAAGCACAGGCAGCAAGCACAGGCAGCACAGCAAGCACAGGCAGCACAGCAAACACAGGCAGCACAGCAAGCACAGGCAGCAAGCACAGGCAGCACAGCAAACACAGGCAGCACAGCACAGGCAGCACAGCAAGCACAGGCAGCACAGCAAGCACAGGCAGCCAGCACAGGCAGCACAGCAAACACAGGCAGCACAGCAAGCACAGGCAGCACAGCAAGCACAGGGAGCACAGCAAGCACAGGCAGCACAGCACAGGCAGCACAGCAAGCACAGGCAGCAAACACAGGCAGCACAGCAAGCACAGGCAGCACAGCAAGCACAGGCAGCAAGCACTGGCAGCACAGCAAGCACAGGCAGCAAGCACAGGCAGCCCAGCAAGCACAGGCAGCAAGCACAGGCAGCAAGCATAGGCAGCACAGCAAGCACAGGCAGCACAGCAAGCTCAGGCAGCAAGCACAGGCAGCACAGCAAGCACAGGCAGCAAACACAGGCAGCACAGCAAGCAAAGGCAGCACAGCAACCACAGGCAGCACAGCAAACACAGGCAGCACAGCAAGCACAGGCAGCAAGCACAGGCAGCACAGCAAGCACAGGCAGCACAGAAAGCACAGGCAGCAAGCACAGGCAGCACAGCAAGCAGAGGCAGCAAGCACAGGCAGCAGAGCAAACACAGGCAGCACAGCAAGCACAGGCAGCAAGCACAGGCAGCACAGCAAGCACAGGCAGCAAGCACTGGCAGCACAGCAAGCTCAGGCAGCGCAGCAAGCACAGGCAGCAAACACAGGCAGCACAGCAAGCACAGGCAGCCAGCACAGGCAGCACAGCAAGCACAGGCAGCACAGCAAACACAGGCAGCACAGCAAGCACAGGCAGCACAGCAAGCACAGGCAGCAAACACAGGCAGCACAGCAAGCACAGGCAGCCAGCACAGGCAGCACAGCAAACACAGGCAGCACAGCAAGCACAGGCAGCAAGCACAGGCAGCACAGCAAGCACAGGGAGCACAGCAAACACAGGCAGCAAGCACAGGCAGGACAGCAAGCACAGGCAGCAAGCACAGGCAGCACAGCAAGCACAGGCAACACAGCAAGCACAGCAGGCAAGCACAGGCAGCACAGCAAGCACAGGCAGCAAGCACAGGCATGTTAGAAACCCGCAAAATAGCTCGACGAGATGTGTTCGTTTTAGCGATTCTGGGGGAACTGCAGAGGGGTAAAGCTCCGTCCTCTTTCCAACAGGCAAAGCCTGCTCCGATCTTCTGCGAGATTCACTCTCGCATTTGTTTACAATGCTTACTCTTACTGAGACGCAGGTCAATGCACCGGCCGCCGAGGTAAACATATGATCCGCGATTCTCGGCGCCTCCAAAAACCGGTGACACAGCAACGCACTGTCGTGTGCCACTGTCGAATTACCGCGTGTTATGGGCGAAATCAAATGCATCGCTAACAGGCAGCACAGCAAGCACAGCAAGCATAGGCAGCATAGCACAGGCAGCACAGCAAGCACAGGCAGCACAGCAAGGACAGGCAGCAAGCACAGGCAGCACAGCAAGCACAGGCAGCAAGCACAGGCAGCACAGCAATCACAGGCAGCAAACACAGGCAGCACAGCAAGCACAGACAGCAAGCACAGGCAGCACAGCAAACACAGGCAGCACAGCAAGCACAGGCAGCAAGCACAGTCAGCAAGCACAGGCAGCACAGCAAACACAGGCAGCACAGCAAGCACAGGCAGCAAACACAGGCAGCACAGCAAGCACAGGCAGCACAGCAAGCACAGGCAGCAAGCACAGGCAGCACAGCAAGCACAGGCAGCAAGCACAGGCAGCAAAGCAAGCACAGGCAGCACAGCAAGCACAGGCAGCAAGCACAGGCAGCACAGCAAGCACAGGCAGCAAGCACAGGCAGCACAGCAAGCACAGGCAGCACAGCAACCACAGGCAGCACAGCAAACACAGGCAGCACAGCAAGCACAGGCAGCAAGCACAGGCAGCACAGCAAGCACAGGCAGCACAGAAAGCACAGGCAGCAAGCACAGGCAGCACAGCAAGCAGAGGCAGCAAGCACAGGCAGCACAGCAAGCACAGGCAGCAAGCACAGGCAGCACAGCAAGCACAGGCAGCACAGCAAGCACAGGCAGCAAGCACTGGCAGCACAGCAAGCGCAGGCAGCACAGCAAGCACAGGCAGCAAGCACAGGCAGCACAGCAAGCACAGGCAGCACAGCAAGCACAGGCAGCAAGCACAGGCAGCACAGCAAGCACAGGCAGCAAGCACAGGCAGCAGGCACAGGCATCACAGCAAGCACAGGCAGCACACCAAGCACAGGCAGCACAGCAAGCACAGGCAGCAAGCACTGGCAGCACAGCAAGCACAGGCAGCAAGCACAGGCAGCACAGCAAGCACAGGCAGCAAGCACAGGCAGCACAGCAAGCACAGGCAGCACAGCAAACACAGGCAGCAAGCACAGGCAGCACAGCAAGCACAGGCAGCACAGGCAGCAAGCACAGGCAGCACAGCAAGCTCAGTCAGCAAGCACAGGCAGCACAGCAAACACAGGCAGCACAGCAAGCACAGGCAGCAAGCACAGTCAGCAAGCACAGGCAGCACAGCAAACACAGGCAGCACAGCAAGCACAGGCAGCACAGCAAGCACAGGCAGCACACCAAGCACAGGCAGCACAGCAAGCACAGGCAGCAAGCACTGGCAGCACAGCAAGCACAGGCAGCAAGCACAGGCAGCACAGAAAGCACAGGCAGCAAGCACAGGCAGCACAGCAAGCACAGGCAGCAAGCACAGGCAGCACAGCAGGCACAGGCAGCACAGCAAGCACAGGCAGGAAGCACAGGCAGCACAGCAAGCACAGGCAGCAAGCACAGGCAGCACAGCAAGCACAGGCAGCACAGCAACCACAGGCAGCACAGCAAACACAGGCAGCACAGCAAGCACAGGCAGCAAACACAGGCAGCACAGCAAGCACAGGCAGCAAGCACAGGCAGCACAGCAAGCACAGGCAGCACAGCAAGCAGAGGCAGCAAGCACAGGCAGCACAGCAAACACAGGCAGCACAGCAAGCACAGGCAGCAAGCACAGGCAGCACAGCAAGCACAGGCAGCACAGCACAGGCAGCACAGCAAGCACAGGCAGCAAGCAGAGGCAGCACAGCAAGCACAGGCAGCACAGCAAGCACAGGCAGCAAACACAGGCAGCACAGCAAGCACAGGCAGCACAGCAAGCACAGGCAGCAAGCACAGGCAGCACAGCAAGCACAGGCAGCAAGCACAGGCAGCAAAGCAAGCACAGGCAGCACAGCAAGCACAGGCAGCAAGCACAGGCAGCACAGCAAGCACAGGCAGCAAGCACAGGCAGCACAGCAAGCACAGGCAGCACAGCAACCACAGGCAGCACAGCAAACACAGGCAGCACAGCAAGCACAGGCAGCAAGCACAGGCAGCACAGCAAGCACAGGCAGCACAGAAAGCACAGGCAGCAAGCACAGGCAGCACAGCAAGCAGAGGCAGCAAGCACAGGCAGCACAGCAAACACAGGCAGCACAGCAAGCACAGGCAGCAAGCACAGGCAGCACAGCAAGCACAGGCAGCACAGCAAGCACAGGCAGCAAGCACTGGCAGCACAGCAAGCGCAGGCAGCACAGCAAGCACAGGCAGCAAGCACAGGCAGCACAGCAAGCACAGGCAGCACAGCAAGCACAGGCAGCAAGCACAGGCAGCACAGCAAGCACAGGCAGCAAGCACAGGCAGCAGGCACAGGCATCACAGCAAGCACAGGCAGCACACCAAGCACAGGCAGCACAGCAAGCACAGGCAGCAAGCACTGGCAGCACAGCAAGCACAGGCAGCAAGCACAGGCAGCACAGCAAGCACAGGCAGCAAGCACAGGCAGCACAGCAAGCACAGGCAGCACAGCAAGCACAGGCAGCACAGCAAACACAGGCAGCAAGCACAGGCAGCACAGCAAGCACAGGCAGCACAGGCAGCAAGCACAGGCAGCACAGCAAGCTCAGTCAGCAAGCACAGGCAGCACAGCAAACACAGGCAGCACAGCAAGCACAGGCAGCAAGCACAGTCAGCAAGCACAGGCAGCACAGCAAACACAGGCAGCACAGCAAGCACAGGCAGCACAGCAAGCACAGGCAGCACACCAAGCACAGGCAGCACAGCAAGCACAGGCAGCAAGCACTGGCAGCACAGCAAGCACAGGCAGCAAGCACAGGCAGCACAGAAAGCACAGGCAGCAAGCACAGGCAGCACAGCAAGCACAGGCAGCAAGCACAGGCAGCACAGCAAGCACAGGCAGCACAGCAAGCACAGGCAGGAAGCACAGGCAGCACAGCAAGCACAGGCAGCAAGCACAGGCAGCACAGCAAGCACAGGCAGCACAGCAACCACAGGCAGCACAGCAAACACAGGCAGCACAGCAAGCACAGGCAGCAAACACAGGCAGCACAGCAAGCACAGGCAGCAAGCACAGGCAGCACAGCAAGCACAGGCAGCACAGCAAGCAGAGGCAGCAAGCACAGGCAGC
>CAWWDK010000200.1:0-144843 GCA_963942575.1 Priocnemis perturbator | reverse complement strand
CTCGTATCTCTGACATCCGCGAGTGTTTCGCGTCGAAAACATGGTCCCCGTATGTTTTAGACGCTAAAAACGCGTATGACACTTGATTCGCACGAGTCTGTTGAGAAACGGCCGAAATACGCCGTGTTACACTTCCGGACGATGAAATCTTGCTAGTTCTCACGTTTTGCAAGCGAAACGCACGATGCACCGCGTTTCGTTCAGTTCGTTCAAGAACTCTTGTATCTCGGACATCCGAGATACGCCGTGTTACACATCCGGAAATGTATTCGTTCAATTCGTTCAAGAACTCTCGTATCTCGGACATCCGCGACTGTTTCGCGTCGAAAACCTGGTCCCCGTCTGTTTTAGACGCTAAAAACGGGTATGACACTTGATTCGCACGAATCCGTTGAGAAATGGCCGAGATACGCCGTGTTACACTTCCGGACGATGAAATCTTGCTAGTTCTCACGTTTTGCAAGCGAAACGCACGATGCACCGCGTCTCGCTCAATTCGTTCAAGAACTCTCGTATCTCGGACATCCGCGAGTGTTTCGCGTCGAAAACATGATCCCCGTCTGTTTTAGACGCTAAAAACGGGTATGACACTTGATTCGCACGAATCCGTTGAGAAATGGCCGAGATACGCCGTGTTACACTTGCGGACGATGAATTCGTTCAATTCGTTCAAGAACTCTCGTATCTCGGACATCCGCGAGTGTTTCGCGTCGAAAACGTCGTCCCCGTCTGTTTTAGACGCTAAAAACGCGTATGACACTTGATTCGCACGAATCCGTTGAGAAATGGAAGAGATACGCCGTGTTACACTTCCGGACGATCAAATCTTGCTAGTTTACACGTTTTGCGAGCGAAACGGACGATGCACCGCGTTTCGTTCAATTCGTTGAAGAACTCTCGTATCTCGGACATCCGCGAGTGTTTCGCGTCGAAAACGTGGTCCCCGTCTGTTTTTGACGCTAAAAACGCGTATGACACTTGATTCGCACGAATCCGTTGAGAAATGGAAGAGATACGCTGTGTTACACTTCCGGACGGTGAAATATTGCTAGTTCTCACGTTTTGCAAGCGAAACGCACGATGCACCGCGTTTCGTTCAATTCGTTCAAGAACTCTCGTATCTCGGACATCCGCGAGTGTTTCGCATCGAAAACGTGGTCCCCGTCTGTTTTAGACGCTAAAAACGCGTATGACACTTGATTCGCACGAATCCGTTGAGAAATGGCCGAGAAACGCCGTGTTACACTTCCGGACGATGAAATCTTGCTAGTTCTCACGTTTTGCAAGCGAAACGCACGATGCACCGCGTCTCGTTCAATTCGTTCAAGAACTCTCGTATCTCGGACATCCGCGAGTGTTTCGCTTCGAAAACATCATCCCCGTCTGTTTTAGACGCTAAAAACGGGTATGACACTTGATTCGCACGAATCCGTTGAGAAATGGAAGAGATACGCCGTGTTACACTTCCGGACGATCAAATCTTGCTAGTTTTCACGTTTTGCGAGCGAAACGGACGATGCACCGCGTTTCGTTCAATTCGTTCAAGAACTCTCGTATCTCGGACATCCGCGAGTGGTTCGCGTCGAAAACGTGGTCCCCGTCTGTTTTCGACGCTAAAAACGCGTATGACACTTGATTCGCACGCATCCGTTGAGAAATGGAAGAGATACGCCGTGTTACACTTCCGGACGGTGAAATATTGCTAGTTCTCACGTTTTGCAAGCGAAACGCACGATGCACCGCGTTTCGTTCAATTCGTTCAAGAACTCTCGTATCTCGGACATCCGCGAGTTTTTCGCGTCGAAAACCTGGTCCCCGTCTGTTTTAGACGCTAAAAACGCGTATGACACTTGATTCGCACGAATCCGATGAGAAATGACCGATATACGCCGTGTTACACTTGCGGACGATGAATTCGTTCAATTCGTCCAAGAACTCTCGTATCCCGGACATCCGCAAGTGTTTCGCGTCGAAAACGTGGTCCCCGTCTGTTTTAGACTCTAAAAACGGGTATGACACTTGATTCGCACGAATCCGTTGAGAAATGGAAGAGATACGCCGTGTTACACTTCCGGACGATCAAATCTTGCTAGTTTTCACGTTTTGCGAGCGAAACGGACGATGCACCGCGTTTCGTTCAATTCGTTCAAGAACTCTCGTATCTCGGACATCCGCGAGTGTTTCGCGTCGAAAACGTGGTCCCCGTCTGTTTTTGACGCTAAAAACGCGTATGACACTTGATTCGCACGAATGCGTTGAGAAATGGAAGAGATACGCCGAGTTACACTTCCGGACGGTGTAATATTGCTAGTTCTCACGTTTTGCAAGCGAAACGCACGATGCACCGCGTTTCGTTCAATTCGTTCAAGAACTCTCGTATCTCGGACATCCGCGAGTGTTTCGCGTCGAAAACCTGGTCCCCGTCTGTTTTAGACACTAAAAACGCGTATGACACTTGATTCGCACGAATCCGATGAGAAATGACCGAGATACGCCGTGTTACACTTGCGGACGATGAATTCGTTCAATTCGTCCAAGAACTCTCGTATCTCGGACATCCGCGAGTGTTTCGCGTCGAAAACCTGGTCCCCGTCTGTTTTAGACACTAAAAACGCGTATGACACTTGATTCGCACGAATCCGATGAGAAATGACCGAGATACGCCGTGTTACACTTGCGGACGATGAATTCGTTCAATTCGTCCATGAACCCTCGTATCTCGGACATCCGCGAGTGTTTCGCGTCGAAAACATGGTCCCCGTATGTTTAGACGCTAAAAACGCGTATGACACTTGATTCGCACGAGTCTGTTGAGAAACGGCCGAAATACGCCGTGTTACACTTCCGGACGATGAATCTTGCTAGTTCTCACGTTTTGCAAGCGAAACGCACGATGCACCGCGTTTCGTTCAGTTCGTTCAAGAACTCTTGTATCTCGGACATCCGAGATACGCCGTGTTACACATCCGGAAATGTATTCGTTCAATTCGTCCAAGAACTCTCGTATCTCGGACATCCGCGAGTGTTTCGCGTCGAAAATGTCGTCCCCGTCTGTTTAGACGCTAAAAACGCGTATGACACTTGATTCGCACGAATCCGTTGAGAACTGGAAGAGATACGCCGTGTTACACTTCCGGACGATCAAATCTTGCTAGTTTACACGTTTTTCGAGCGAAACGGACGATGCACCGCGTTTCGTTCAATTCGTTGAAGAACTCTCGTATCTCGGACATCCGCGAGTGTTTCGCGTCGAAAACGTGGTCCCCGTCTGTTTAGACGCTAAAAACGGGTATGACACTTGATTCGCACGAATCCGTTGAGAAATGGCCGAGATACGCCGTGTTACACTTGCGGACGATGAATTCGTTCAATTCGTCCAAGAACTCTCGTATCTCGGACATCCGCGAGTGTTTCGTGTCGAAAATGTCGTCCCCGTCTGTTTTAGACGCTAAAAACGCGTATGACACTTGATTCGCACGAATCCGTTGAGAACTGGAAGAGATACGCCGTGTTACACTTCCGGACGATCAAATCTTGCTAGTTTACACGTTTTTCGAGCGAAACGGACGATGCACCGCGTTTCGTTCAATTCGTTGAAGAACTCTCGTATCTCGGACATTTCGCGTCGAAAACGTGGTCCCCGTCTGTTTTAGACGCTAAAAACGGGTATGACACTTGATTCGCACGAATCCGTTGAGAAATGGAAGAGATACGCCGTGTTACACTTCCGGACGATCAAATCTTGCTAGTTTTCACGTTTGCGAGCGAAACGGACGATGCACCGCGTTTCGTTCAATTCGTTCAAGAACTCTCGTATCTCGGCCATCCGCGAGTGTTTCGCGTCGAAAACGTGGTCCCCGTCTGTTTTTGACGCTAAAAACGCGTATGACACTTGATTCGCACGAATGCGTTGAGAAATGGAAGAGATACGCCGTGTTACACTTCCGGACGGTGAAATATTGCTAGTTCTCACGTTTTGCAAGCGAAACGCACGATGCACCGCGTTTCGTTCAATTCGTTCAAGAACTCTCGTATCTCGGACATCCGCGAGTGTTTCGCGTCGAAAACCTGGTCCCCGTCTGTTTTAGACACTAAAAACGCGTATGACACTTGATTCGCACGAATCCGATGAGAAATGACCGAGATACGCCGTGTTACACTTGCGGACGATGAATTCGTTCAATTCGTTCAAGAACTCTCGTATCTCGGACATCCGCGAGTGTTTCGCGTCGAAAAACGTGGTCCCCGTCTGTTTTAGACGCTAAAAACGCGTATGACACTTGATTCGCACAAATCCGTTGAGAAATGACCGAGATACGCCGTGTTACACTTCCGGACGATGAATTCGTTCAATTCGTTCAAGAACTTTCGTATCTCGGACATCCGCGATTGTTTCGCGTCGAAAACGTGTCCCCGTATGTTTTAGATGCTAAAAAACGCGTATGACACTTGATTCGCACGAATCTGTTGAGAAATGGCTGAGATACGCCGTGCTACACTTCCGGACGATGAAATCTTGCTAGTTCTCACGTTTTGCAAGCGAAACGCACGATGCACCGCGTTTGGTTCAATTCGTTCAAGAACTCTCGTATCTCGGACATACGCGAGTGTTTCGCATCGAAAACGTGGCCCCGTCTGTTTTAGACGCTCAAAACGCGTATGACACTTGATTCGCATGAATCCGTTGAGAAATGGCCGAGATACGCCGTGTTACACTTCCGGACGATGTAATCTTGCTAGTTCTCACGTTTTGCAAGCGAAACGCACGATGCACCGCGTTTCGTTCAATTCGTTCAAGAACTCTTGTATCTCGGACATCCGAGATACGCCGTGTTAGACTTCCGGACGATGTATTCGTTCAATTCGTCCAAGAACTCTCGTATCTCGGACATCCGCGAGTGTTTCGCGTCGAAAAAATGGTCCCCGTCTGTTTTAAACGCTAAAAACGCGTATGACACTTGATTCGCACGAATCCGTTGAGAAATGGAAGAGATACGCCGTGTTACACTTCCGGACGATGAAATCTTGCTAGTTCTCACGTTTTGCAAGCGAAACGCACGATGCACCGCGTTTCGTTCAATTCGTTCAAGAACTCTCGTACCTCGGACATCCGCGAATGTTTCGCGTCGAAAACGTGGTTCCCGTCTGTTTTAGACGCTAAAACGCGTATGACACTTGATTCGCACGAATCCGTTGAGAAATGGCCGAGATACGCCGTGTTACACTTCCGGACGATGTAATCTTGCTAGTTCTCACGTTTTGCAAGCGAAACGCACGATGCACCGCGTTTCGTTCAATTCGTTCAAGAACTCTTGTATCTCGGACATCCGAGATACGCCGTGTTACACTTCCGGACGATGTATTCGTTCAATCGTCCAAGAACTCTCGTATCTCGGACATCCGCGAGTGTTTCGCGTCGAAAAAATGGTCCCCGTCTGTTTTAAACGCTAAAAACGCGTATGACACTTGATTCGCACGAATCCGTTGAGAAATGGAAGAGATACGCCGTGTTACACTTCCGGACGATGAAATCTTGCTAGTTCTCACGTTTTGCAAGCGAAACGCACGATGCACCGCGTTTCGTTCAATTCGTTCAAGAACTCTCGTACCTCGGACATCCGCGAATGTTTCGCGTCGAAAACGTGGTTCCCGTCTGTTTTAGACGCTAAAACGCGTATGACACTTGATTCGCACGAATCCGTTGAGAAATGGCCGAGATACGCCGTGTTACACTTCCGGACGATGTAATCTTGCTAGTTCTCACGTTTTGCAAGCGAAACGCACGATGCACCGCGTTTCGTTCAATTCGTTCAAGAACTCTTGTATCTCGGACATCCGAGATACGCCGTGTTACACTTCCGGACGATGAAATCTTGCTAGTTCTCACGTTTTGCAAGCGAAACGCACGATGCACCGCGTTTCGTTCAATTCGTTCAAGAACTCTCGTATCTCGGACATCCGCGAGTGTTTCGCGTCGAAAACATGGTCGCCGTCTGTTTTAGAAGCTAAAAACGCGTATGACACATGATTCGCACGAATCCGATGAGAAACGACCGAGATACGCCCTGTTACACTTCCGGACGATGATTTCGTTCAATTCGTTCAAGAACTCTCGTATCTCTGACATCCGCGAGTGTTTCGCGTCGAAAAAATGGTCCCGTCTGTTTTAGACGCTAAAAACGCGTATGACACTTGATTCGCACGAATCCGATGAGAAATGGAAGAGATACGCCGTGTTACACTTCCGGACGGTGAAATCTTGCTAGTTCTGACGTTTTGCAAGCGAAACGCACGATGCACCGCGTCTCGTTCAATTCGTTCAAGAACTCTCGTATCTCGGACCTCCGCGAGTGTTTCGCGTCGAAAACATGGTCCCCGTCTGTTTTAGACGCTAAAAACGGGTATGACACTTGATTCGCACGAATCCGTTGAGAAATGGAAGAGATACGCCGTGTTACACTTCCGGACGATGAAATCTTGCTAGTTCTCACGTTTTGCAAGCGAAACGCACGATGCACCGCGTTTCGTTCAATTCGTTCAAGAACTCTCGTATCTCGGACATCCGCGAGTGTTTCGCGTCGAAAACATGGTCCCCGTCTGTTTTAGACGCTAAAAACGCGTATGACACATGATTCGCACGAATCCGATGAGAAATGTCCGAGATACGCCGTGTTACACTTGCGGACGATGAATTCGTTCAATTCGTCCAAGAACTCTCGTATCTCGGACATCCGCGAGTGTTTCGCGTCGAAAACCTGGTCCCCGTCTGTTTTAGACGCTAAAAACGGGTATGACACTTGATTCGCACGAATCCGTTGAGAAATGGCCGAGATACGCCGTGTTACACTTCCGGACGATAAAATCTTGCTAGTTCTCACGTTTTGCAAGCGAAATGCACGATGCACCGCGTCTCGCTCAATTCGTTCAAGAACTCTCGTATCTCGGACATCCGCGAGTGTTTCGCGTCGAAAACATGATCCCCGTCTGTTTTAGACGCTAAAAACGGGTATGACACTTGATTCGCACGAATCCGTTGAGAAATGGAAGAGATACGCCGTGTTACACTTCCGGACGATCAAATCTTGCTAGTTTTCACGTTTTGCGAGCGAAACGGACGATGCACCGCGGTTCGTTCAATTCGTTCAGGAACTCTCGTATCTCGGACATCCGCGAGTGGTTCGCGTCGAAAACCTGGTCCCCGTCTGTTTTAGACGCTAAAAACGCGTATGACACTTGATTCGCACGAATCCGATGAGAAATGACCGAGATACGCCGTGTTACACTTGCGGACGATGAATTCGTTCAATTCGTACAAGAACTCTCGTATCTCGGACATCCGCGAGTGTTCCGCATCGAAAACGTGGTTCCCGTCTGTTTTAGACGCTAAAAACGCGTATGACACCTGATTCGCACGAATCCGTTGAGAAATGGAAGAGATACGCTGTGTTACACTTCCGGACGGTGAAATCTTGCTAGTTCTCACGTTTTGCAAGCGAAACGCACGATGCACCGCATTTCGTTCAATTCGTTCAAGAACTCTCGTATCTCGGACATCCGCGAGTGTTTCGCGTCGAAAACGTTGTTCCCGTCTGTTGTAGACGCTAAAAACGCGTATGACACTTGATTCGCACGAATCCGTTGAGAAATGGCCGAGATACGCCGTGTCACACTTCCGGACGATGAAATCTTGCTGGTTCTCACGTTTTGCAAGCGAAACGAACGATGCACCGCGTTTCGTTCAATTCGTTCAAGAACTCTTGTATCTCGGACATCCGAGATACGCCGTGTTACACATCTGGACGATGTATTCGTTCAATTCGTTCAAGAACTCTCGTATCTCGGACATCCGCGAGTGTTTCGCGTCGAAAACCTGGTCCCCGTCTGTTTTAGACGCTAAAAACGCGTATGACACTTGATTCGCACGAAACCGATCAGAAATGACCGAGATACGCCGTGTTACACTTCCGGACGATGAATTCGTTCAATTCGTCCAAGAACTCTCGTATCTCGGACTCCGCGAGAGTTTCGCATCGAAAACGTGGTCCCCGTCTGTTTTAGACGCTAAAAACGGGTATGACACTTGATTCGCACGAATCCGTTGAGAAATGGAAGAGATACGCCGTGTTACACTTCCGGACGATCAAATCTTGCTAGTTTTCACGTTTTGTGAGCGAAACGGACGATGCACCGCGTTTCGTTCAATTCGTTCAAGAACTCTCGTATCTCGGACATCCGCGAGTGTTTCGCGTCGAAAACGTGGTCCCCGTCTGTTTTAGACGCTAAAAACGCGTATGACACTTGATTCGCACGAATCCGTTGAGAAATGGCCAAGATACGCCGTGTTACACTTCCGGACGATAAAATCTTGCTAGTTCTCACGTTTTGCAAGCGAAACGCACGATGCACCGCGTCTCGTTCCATTCGTCCAAAAACTCTCGTATCTCGGACATCCGCGAGTGCTTTGCATCGAAAACGTGGTCCCCCGTCTGTTTTAGACTCTAAAAACGCGTATGACACTTGATTCGCACGAATCCGAAGAGAAATGGCCGAGATACGCCGTGTTACACTTCCGGACGATGAAATCTTGCTAGTTCTCACGTTTTGCAAGCGAAACGCACGATGCACCGCGTTTCGTTCAATTCGTTCAAGAACTCTCGTATCTCGGACATCCGCGAGTGTTTCGCGTCGAAAACGTGGTCCCCGTCTGTTTTTGACGCTAAAAACGCGTATGACACTTGATTCGCACGAATCCGATGAGAAATGACCGAGATACGCCGTGTTACATTTGCGGACGATGAATTCGTTCAATTCGTCCAAGAACTCTCGTATCTCGGACATCCGCGAGTGTTTCGCGTCGAAAACATGGTCCCCGTCTGTTTTAGACGCTAAAAACGCGTATGACAATTGATTCGCACGAGTCCGTTGAGAAATGGAAGAGATACGCCGTGTTACACTTCCGGACGGTGAAATCTTGCTAGTTCTCACGTTTTGCGAGCGAAACGCACGATGCACCGCGTTTCGTTCAATTCGTTCAAGAACTCTCGTATCTCGGACATCCGCGAGTGTTTCGCGTCGAAAACCTGGTCCCCGTCTGTTTTAGACGCTGAAAACGCGTATGACACTTTATTCGCACGAATCCGTGGAGAAATGACCGAGATACGCCGTGTTACACTTGCGGACGATGAATTCGTTCAATTCGTCCAAGAACTCTCGTATCTCGGACATCCGCGAGTGTTTCGCGTCGAAAACGTGGTCCCCGTCTGTTTTAGACGCTAAAAACGCGTATGACACTGGATTCGCACGAATCCGTTGAGAAATGGCCGAGATACGCCGTGTTACACTTCCGGACGATGAAATCTTGCTAGTTCTCACGTTTTGCAAGCGAAACGCACGATGCACCGCGTTTCGTTCAATTCGTTCAAGAACACTCGTATCTCGGACATCCGCGAGTGTTTCGCGTCGAAAACATGGTCCCCGTCTGTTTTAGACGCTAAAAACGCGTATGACACTTGATTCGCACGAATCCGATGAGAAATGACCGAGATACGCCCTGTTACACTTCCGGACGATGATTTCATTCAATTCGTTCAAGAACTTTCGTATCTCTGACATCCGCGAGTGTTTCGCGTCGAAAAAATTGTCCCGTCTGTTTTAGACGCTAAAAACGCGTATGACACTTGATTCGCACGAATCCGATGAGAAATGGAAGAGATACGCCGTGTTACACTTCCGGACGGTGAAATCTTGCTAGTTCTCACGTTTTGCAAGCGAAACGCACGATGCACCGCGTCTCGTTCAATTCGTTCAAGAACTCTCGTATCTCGGACATCCGCGAGTGTTTCGCGTCGAAAACGTGGTCCCCGTCTGTTTTAGACGCTAAAAACGCGTATGACACTTGATTCGCACAAATCCGTTGAGAAATTACCGAGATACGCCGTGTTACGCTTCCGGACGATAAATTCGTTCAATTCGTTCAAGAACTCTCGTATCTCGGACATCCGCGAGTGTTTCGCGTCGAAAACATGGTCCCCCGTCTGTTTTAGACGCTAAAAACGCGGGTATGACACTTGATTCGCACGAATCCGTTGAGAAATGGCCGAGATACGCCGTGCTACACTTCCGGACGATGAATTCGTTCAATTCGTTCAAGAACTCTCCTATCTCGGACATCCGCGAGTGTTTGGCGTCGAAAAAATTGTCCCCGTCTGTTTTAGATGCTAAAAACGCGTATGACACTTGATTCGCCCGAATCCGTTGAGAAATGGCTGAGATACGCCGTGCTACACTTCCGGACGATGAAATCTTGCTAGTTCTCACGTTTTGCAAGCGAAACGCACGATGCACCGCGTTTGGTTCAATTCGTTCAAGAACTCTCGTATCTCGGACATACGCTAGTGTTTCGCGTCGAAAACGTGGTCCCCGTCTGTTTTAGACGCTCAAAACGCGTATGACACTTGATTCGCACGAATCCGTTGAGAAATGGCCGAGATACGCCGTGTTACACTTCCGGACGATGTAATCTTGCTAGTTCTCACGTTTTGCAAGCGAAACGCACGATGCACCGCGTTTCGTTCAATTCGTTCAAGAACTCTTGTATCTCGGACACCCGAGATACGCCGTGTTACACTTCCGGACGATGTATTCGTTCAATTCGTCCAAGAACTCTCGTATCTCTGACATCCGCGAGTGCTTCGCGTCGAAAAAATGGTCCCGTCTGTTTTAGACGCTAAAAACGCGTATGGCACTTGATTCGCACGAATCCGTTGAGAAATGGCCGAGATACGCCGTGTTACACTTCCGGACGATGAAATCTTGCTAGTTCTCACGTTTTGCAAGCGAAACGCACGATGCACCGCGTTTCGTTCAATTCGTTCAAGAACTCTCGTATCTCGGACATCCGCGAGTGTTCGCGTCGAAAACATGGTCCCCGTCTGTTTTAGACGCTAAAAACGCGTATGACACTTGATTCGCACGAATCCGATGAGAAATGACCGAGATACGCCCTGTTACACTTCCGGACGATGATTTCGTTCAATTCGTTCAAGAACTGTCGTATCTCGGACATCCGCGAGTGTTTCGCGTCGAAAACATGGTCCCCGTCTGTTTTAGACGCTAACAACGGGTATGACACTTGATTCGCACGAATCCGTTGAGAGATGGCCGAGATACGCCGTGTTACACTTCCGGACGATGAAATCTTGCTAGTGCTCACGTTTTGCAAAGCGAAACGCACGATGCAGCGCGTTTCGTTCAATTCGTTCAAGAACTCTCGCATCTCGGACATCCGCGAGTGTTTCGCGTCGAAAACATGGTCCCCCGTCTGTTTTAGACGCTAAAAATGCGGGTATGACACTTGATTCGCACGAATCCGTTGAGAAATGGCCGAGATACGCCGTGTTACACTTCCGGACGGTGAAATATTGCTAGTTCTCACATTTTGCAAGCGAAACGCACGATGCACCGCGTTTCGTTCAATTCGTTCAAGAACTCTCGTAGCTCGGACATCCGCGAGTGTTTCGCGTCGAAAACATGGTCCCCGTCTGTTTTAGACGTTAACAACGGGTATGACACTTGATTCGCACGAATCCGTTGAGAGATGGCCGAGATACGCCGTGTTACACTTCCGGACGATGAAATCTTGCTAGTGCTCACGTTTTGCAAAGCGAAACGCACGATGCAGCGCGTTTCGTTCATTCGTTCAAGAACTCTCGCATCTCGGACATCCGCGAGTGTTTCGCGTCGAAAACATGGTCCCCCGTCTGTTTTAGACGCTAAAAATGCGGGTATGACACTTGATTCGCACGAATCCGTTGAGAAATGGCCGAGATACGCCGTGTTACACTTCCGGACGATGAATTCGTTCAATTCGTTCAAGAACTCTCGTATCTCGGACATCCGCGAGTGTTTCGCGTCGAAAACATGGTCCCCCGTCTGTTTTAGACGCTAAAAACGCGGGTATGACACTTGATTCGCACGAATCCGTTGAGAAATGGCCGAGATACGCCGTGTTACACTTCCGGACGATGAATTCGTTCAATTCGTTCAAGAACTCTCCTATCTCGGACATCCGCAATTGTTTCGCGTCGAAAACGTGTCCCCGTATGTTTTAGATGCTCAAAACGCGTATGACACTTGATTCGCACGAATCCGTTTGAGAAATGGCTGAGTTACGCCGTGCTACACTTCCGGACGATGAAATCTTGCTAGTTCTCACGTTTTGCAAGCGAAACGCACGATGCACCGCGTTTGGTTCAATTCGTTCAAGAACTCTCGTATCTCGGACATCCGCGAGTGATTCGCGTCGAAAACGTGGTTCCCGTCTGTTTTAGACGCTAAAACGCGTATGACACTTGATTCGCACGAATCCGTTGAGAAATGGCCGAGATACGCCGTGTTACACTTCCGGACGATGAAATCTTGCTAGTTCTCACGTTTTGCAAGCGAAACGCACGATGCACCGCGTTTCGTTCTATTCGTTCAAGAACTCTCGTACCTCGGACATACGCGAGTGTTTCGCTTCGAAAACGTGGTCCCCGTCTGTTTTAGACGCTCAAAACGCGTATGACACTTGATTCGCACGAATCCGTTGAGAAATGGCCGAGATACGCCGTGTTACACTTCCGGACGATGAAATCTTGCTAGTGCTCACGTTTTGCAAGCGAAACGCACGATGCACCGCGTTTCGTTCAATTCGTTCAAGAACTCTTGTATCTCGGACATCCGAGATACGCCGTGTTACACTTCCGGACGATGTATTCGTTCAATTCGTCCAAGAACTCTCGTATCTCGGACATCCGCGAGTGTTTCGCGTCGAAAACGTGGTCCCCATCTGTTTCAGACGCTAAAAACGCGTATGACACTTGATTCGCACGAATCCGTTGATAAATGACCGAGATACGCCGTGTTACATTTCCGGACGATGAAATCTTGCTAGTTCTCACGTTTTGCAAGCGAAACGCACGATGCACCGCGTCTCGTTCAATTCGTTCAAGAACTCTCGTATCTCGGACATCCGCGAGTATTTCGCGTCGAAAACATGGTCCCCGTCTGTTTTAGACGCTAAAAACGCGTATAACACTTGATTCGCACGAATACGATGAGAAATGATCGAGATACGCCGTGTTACCCTTCCGGACGATGAAATCTTGCTAGTGCTCACGTTTTGCAAGCGAAACGCACGATGCAGCGCGTTTCGTTCAATTCGTTCAAGAACTCTCGCATCTCGGACATCCGCGAGTGTTTCGCGTCGAAAACATGGTCCCCCGTCTGTTTTAGACGCTAAAAACGCGGGTATGACACTTGATTCGCACGAATCCGTTGAGAAATGGCCGAGATACGCCGTGTTACACTTCCGGACGATAAATTCGTTCAATTCGTTCAAGAACTCTCGTATCTCTGACATCCGCGAGTGTTTCGCGTCGAAAACATGGTCCCCGTCTGTTTTAGACGCTAAAAACGCGTATGACACTTGATTCGCACGAATCCGATGAGAAATGACCGATATACGCCGTGTTACACTTGCGGACGATGAATTCGTTCAATTCGTCCAAGAACTCTCGTATCTCGGACATCCGCGAGTGTTTCGCATCGAAAACGTGGTCCCCGTCTGTTTTAGACGCTAAAAACGCGTATGACACTTGATTCGCACGAATCCGTTGAGAAATGGCCGAGATACGCCGTGTTACACTTCCGGACGATGAAATCTTGCTAGTTCTCACGTTTTGCAAGCGAAACGCACGATGCACCGCGTTTGGTTCAATTCGTTCAAGAACTCTTGTATCTCGGACATCCGAGATACGCCGTGTTACACATCCGGACGATGTATTCGTTCAATTCGTTCAAGAACTCTCGTATCTCGGACATCCGCGAGTGTTTCGCGTCGAAAACCTGGTCCCCGTCTGTTTTAGACGCTAAAAACGCGAATGACACTTGATTCGCACAAAACCGATCAGAAATGACCGAGATACGCCGTGTTACACTTCCGGACGATGAATTCGATCAATTCGTCCAAGAACTCTCGTATCTCGGACTCCGCGAGTGTTTCGCGTCGAAAACGTGGTCCCGTCTGTTTTAGACGCTAAAAACGCGTATGACACTTGATTCGCACGAATCCGTTGAGAAATGGCCGAGATACGCCGTGTTACACTTCCGGACGATGAAATCTTGCTAGTTCTCACGTTTTGCAAGCGAAACGCACGATGCACCGCGTCTCGTTCAATTCGTTCAAGAACTCTCGTATCTCGGACATCCGCGAGTGTTTCGCTTCGAAAACATGATCCCCGTCTGTTTTAGACGCTAAAAACGGGTATGACACTTGATTCGCACGAATCCGTTGAGAAATGGAAGAGATACGCCGTGTTACACTTCCGGACGATCAAATCTTGCTAGTTTTCACGTTTTGCGAGCGAAACGGACGATGCACCGCGTTTCGTTCAATTCGTCCAAGAACTCTCGTATCTCGGACATCCGCGAGTGTTTCGCGTCGAAAACGTCGTCCCCGTCTGTTTTAGACGCTAAAAACGCGTATGACACTTGATTCGCACGAATCCGTTGAGAAATGGAAGAGATACGCCGTGTTACACTACCGGACGATCAAATCTTGCTAGTTTACACGTTTTGCGAGCGAAACGGAAAATGCACCGCGTTTCGTTCAATTCGTTGAAGAACTCTCGTATCTCGGACATCCGCGAGTGTTTCGCGTCGAAAACGTGGTCCCCGTCTGTTTTTGACGCTAAAAACGCGTATGACACTTGATTCGCACGAATCCGTTGAGAAATGGAAGAGATACGCCGTGTTACACTTCCGGACGGTGAAATATTGCTAGTTCTCACGTTTTGCAAGCGAAACGCACGATGCACCGCGTTTCGTTCAATTCGTTCAAGAACTCTTGTATCTCGGACATCCGAGATACGCCGTGTTACACATCCGGACGATGTATTCGTTCAATTCGTTCAAGAACTCTCGTATCTCGGACATCCGCGAGTGTTTCGCGTCGAAAACCTGGTCCCCGTCTGCTTTAGACGCTAAAAACGCGTATGACACTTGATTCGCACGAAACCGATCAGAAATGACCGAGATACGCCGTGTTACACTTCCGGACGATGAATTCGTTCAATTCGTCCAAGAACTCTCGTATCTCGGACTCCGCGAGTGTTTCGCGTCGAAAACGTGGTCCCCGTCTGTTTTAGACGCTAAAAACGCGTATGACACTTGATTCGCACGAATCCGTTGAGAAATGGCCGAGATACGCCGTGTTACACTTCCGGACGATGAAATCTTGCTAGTTCTCACGTTTTGCAAGCGAAACGCACGATGCACCGCGTCTCGTTCAATTCGTTCAAGAACTCTCGTATCTCGGACATCCGCGAGTGTTTCGCTTCGAAAACATGATCCCCGTCTGTTTTAGACGCTTAAAAACGGGTATGACACTTGATTCGCACGAATCCGTTGAGAAATGGAAGAGATACGCCGTGTTACACTTCCAGACGATCAAATCTTGCTAGTTTTCACGTTTGCGAGCGAAACGGACAATGCACCGCGTTTCGTTCAATTCGATCAAGAACTCTCGTATCTCGGACATCCGCGAGTGGTTCGCGTCGAAAACGTGGTCCCCGTCTGTTTTTCACGCTAAAAACGCGTATGACACTTGATTCGCACGCATCCGTTGAGAAATGGAAGAGATACGCCGTGTTACACTTCCGGACGGTGAAATATTGCTAGTTCTCACGTTTTGCAAGCGAAACGCACGATGCACCGCGTTTCGTTCAATTCGTTCAAGAACTCTCGTATCTCGGACATCCGCGAGTGTTTCGCGTCGAAAACGTGGTCCCGTCTGTTTTAGACGCTCAAAACGCGTATGACACTTGATTCGCACGAATCCGTTGAGAAATGGCCGAGACACGCCGTGTTACACTCGCGGACGATGAATTCGTTCAATTCGTCCAAGAACCCTCGTATCTCGGACATCCGCGAGTGTTTCGCGTCGAAAACATGGTCCCCGTATGTTTTAGACGCTAAAAACGCGTATGACACTTGATTCGCACGAGTCTGTTGAGAAACGGCCGAAATACGCCGTGTTACACTTCCGAACGATGAAATCTTGCTAGTTCTCACGTTTTGCAAGCGAAACGCACGATGCACCGCGTTTCGTTCAGTTCGTTCAAGAACTCTTGTATCTCGGACATCCGAGATACGCCGTGTTACACATCCGGAAATGTATTCGTTCAATTCGTTCAAGAACTCTCGTATCTCGGACATCCGCGACTTTTTCGCGTCGAAAACCTGGTCCCCGTCTGTTTTAGACGCTAAAAACGGGTATGACACTTGATTCGCACGAATCCGTTGAGAAATGGCCGAGATACGCCGTGTTACACTTCCGGACGATGAAATCTTGCTAGTTCTCACGTTTTGCAAGCGAAACGCACGATGCACCGCGTCTCGCTCAATTCGTTCAAGAACTCTCGTATCTCGGACATCCGCGAGTGTTTCGCGTCGAAAACATGATCCCCGTCTGTTTTAGACGCTAAAAACGGGTATGACACTTGATTCGCACGAATCCGTTGAGAAATGGAAGAGATACGCCGTGTTACACTTCCGGACGATCAAATCTTGCTAGTTTTCACGTTTTGCGAGCGAAACGGACGATGCACCGCGTTTCGTTCAATTCGTCCAAGAACTCTCGTATCTCGGACATCCGCGAGTGTTTCGCGTCGAAAACGTCGTCCCCGTCTGTTTTAGACGCTAAAAACGCGTATGACACTTGATTCGCACGAATCCGTTGAGAAATGGAAGAGATACGCCGTGTTACACTACCGGACGATCAAATCTTGCTAGTTTACACGTTTTGCGAGCGAAACGGAAAATGCACCGCGTTTCGTTCAATTCGTTGAAGAACTCTCGTATCTCGGACATCCGCGAGTGTTTCGCGTCGAAAACGTGGTCCCCGTCTGTTTTTGACGCTAAAAACGCGTATGACACTTGATTCGCACGAATCCGTTGAGAAATGGAAGAGATACGCCGTGTTACACTTCCGGACGGTGAAATATTGCTAGTTCTCACGTTTTGCAAGCGAAACGCACGATGCACCGCGTTTCGTTCAATTCGTTCAAGAACTCTTGTATCTCGGACATCCGAGATACGCCGTGTTACACATCCGGACGATGTATTCGTTCAATTCGTTCAAGAACTCTCGTATCTCGGACATCCGCGAGTGTTTCGCGTCGAAAACCTGGTCCCCGTCTGCTTTAGACGCTAAAACGCGTATGACACTTGATTCGCACGAAACCGATCAGAAATGACCGAGATACGCCGTGTTACACTTCCGGACGATGAATTCGTTCAATTCGTCAAGAACTCTCGTATCTCGGACTCCGCGAGTGTTTCGCGTCGAAAACGTGGTCCCCGTCTGTTTTAGACGCTAAAAACGCGTATGACACTTGATTCGCACGAATCCGTTGAGAAATGGCCGAGATACGCCGTGTTACACTTCCGGACGATGAATCTTGCTAGTTCTCACGTTTTGCAAGCGAAACGCACGATGCACCGCGTCTCGTTCAATTCGTTCAAGAACTCTCGTATCTCGGACATCCGCGAGTGTTTCGCTTCGAAAACATGATCCCCGTCTGTTTTAGACGCTAAAAACGGGTATGACACTTGATTCGCACGAATCCGTTGAGAAATGGAAGAGATACGCCGTGTTACACTTCCAGACGATCAAATCTTGCTAGTTTTCACGTTTTGCGAGCGAAACGGACAATGCACCGCGTTTCGTTCAATTCGATCAAGAACTCTCGTATCTCGGACATCCGCGAGTGGTTCGCGTCGAAAACGTGGTCCCCGTCTGTTTTTCACGCTAAAAACGCGTATGACACTTGATTCGCACGCATCCGTTGAGAAATGGAAGAGATACGCCGTGTTACACTTCCGGACGGTGAAATATTGCTAGTTCTCACGTTTTGCAAGCGAAACGCACGATGCACCGCGTTTCGTTCAATTCGTTCAAGAACTCTCGTATCTCGGACATCCGCGAGTGTTTCGCGTCGAAAACGTGGTCCCGTCTGTTTTAGACGCTCAAAACGCGTATGACACTTGATTCGCACGAATCCGTTGAGAAATGGCCGAGACACGCCGTGTTACACTCGCGGACGATGAATTCGTTCAATTCGTCCAAGAACCCTCGTATCTCGGACATCCGCGAGTGTTTCGCGTCGAAAACATGGTCCCCGTATGTTTTAGACGCTAAAAACGCGTATGACACTTGATTCGCACGAGTCTGTTGAGAAACGGCCGAAATACGCCGTGTTACACTTCCGAACGATGAAATCTTGCTAGTTCTCACGTTTTGCAAGCGAAACGCACGATGCACCGCGTTTCGTTCAGTTCGTTCAAGAACTCTTGTATCTCGGACATCCGAGATACGCCGTGTTACACATCCGGAAATGTATTCGTTCAATTCGTTCAAGAACTCTCGTATCTCGGACATCCGCGACTTTTTCGCGTCGAAAACCTGGTCCCCGTCTGTTTTAGACGCTAAAAACGGGTATGACACTTGATTCGCACGAATCCGTTGAGAAATGGCCGAGATACGCCGTGTTACACTTCCGGACGATGAAATCTTGCTAGTTCTCACGTTTTGCAAGCGAAACGCACGATGCACCGCGTCTCGCTCAATTCGTTCAAGAACTCTCGTATCTCGGACATCCGCGAGTGTTTCGCGTCGAAAACATGATCCCCGTCTGTTTTAGACGCTAAAAACGGGTATGACACTTGATTCGCACGAATCCGTTGAGAAATGGCCGAGATACGCCGTGTTACACGTCCGGACGATGAAATCTTGCTAGTTCTCACGTTTTGCAAGCGAAACGCACGATGCACCGCGTCTCGTTCAATTCGTTCAAGAACTCTCGTATCTCGGACATCCGCGAGTGTTTCGCTTCGAAAACATGATCCCGTCTGTTTTAGACGCTAAAAACGGGTATGACACTTGATTCGCACGAATCCGTTGAGAAATGGAAGAGATACGCCGTGTTACACTTCCAGACGATCAAATCTTGCTAGTTTTCACGTTTTGCGAGCGAAACGGACGATGCACCGCGTTTCGTTCAACTCGATCAAGAACTCTCGTATCTCGGACATCCGCGAGTGGTTCGCGTCGAAAACGTGGTCCCCGTCTGTTTTTCACGCTAAAAACGCGTATGACACTTGATTCGCACGCATCCGTTGAGAAATGGAAGAGATACGCCGTGTTACACTTCCGGACGGTGAAATATTCTAGTTCTCACGTTTTGCAAGCGAAACGCACGATGCACCGCGTTTCGTTCAATTCGTTCAAGAACTCTCGTATCTCGGACATCCGCGAGTGTTTCGCGTCGAAAACGTGGTCCCGTCTGTTTTAGACGCTCAAAACGCGTATGACACTTGATTCGCACGAATCCGTTGAGAAATGGCCGAGATACGCCGTGTTACACTCGCGGACGATGAATTCGTTCAATTCGTCCAAGAACCCTCGTATCTCGGACATCCGCGAGTGTTTCGCGTCGAAAACATGGTCCCCGTATGTTTTAGACGCTAAAAACGCGTATGACACTTGATTCGCACGAGTCTGTTGAGAAACGGCCGAAATACGCCGTGTTACACTTCCGGACGATGAAATCTTGCTAGTTCTCACGTTTTGCAAGCGAAACGCACGATGCACCGCGTTTCGTTCAGTTCGTTCAAGAACTCTTGTATCTCGGACATCCGAGATACGCCGTGTTACACATCCGGAAATGTATTCGTTCAATTCGTTCAAGAACTCTCGTATCTCGGACATCCGCGACTGTTTCGCGTCGAAAACCTGGTCCCCGTCTGTTTTAGACGCTAAAAACGGGTATGACACTTGATTCGCACGAATCCGTTGAGAAATGGCCGAGATACGCCGTGTTACACTTCCGGACGATGAAATCTTGCTAGTTCTCACGTTTTGCAAGCGAAACGCACGATGCACCGCGTCTCGCTCAATTCGTTCAAGAACTCTCGTATCTCGGACATCCGCGAGTGTTTCGCGTCGAAAACATGATCCCCGTCTGTTTTAGACGCTAAAAACGGGTATGACACTTGATTCGCACGAATCCGTTGAGAAATGGCCGAGATACGCCGTGTTACACTTCCGGACGATGAATTCGTTCAATTCGTCCAAGAACTCTCGTATCCCGGACATCCGCAAGTGTTTCGCGTCGAAAACGTGGTCCCCGTCTGTTTTAGACGCTAAAAACGGGTATGACACTTGATTCGCACGAATCCGTTGAGAAATGGAAGAGATACGCCGTGTTACACTTCCGGACGATCAAATCTTGCTAGTTTTCACGTTTTGCGAACGAAACGGACGATGCACCGCGTTTCGTTCAATTCGTTCAAGAACTCTCGTATCTCGGCCATCCGCGAGTGTTTCGCGTCGAAAACGTGGTCCCCGTCTGTTTTTGACGCTAAAAACGCGTATGACACTTGATTCGCACGAATGCGTTGAGAAATGGAAGAGATACGCCGTGTTACACTTCCGGACGGTGAAATATTGCTAGTTCTCACGTTTTGCAAGCGAAACGCACAATGCACCGCGTTTCGTTCAATTCGTTCAAGAACTCTCGTATCTCGGACATCCGCGAGTGTTTCGCGTCGAAAACCTGGTCCCCGTCTGTTTTAGACACTAAAAACGCGTATGACACTTGATTCGCACGAATCCGATGAGAAATGACCGAGATACGCCGTGTTACACTTGCGGACGATGAATTCGTTCAATTCGTTCAAGAACTCTCGTATCTCGGACATCCGCGAGTGTTTCGCGTCGAAAACGTGGTCCCCGTCTGTTTTAGACGCTCAAAACGCGTATGACACTTGATTCGCATGAATCCGTTGAGAAATGGCCGAGATACGCCGTGTTACACTTCCGGACGATGAAATCTTGCTAGTGGTCACGTTTTGCAAGCGAAACGCACGATGCAGCGCGTTTCGTTCAATTCGATCAAGAACTCTCGCATCTCGGACATCCGCGAGTCTTTCGCGTCGAAAACATGGTCCCCCGTCTGTTTTAGACGCTAAAAACGCGGGTATGACACTTGATTCGTACGAATCCGTTGAGAAATGGCCGAGATACGCCGTGTTACACTTCCGGACGATGAATTCGTTCAATTCGTTCAAGAACTCTCGTATCTCGGACATCCGCGAGTGTTTCGCGTCGAAAACGTGGTCCCCGTCTGTTTTAGACGCTAAAAACGCGTATGACACTTGATTCGCACAAATCCGTTGAGAAATGACCGAGATACGCCGTGTTACACTTCCGGACGATGAATTCGTTCAATTCGTTCAAGAACTCTCGTATCTCGGACATCCGCGAGTGTTTCGCGTCGAAAACATGGTCCCCCGTCTGTTTTAGACGCTAAAAACGCGGGTATGACACTTGATTCGCACGAATCCGTTGAGAAATGGCCGAGATACGCCGTGCTACACTTCCGGACAGATGAATTCGTTCAATTCGTTCAAGAACTCTCCTATCTCGGACATCCGCGATTGTTTCGCGTCGAAAACGTGTCCCCGTATGTTTTAGATGCTAAAAAACGCGTATGACACTTGATTCGCACGAATCCGTTGAGAAATGGCTGAGATACGCCGTGCTACACTTCCGGACGATGAAATCTTGCTAGTTCTCACGTTTTGCAAGCGAAACGCACGATGCACCGCGGTTGGTTCAATTCGTTCAAGAACTCTCGTATCTCGGACATACGCGAGTGTTTCGCATCGAAAACGTGGTCCCCGTCTGTTTTAGACGCTCAAAACGCGTATGACACTTGATTCGCACGAATCCGTTGAGAAATGGCCGAGATACGCCGTGTTACACTTCCGGACGATGTAATCTTGCTAGTTCTCACGTTTTGCAAGCGAAACGCACGATGCACCGCGTTTCGTTCAATTCGTTCAAGAACTCTTGTATCTCGGACATCCGAGATACGCCGTGTTACACTTCCGGACGATGTATTCGTTCAATTCGTCCAAGAACTCTCGTATCTCGGACATCCGCGAGTGTTTCGCGTCGAAAAAATGGTCCCCGTCTGTTTTAAACGCTAAAAACGCGTATGACACTTGATTCGCACGAATCCGTTGAGAAATGGAAGAGATACGCCGTGTTACACTTCCGGACGATGAAATCTTGCTAGTTCTCACGTTTTGCAAGCGAAACGCACGATGCACCGCGTTTCGTTCAATTCGTTCAAGAACTCTCGTACCTCGGACATCCGCGAATGTTTCGCGTCGAAAACGTGGTTCCCGTCTGTTTTAGACGCTAAAACGCGTATGACACTTGATTCGCACGAATCCGTTGAGAAATGGCCGAGATACGCCGTGTTACACTTCCGGACGATGTAATCTTGCTAGTTCTCACGTTTTGCAAGCGAAACGCACGATGCACCGCGTTTCGTTCAATTCGTTCAAGAACTCTTGTATCTCGGACATCCGAGATACGCCGTGTTACACTTCCGGACGATGAAATCTTGCTAGTTCTCACGTTTTGCAAGCGAAACGCACGATGCACCGCGTTTCGTTCAATTCGTTCAAGATCTCTCGTATCTCGGACATCCGCGAGTGTTTCGCGTCGAAAACATGGTCCCCGTCTGTTTTAGAAGCTAAAAACGCGTATGACACTTGATTCGCACGAATCCGATGAGAAATGACCGAGATACGCCCTGTTACACTTCCGGACGATGATTTCGTTCAATTCGTTCAAGAACTCTCGTATCTCGGACATCCGCGAGTGTTTCGCGTCGAAAACGTGGTCCCCGTCTGTTTTAGACGCTAAAAAAGCGTATGACACTTGATTCGCACAAATCCGTTGAGAAATGGCCGAGATACGCCGTGTTACACTTCCGGACGATGAATTCGTTCAATTCGTTCAAGTACTCTCGTATCTCGGACATCCGCGAGTGTTTCGCGTCGAAAACGTGGTCCCCGTCTGTTTTAGACGCTAAAAACGTGTATGACACTTGATTCGCACAAATCCGTTGAGAAATGACCGAGATACGCCGTGTTACACTTCCGGACAGATGAATTCGTTCAATTCGTCCAAGAACTCTCGTATCTCGGACATCCGCGATTGTTTCGCGTCGAAAACGTGTCCCCGTATGTTTTAGATGCTAAAAACGCGTATGACACTTGATTCGCACGAATCCGTTGAGAAATGGCTGAGATACGCCGTGCTACACTTCCGGACGATGAAATCTTGCTAGTTTCCACGTTTTGCAAGCGAAACGCACGATGCACCGCGTTTGGTTCAATTCGTTCAAGAACTCTCGTATCTCGGACATACGCGAGTGTTTCGCGTCGAAAACGAGGTCCCCGTCTGTTATAGACGCTCAAAACGCGTATGACACTTGATTCGCACGAATCCGTTGAGAAATGGCCGAGATACGCCGTGTTACACTTCCGGACGATGTAATCTTGCTAGTTCTCACGTTTTGCAAGCGAAACGCACGATGCACCGCGTTTCGTTCAATTCGTTCAAGAACTCTTGTATCTCGGACATCCGAGATACGCCGTGTTACACTTCCGGACGATGAAATCTTGCTAGTTCTCACGTTTTGCAAGCGAAACGCACGATGCACCGCGTTTCGTTCAATTCGTTCAAGAACTCTCGTATCTCGGACATCCGCGAGTGTTTCGCGTCGAAAACATGGTCCCCGTCTGTTTTAGAAGCTAAAAACGCGTATGACACTTGATTCGCACGAATCCGATGAGAAATGACCGAGATACGCCCTGTTACACTTCCGGACGATGATTTCGATCAATTCGTTCAAGAACTCTCGTATCTCTGACATCCGCGAGTGTTTCGCGTCGAAAAAATGGTCCCGTCTGTTTTAGACGCTAAAAACGCGTATGACACTTGATTCGCACGAATCCGATGAGAAATGGAAGAGATACGCCGTGTTACACTTCCGGACGGTGAAATCTTGCTAGTTCTGACGTTTTGCAAGCGAAACGCACGATGCACCGCGTCTCGTTCAATTCGTTCAAGAACTCTCGTATCTCGGACATCCGCGAGTGTTTCGCGTCGAAAACATGGTCCCCGTCTGTTTTAGACGCTAAAAACGGGTATGACACTTGATTCGCACGAATCCGTTGAGAAATGGAAGAGATACGCCGTGTTACACTTCCGGACGATGAAATCTTGCTAGTTCTCACGTTTTGCAAGCGAAACGCACGATGCACCGCGTTTCGTTCAATTCGTTCAAGAACTCTCGTACCTCGGACATCCGCGAATGTTTCGCGTCGAAAACGTGGTCCCCGTCTGTTTTAGACGCTAAAAACGCGTATGACACTGGATTCGCACGAATCCGTTGAGAAATGGCCGAGATACGCCGTGTTACACTTCCGGACGATGAAATCTTGCTAGTTCTCACGTTTTGCAAAGCGAAACGCACGATGCACCGCGTTTCGTTCAATTCGTTCAAGAACTCTCGTATCTCGGACATCCGCGAGTGTTTCGCGTCGAAAACATGGTCCCCGTCTGTTTTAGACGCTAAAAACGCGTATGACACTTGATTCGCACGAATCCGATGAGAAATGACCGAGATACGCCCTGTTACACTTCCGGACGATGATTTCGATCAATTCGTTCAAGAACTCTCGTATCTCTGACATCCGCGAGTGTTTCGCGTCGAAAAAATGGTCCCGTCTGTTTTAGACGCTAAAAACGCGTATGACACTTGATTCGCACGAATCCGATGAGAAATGGAAGAGATACGCCGTGTTACACTTCCGGACGGTGAAATCTTGCTAGTTCTGACGTTTTGCAAGCGAAACGCACGATGCACCGCGTCTCGTTCAATTCGTTCAAGAACTCTCGTATCTCGGACATCCGCGAGTGTTTCGCGTCGAAAACATGGTCCCCGTCTGTTTTAGACGCTAAAAACGGGTATGACACTTGATTCGCACGAATCCGTTGAGAAATGGAAGAGATACGCCGTGTTACACTTCCGGACGATGAAATCTTGCTAGTTCTCACGTTTTGCAAGTGAAACGCACGATGCACCGCGTCTCGTTCAATTCGTTCAAGAACTCTCGTATCTCGGCCATCCGCGAGTGTTTCGGGTCGAAAACATGGTCCCCGTCTGTTTTAGACGCTAAAAACGCGTATAACACTTGATTCGCACGAATCCGATGAGAAATGACCGAGATACGCCGTGTTACACTTCCGGACGATGATTTCGTTCAATTCGTTCAAGAACTCTCGTATCTCTGACATCCGCGAGTGTTTCGCGTCGAAAAAATGGTCCCGTCTGTTTTAGACGCTAAAAACGCGTATGACACTTGATTCGCACGAATCCGTTGAGAAATGGCCGAGATACGCCGTGTTACACTTCCGGACGATGAAATCTTGCTAGTTCTCACGTTTTGCAAGCGAAACGCACGATGCACCGCGTTTCGTTCAATTCGTTCAAGAACTCTCGTATCTCGGACATCCGCGAGTGTTTCGCGTCGAAAACATGGTCCCCGTCTGTTTTAGACGCTAAAAACGCGTATGACACTTGATTCGCACGAATCCGATGAGAAATGACCGAGATACGCCCTGTTACACTTCCGGACGATGATTTCGTTCAATTCGTTCAAGAACTCTCGTATCTCTGACATCCGCGAGTGTTTCGCGTCGAAAAAATGGTCCCGTCTGTTTTAGACGCTAAAAACGCGTGTGACACTTGATTCGCACGAATCCGATGAGAAATGGAAGAGATACGCCGTGTTACACTTCCGGACGGTGAAATCTTGCTAGTTCTCACGTTTTGCAAGCGAAACGCACGATGCACCGCGTCTCGTTCAATTCGTTCAAGAACTCTCGTATCTCGGACATCCGCGAGTGTTTCGCGTCGAAAACGTGGTCCCCGTCTGTTTTAGACGCTAAAAACGCGTATGACACTTGATTCGCACAAATCCGTTGAGAAATTACCGAGATACGCCGTGTTACGCTTCCGGACGATAAATTCGTTCAATTCGTTCAAGAACTCTCGTATCTCGGACATCCGCGAGTGTTTCGCGTCGAAAACATGGTCCCCCGTCTGTTTTAGACGCTAAAAACGCGGGTATGACACTTGATTCGCACGAATCCGTTGAGAAATGGCCGAGATACGCCGTGCTACACTTCCGGACGATGAATTCGTTCAATTCGTTCAAGAACTCTCCTATCTCGGACATCCGCGATTGTTTCGCGTCGAAAACGTGTCCCCGTATGTTTTAGATGCTAAAAACGCGTATGACACTTGATTCGCACGAATCCGTTGAGAAATGGCTGAGATACGCCGTGCTACACTTCCGGACGATGAAATCTTGCTAGTTCTCACGTTTTGCAAGCGAAACGTACGATGCACCGCGTTTGGTTCAATTCGTTCAAGAACTCTCGTATCTCGGACATACAAGAGTGTTTCGCGTCGAAAACGTGGTCCCCGTCTGTTTTAGACGCTCAAAACGCGTATGACACTTGATTCGCACGAATCCGTTGAGAAATGGCCGAGATACGCCGTGTTACACTTCCGGACGATGTAATCTTGCTAGATCTCACGTTTTGCAAGCGAAACGCACGATGCACCGCGTTTCGTTCAATTCGTCCAAGAACTCTTGTATCTCGGACATCCGAGATACGCCGTGTTACACTTCCGGACGATGTATTCGTTCAATTCGTCCAAGAGCTCTCGTATCTCGGACATCCGCGAGTGTTTCGCGTCGAAAAAGTGGTCCCCATCTGTTTTAGCCGCTAAAAACGCGTATGACACTTGTTTCGCACGAATCCGTTGAGAAATGACCGAGATACGCCGTGTTACACTTCCGGACGATGAAATCTTGCTAGTTCTCACGTTTTGCAAGCGAAACGCACGATGCACCGCGTTTGGTTCAATTCGTTCAAGAACTCTCGTATCTCGGACATACGCTAGTGTTTCGCGTCGAAAACATGGTCCCCGTCTGTTTTAGACGCTCAAAACGCGTATGACACTTGATTCGCACGAATCCGTTGAGAAATGGCCGAGATACGCCGTGTTACACTTCCGGACGATGTAATCTTGCTAGTTCTCACGTTTTGCAAGCGAAACGCACGATGCACCGCGTTTCGTTCAATTCGTTCAAGAACTCTTGTATCTCGGACATCCGAGATACGCCGTGTTACACTTCCGGACGATGTATTCGTTCAATTCGTCCAAGAACTCTCGTATCTCGGACATCCGCGAGTGTTTCGCGTCGAAAACGTGGTCCCCATCTGTTTTAGACGCTAAAAACGCGTATGACACTTGTTTCGCACGAATCCGTTGACAAATGACCGAGATACGCCGTGTTACACTTCCGGACGATGAAATCTTGCTAGTTCTCACGTTTTGCAAGTGAAACGCACGATGCACCGCGTCTCGTTCAATTCGTTCAAGAACTCTCGTATCTCGGACATCCGCGAGTGTTTCGCGTCGAAAACGTGGTCCCCATCTGTTTCAGACGCTAAAAACGCGTATGACACTTGATTCGCACGAATCCGTTGATAAATGACCGAGATACGCCGTGTTACATTTCCGGACGATGAAATCTTGCTAGTTCTCACGTTTTGCAAGCGAAACGCACGATGCACCGCGTCTCGTTCAATTCGTTCAAGAACTCTCGTATCTCGGACATCCGCGAGTATTTCGCGTCGAAAACATGGTCCCCGTCTGTTTTAGACGCTAAAAACGCGTATAACACTTGATTCGCACGAATACGATGAGAAATGATCGAGATACGCCGTGTTACACTTCCGGACGATGATTTCGTTCAATTCGTTCAAGAACTCTCGTATCTCGGACATCCGCGAGTGTTTCGCGTCGAAAAAATGGTCCCCGTCTGTTTTAGACGCTAAAAACGCGTATGACACTTGATTCGCACGAATCCGTTGAGAAATGGCCGAGATACGCCGTGTTACACTTCCGGACGATGAAATCTTGCTAGTTCTCACGTTTTGCAAGCGAAACGCACGATGCACCGCGTTTCGTTTAATTCGTTCAAGAACTCTCGTATCTCGGACATCCGCGAGTGTTTCGCTTCGAAAACATGGTCCCCGTCTGTTTTAGACGCTAAAAACGCGTATGACACTTGCTTCGCACGAATCCGATGAGAAATGACCGAGATACGCCCTGTTACACTTCCGGACGATGAATTCGTTCAATTCATTCAAGAACTCTCGTATCTCTGACATCCGCGAGTGTTTCACGTCGAAAAAATGGTCCCGTCTGTTTTAGACGCTAAAAACGCGTATGACACTTGATTCGCACGAATCCGATGAGAAATGGAAGAGATACGCCGTGTTACACTTCCGGACGGTGAAATCTTGCTAGTTCTCACGTTTTGCAAGCGAAACGCACGATGCACCGCGTTTCGGTCAATTCGTCCAAGAACTCTTGTATCTCGGACATCCGAGATACGCCGTGTTACACTTCCGGACGATGTATTCGTTCAATTCGTCCAAGAACTCTCGTATCTCGGACAT
Source organism: Priocnemis perturbator (assembly GCA_963942575.1). Lineage (NCBI taxonomy): Eukaryota > Metazoa > Arthropoda > Insecta > Hymenoptera > Pompilidae > Priocnemis > Priocnemis perturbator. The sequence goes on along the minus strand of CAWWDK010000200.1, from coordinate 116,333 downwards.
CCGCGAGTGTTTCGCGTCGAAAACGTGGTCCCCATCTGTTTTAGCCGCTAAAAACGCGTATGACACTTGTTTCGCACGAATCCGATGAGAAATGACCGAGATACGCCCTGTTACACTTCCGGACGATGAATTCGTTCAATTCATTCAAGAACTCTCGTATCTCTGACATCCGCGAGTGTTTCGCGTCGAAAAAATGGTCCCGTCTGTTTTAGACGCTAAAAACGCGTATGACACTTGATTCGCACGAATCCGATGAGAAATGGTAGAGATACGCCGTGTTACACTTCCGGACGGTGAAATCTTGCTAGTTCTCACGTTTTGCAAGCGAAACGCACGATGCACCGCGTCTCGTACAATTCGTTCAAGAACTCTCGTATCTCGGACATCCGCGAGTGTTTCGCGTCGAAAAAATGGTCCCGTCTGTTTTAGACGCTAAAAACGCGTATGACACTTGATTCGCACGAATCCGATGAGAAATGGAAGAGATACGCCGTGTTACATTTCCGGACGATGAAATCTTGCTAGTTCTCACGTTTTGCAAGCGAAACGCACGATGCACCGCGTTTCGTTCAAATCGTTCAAGAACTCTCGTACCTCGGACATCCGCGAGTGTTTCGCGTCGAAAACATGGTCCCCGTCTGTTTTAGACGCTAAAAACGCGTATGACACTTGATTCGCACGAATCCGATGAGAAATGACCGAGATACGCCCTGTTACACTTCCGGACGATGATTTCGTTCAATTCGTTCAAGAACTCTCGTATCTCTGACATCCGCGAGTGTTTCGCGTCGAAAAAATGGTCCCGTCTGTTTTAGACGCTAAAAACGCGTATGACACTTGATTCGCACGAATCCGATGAGAAATGGAAGAGATACGCCGTGTTACACTTCCGGACGGTGAAATCTTGCTAGTTCTCACGTTTTGCAAGCGAAACGCACGATGCACCGCGTCTCGTTCAATTCGTTCAAGAACTCTCGTATCTCGGACATCCGCGAGTGTTTCGCGTCGAAAACGTGGTCCCCGTCTGTTTTAGACGCTAAAAACGCGTATGACACTTGATTCGCACAAATCCGTTGAGAAATTACCGAGATACGCCGTGTTACGCTTCCGGACGATAAATTCGTTCAATTCGTTCAAGAACTCTCGTATCTCGGACATCCGCGAGTGTTTCGCGTCGAAAACATGGTCTCCCGTCTGTTTTAGACGCTAAAAACGCGGGTATGACACTTGATTCGCACGAATCCGTTGAGAAATGGCCGAGATACGCCGTGCTACACTTCCGGACGATGAATTCGTTCAACTCGTTCAAGAACTCTCCTATCTCGGACATCCGCGATAGTTTCGCGTCGAAAACGTTTCCCCGTATGTTTTAGATGCTAAAAACGCGTATGACACTTGATTCGCACGAATCCGTTGAGAAATGGCTGAGATACGCCGAGCTACACTTCCGGACGATGAAATCTTGCTAGTTCTCACGTTTTGCAAGCGAAACGCACGATGCACCGCGTTTGGTTCAATTCGTTCAAGAACTCTCGTATCTCGGACATACAAGAGTGTTTCGCGTCGAAAACGTGGTCCCCGTCTGTTTTAGACGCTCAAAACGCGTATGACACTTGATTCGCACGAATCCGTTGAGAAATGGCCGAGATACGCCGTGTTACACTTCCGGACGATGTAATCTTGCTAGATCTCACGTTTTGCAAGCGAAACGCACGATGCACCGCGTTTCGTTCAATTCGTCCAAGAACTCTTGTATCTCGGACATCCGAGATACGCCGTGTTACACTTCCGGACGATGTATTCGTTCAATTCGTCCAAGAACTCTCGTATCTCGGACATCCGCGAGTGTTTCGCGTCGAAAACGTGGTCCCCATCTGTTTTAGCCGCTAAAAACGCGTATGACACTTGTTTCGCACGAATCCGTTTAGAAATGACCGAGATACGCCGTGTTACACTTCCGGACGATGAAATCTTGCTAGTTCTCACGTTTTGCAAGTGAAACGCACGATGCACCGCGTTTGGTTCAATTCGTTCAAGAACTCTCGTATCTCGGACATACGCTAGTGTTTCGCGTCGAAAACGTGGTCCCCGTCTGTTTTAGACGCTCAAAACGCGTATGACACTTGATTCGCACGAATCCGTTGAGAAATGGCCGAGATACGCCGTGTAACACTCCCGGACGATGTAATCTTGCTAGTTCTCACGTTTTGCAAGCGAAACGCACGATGCACCGCGTTTCGTTCAATTCGTTCAAGAACTCTTGTATCTCGGACATCCGAGATACGCCGTGTTACACTTCCGGACGATGTATTCGTTCAATTCGTCCAAGAACTCTCGTATCTCGGACATCCGCGAGTGTTTCGCGTCGAAAACGTGGTCCCCATCTGTTTTAGACGCTAAAAACGCGTATGACACTTGTTTCGCACGAATCCGTTGACAAATGACCGAGATACGCCGTGTTACACTTCCGGACGATGAAATCTTGCTAGTTCTCACGTTTTGCAAGTGAAACGCACGATGCACCGCGTTTCGTTCAATTCGTTCAAGAACTCTCGTATCTCGGACATCCGCGAGTGTTTCGCGTCGAAAACGTGGTCCCCATCTGTTTCAGACGCTAAAAACGCGTATGACACTTGATTCGCACGAATCCGTTGATAAATGACCGAGATACGCCGTGTTACATTTCCGGACGATGAAATCTTGCTAGTTCTCACGTTTTGCAAGCGAAACGCACGATGCACCGCGTTTCGTTCAATTCGTTCAAGAACTCTTGTATCTCGGACATCCGAGATACGCCGTGTTACACTTCCGGACGATGTATTCGTTCAATTCGTCCAAGAACTCTCGTATCTCGGACATCCGCGAGTGTTTCGCGTCGAAAACGTGGTCCCCATCTGTTTTAGACGCTAAAAACGCGTATGACACTTGTTTCGCACGAATCCGTTGACAAATGACCGAGATACGCCGTGTTACACTTCCGGACGATGAAATCTTGCTAGTTCTCACGTTTTGCAAGTGAAACGCACGATGCACCGCGTCTCGTTCAATTCGTTCAAGAACTCTCGTATCTCGGACATCCGCGAGTGTTTCGCGTCGAAAACGTGGTCCCCATCTGTTTCAGACGCTAAAAACGCGTATGACACTTGATTCGCACGAATCCGTTGATAAATGACCGAGATACGCCGTGTTACATTTCCGGACGATGAAATCTTGCTAGTTCTCACGTTTTGCAAGCGAAACGCACGATGCACCGCGTTTCGTTCAATTCGTTCAAGAACTCTTGTATCTCGGACATCCGAGATACGCCGTGTTACACTTCCGGACGATGTATTCGTTCAATTCGTCCAAGAACTCTCGTATCTCGGACATCCGCGAGTGTTTCGCGTCGAAAACGTGGTCCCCATCTGTTTTAGACGCTAAAAACGCGTATGACACTTGTTTCGCACGAATCCGTTGACAAATGACCGAGATACGCCGTGTTACACTTCCGGACGATGAAATCTTGCTAGTTCTCACGTTTTGCAAGCGAAACGCACGATGCACCGCGTCTCGTTCAATTCGTTCAAGAACTCTCGTATCTCGGACATCCGCGAGTATTTCGCGTCGAAAACATGGTCCCCGTCTGTTTTAGACGCTAAAAACGCGTATAACACTTGATTCGCACGAATACGATGAGAAATGATCGAGATACGCCGTGTTACACTTCCGGACGATGATTTCGTTCAATTCGTTCAAGAACTCTCGTATCTCGGACATCCGCGAGTGTTTCGCGTCGAAAAAATGGTCCCCGTCTGTTTTAGACGCTAAAAACGCGTATGACACTTGATTCGCACGAATCCGTTGAGAAATGGCCGAGATACGCCGTGTTACACTTCCGGACGATGAAATCTTGCTAGTTCTCACGTTTTGCAAGCGAAACGCACGATGCACCGCGTTTCGTTTAATTCGTTCAAGAACTCTCGTATCTCGGACATCCGCGAGTGTTTCGCGTCGAAAACATGGTCCCCGTCTGTTTTAGACGCTAAAAACGCGTATGACACTTGCTTCGCACGAATCCGATGAGAAATGACCGAGATACGCCCTGTTACACTTCCGGACGATGAATTCGTTCAATTCATTCAAGAACTCTCGTATCTCTGACATCCGCGAGTGTTTCGCGTCGAAAAAATGGTCCCGTCTGTTTTAGACGCTAAAAACGCGTATGACACTTGATTCGCACGAATCCGATGAGAAATGGAAGAGATACGCCGTGTTACACTTCCGGACGGTGAAATCTTGCTAGTTCTCACGTTTTGCAAGCGAAACGCACGATGCACCGCGTCTCGTACAATTCGTTCAAGAACTCTCGTATCTCGGACATCCGCGAGTGTTTCGCGTCGAAAACATGGTCCCCGTCTGTTTTAGACGCTAAAAACGGGTATGACTCTTGATTCGCACGAATCCGTTGAGAAATGGAAGAGATACGCCGTGTTACACTTCCGGACGATGAAATCTTGCTAGTTCTCACGTTTTGCAAGCGAAACGCACGATGCACCGCGTTTCGTTCAATTCGTTCAAGAACTCTCGTATCTCGGACATCCGCGAATGTTTCGCGTCGAAAACGTGGTTCCCGTCTGTTTTAGACGCTAAAAACGCGTATGACACTTGATTCGCACAAATCCGTTGAGAAATGGCCGAGATACACCGTGTTACACTTCCGGACGATGAATTCGTTCAATTCGTTCAAGAACTCTCGTATCTCGGACATCCGCGAGTGTTTCGCGTCGAAAACGTGGTCCCCGACTGTTTTAGACGCTAAAAACGCGTATGACACTTGATTTGCACGAATCCGATGAGAAATGACCGAGATACGCCCTGTTACACTTCCGGACGATGAATTCGTTCAATTCGTTCAAGAACTCTCGTATCTCTGATATCCGCGGGTGTTTCGCGTCGAAAACATGGTCCCCGACTGTTTTAGACGCTAAAAACGCGTATGACACTTGATTCGCACGAATCCGATGAGAAATGACCGAGATACGCCCTGTTACACTTCCGGACGATGAATTCGTTCAATTCGTTCAAGAACTCTCGTATCTCTGACATCCGCGAGTGTTTCGCGTCGAAAAAATGGTCCCGTCTGTTTTAGACGCTAAAAACGCGTATGACACTTGATTCGCACGAATCCGATGAGAAATGGAAGAGATACGCCGTGTTACACTTCCGGACGATGAAATCTTGCTAGTTCTCACGTTTTGCAAGCGAAACGCACGATGCACCGCGTTTCGTTCAAATCGTTCAAGAACTCTCGTACCTCGGACATCCGCGAGTGTTTCGCGTCGAAAACATGGTCCCCGTCTGTTTTAGACGCTAAAAACGCGTATGACACTTGATTCGCACGAATCCGATGAGAAATGGCCGAGATACGCCGTGTTACACTTCCGGACGATGAAATCTTGCTAGTTCTCACGTTTTGCAAGCGAAACGCACGATGCACCGCGTTTCGTTCAAATCGTTCAAGAACTCTCGTACCTCGGACATCCGCGAGTGTTTCGCGTCGAAAACATGGTCCCCGTCTGTTTTAGACGCTAAAAACGCGTATGACACTTGATTCGCACGAATCCGTTGAGAAATGGCCGAGATACGCCGTGTTACACTTCCGGACGATGAAATCTTGCTAGTTCTCACGTTTTGCAAGCGAAACGCACGATGCACCGCGTTTCGTTCAAATCGTTCAAGAACTCTCGTACCTCGGACATCCGCGAGTGTTTCGCGTCGAAAACATGGTCCCCGTCTGTTTTAGACGCTAAAAACGCGTATGACACTTGATTCGCACGAATCCGATGAGAAATGACCGAGATACGCCCTGTTACACTTCCGGACGATGAATTCGTTCAATTCGTTCAAGAACTCTCGTATCTCTGACATCCGCGAGTGCTTCGCGTCGAAAAAATGGTCCCGTCTGTTTTAGACGCTAAAAACGCGTATGACACTTGATTCGCACGAATCCGATGAGAAATGGAAGAGATACGCCGTGTTACACTTCCGGACGATGAAATCTTGCTAGTTCTCGCGTTTTGCAAGCGAAACGCACGATGCACCGCGTTTCGTTCAATTCGTGCAAGAACTCTCGTATCTCGGACATCCGCGTGTGTTTCGCGTCGAAAACGTGGTCCCCGTCTGTTGTAGACGCTAAAAACGCGTATGACACTTGATTCACACGAATCCGTTGAGAAATGGCCGAGATACGCCGTGTTACACTCCCGGACGATGAAATCTTGCTAGTTCTCACGTTTTGCAAGCGAAACGCACGATGCACCGCGTTTCGTTCAATTCGTTCAAGAACTCTCGTATCTCGGACATCCGCGAATGTTTCGCGTCGAAAACGTGGTTCCCGTCTTTTTTAGACGCTAAAAACGCGTATGACACTTGATTCGCACAAATCCGTTGAGAAATGACCGAGATACGCCGTGTTACACTTGCGGATGATGAATTCGTTCAATTCGTCCAAGAACTCTCGTATCTCGGACATCGGCGAGTGTTTCGCGTCGAAAACGTGGTCCCCGTCTGTTTTAGACGCTAAAAACGCGTATGACACTTGATTCGCACGAATCCGTTGAGAAATGGCCGAGATACGCCGTGTTACACTTCCGGACGATGAAATCTTGCTAGTTTTCACGTTTTGCAAGCGAAACGCACGATGCCCTGCGTTTCGTTCAATTCGTTCAAGAACTCTCGTATCTCGGACATCCGCGAGTGTTTCGCGTCGAAAAAATGGTCCCGTCTGTTTTAGACGCTAAAAACGCGTATGACACTTGATTCGCACGAATCCGATGAGAAATGGAAGAGATACGCCGTGTTACACTTCCGGACGATGAAATCTTGCTAGTTCTCACGTTTTGTAAGCGAAACGCACGATGCACCGCGTTTCGTTCAATTCGTCCAAGAACTTTCGTATCTCGGACATCCGCGAGTGTTTCGCGTCGAAAACGTGGTCCCCGTCTGTTTCAGACGCTAAAAACGCGTATGACACTTGATTCGCACGAATCCGTTGAGAAATGGAAGAGATACGCCGTGTTACACTTCCGGACGGTGAAATCTTGCTAGTTCTCACGTTTTGCAAGCGAAACGCACGATGCACCGCGTTTCGTTCAATTCGTTCAAGAACTCTCGTGTCTCGGACATCCGCGAGTGTTTCGCGTCGAAAACCTGGTCCCCGGCCGTTTTTGACGCTAAAAAAGCGTATGACACTTGATTCGCATGAATCCGATGAGAAATGACCGAGATACGCCGTGTTACACTTGCGGTCGATGAATTCGTTCAATTCGTCCAAGAACTCTCGTATCTCGGACATCGGCGAGTGTTTCGCGTCGAAAACGTGGTCCCCGTCTGTTTTAGACGCTAAAAACGCGTATGACACTTGATTCGCACGAATCCGTTGAGAAATGGCCGAGATACGCCGTGTTACACTTCCGGACGATGAAATCTTGCTAGTTCTCACGTTTTGCAAGCGAAACGCACGATGCACCGCGTCTCGTTCAATTCGTTCAAGAACTCTCGTATCTCGGACATCCGCGAGTGTTTCGCGTCGAAAACATGGTCCCCGTCTGTTTTAGACACTAAAAACGGGTATGACACTTAATTCGCACGAATCTGTTGAGAAATGGAAGAGATACGCCGTGTTACACTTCCGGACGATCAAATCTTGCTAGTATTCACGTTTTGCGAGCGAAACGCACGATGAACCGCGTTTCGTTGAATTCGTTCAAGAACTCACGTATCTCGGACATCCGCGAGTGTTTCGCGTCGAAAACGTGGTTCCCGTCTGTTTTAGACGCTAAAACGCGTAGGACACTTGATTCGCACGAATCCGTTGAGAAATGGCCGAGATACGCCGTGTTACACTTCCGGACGATGAAATCTTGCTAGTTTTCACGTTTTGCAAGCGAAACGCACGATGCCCTGCGTTTCGTTCAATTCGTTCAAGAACTCTCGTATCTCGGACATCCGCGAGTGTTTCGCGTCGGAAACATGGTCCCCCGTCTGTTTTAGACGCTAAAAACGCGTATGACACTTGATTCGCACGAATCCGTTGAGAAATGGCCGAGATACGCCGTGTTACACTTCCGGACGATGAAATCTGGCTAGTTCTCACGTTTTGCAAGCGAAACGCACGATGCACCGCGTTTCGATCAATTCGTTCAAGAACCCTCGTATCTCGGACATACGCGAGTGTTTCGCGTCGAAAACGTGGTCCCCGTCTGTTTTAGACGCTCAAAACGCGTATGACACTTGATTCGCCCGAATCCGTTGAGAAATGGCCGAGATACGCCGTGTTACACTTCCGGACGATGAAATCTTGCTAGTGCTCACGTTTTGCAAGAGAAACGCACGATGCAGCGCATTGCGTTCAATTCGTTCAAGAACTCTCGCATCTCGGACATCCGCGAGGGTTTCTCGTCGAAAACATGGTCCCCCGTCTGTTTTAGACGCTAAAAACGCGGGTATGACACTGGATTCGCACGAATCCGTTGAGAAATGGCCGAGATACGCCGTGTTACACTTCCGGACGATGAATTCGTTCAATTCGTTCAAGAACTCTCGTATCTCGGACAGCCGCGAGTGTTTCGCGTCGAAGACGTGGTCCCCGTCTGTTTTAGACGCTAAAAACGCGTATGACACTTGATTCGCACAAATCCGTTGAGAAATGACCGAGATACGCCGTGTTACACTTGCGGATGATGAATTCGTTCAATTCGTCCAAGAACTCTCGTATCTCGGACATCCGCGAGTGTTTCGCGTCGAAAACGTGGTCCCCGTCAGTTTCAGACGCTAAAAACGCGTATGACACTTGATTCGCACGAATCCGTTGAGAAATGGAAGAGATACGCCGTGTTACACTTCCGGACGATCAAATCTTGCTAGTGTTCACGTTTTGCGACCGAAACCCACGATGAACCGCGTTTCGTTGAATTCGTTCAAGAACTCTCGCATCTCGGACATCCGCGAGTATTTCGCGTCGAAAACGTGGTTCCCGTCTGTTTTAGACGCTAAAACGCGTAGGACACCTGATTCGCATGAATCCGATGAGAAATTACCGAGATACGCCGTGTTACACTTGCGGACGATGAATTCGTTCAATTCGTTCAAGAACTCTCGTGTCTCGGACATCCGCGAGTGTTTCGCGTCGATAACCTGGTCCCCGTCTGTTTTTGACGCTAAAAAAGCGTATGACACTTGATTCGCATGAATCCGATGAGAAATGACCAATATACGCCGTGTTACACTTGCGGTCGATGAATTCGTTCAATTCGTCCAAGAACTCTCGTATCTCGGACATCGGCGAGTGTTTCGCGTCGGAAACATGGTCCCCCGTCTGTTTTAGACGCTAAAAACGCGTATGACACTTGATTCGCACGAATCCGTTGAGAAATGGCCGAGATACGCCGTGTTACACTTCCGGACGATGAAATCTGGCTAGTTCTCACGTTTTGCAAGCGAAACGCACGATGCACCGCGTTTCGATCAATTCGTTCAAGAACCCTCGTATCTCGGACATACGCGAGTGTTTCGCGTCGAAAACGTGGTCCCCGTCTGTTTTAGACGCTCAAAACGCGTATGACACTTGATTCGCCCGAATCCGTTGAGAAATGGCCGAGATACGCCGTGTTACACTTCCGGACGATGAAATCTTGCTAGTGCTCACGTTTTGCAAGAGAAACGCACGATCCAGCGCGTTGCGTTCAATTCGTTCAAGAACTCTCGCATCTCGGACATCCGCGAGGGTTTCGCGTCGAAAACATGGTCCCCCGTCTGTTTTAGACGCTAAAAACGCGGGTATGACACTGGATACGCACGAATCCGTTGAGAAATGGCCGAGATACGCTGTGTTACACTTCCGGACGATGAATTCGTTCAATTCGTTCAAGAACTCTCGTATCTCGGACATCCGCGAGTGTTTCGCGTCGAAAACGTGGTCCCCGTCTGTTTTAGACGCAAAAACGCGTATGACACTTGATTCGCACAAATCCGTTGAGAAATGACCGAGATACGCCGTGTTACACTTGCGGATGATGAATTCGTTCTATTCGTCCAAGAACTCTCGTATCTCGGACATCCGCGAGTGTTTCGCGTCGAAAACGTGGTCCCCGTCAGTTTCAGACGCTAAAAACGCGTATGACACTTGATTCGCACGAATCCGTTGAGAAATGGAAGAGATACGCCGTGTTACACTTCCGGACGATCAAATCTTGCTAGTATTCACGTTTTGCGACCGAAACCCACGATGAACCTCGTTTCGTTGAATTCGTTCAAGAACTCTCGCATCTCGGACATCCGCGAGTGTTTCGCGTCGAAAACGTGGTTCCCGTCTGTTTTAGACGCTAAAACGCGTAGGACACCTGATTCGCATGAATCCGATGAGAAATGACCGAGATACGCCGTGTTACACTTGCGGACGATGAATTCGTTCAATTCGTTCAAGAACTCTCGTGTCTCGGACATCCGCGAGTGTTTCGCGTCGAAAACCTGGTCCCCGTCTGTTTTTGACGCTAAAAAAGCGTATGACACTTGATTCGCATGAATCCGATGAGAAATGACCGAGATACGCCGTGTTACACTTGCGGTCGATGAATTCGTTCAATTCGTCCAAGAACTCTCGTATCTCGGACATCGGCGAGTGTTTCGCGTCGAAAACGTGGTCCCCGTCAGTTTCAGACGCTAAAAACGCGTATGACACTTGATTCGCACGAATCCGTTGAGAAATGGCCGAGATACGCCGTGTTACACTTCCGGACGGTGAAATCTTGCTAGTTCTCACGTTTTGCAAGCGAAACGCACGATGCACCGCGTTTCGTTCAATTCGTTCAAGAACTCTCGTGTCTCGGACATCCGCGAGTGTTTCGCGTCGAAAACCTGGTCCCCGTCTGTTTTTGACGCTAAAAAAGCGTATGACACTTGATTCGCATGAATCCGATGAGAAATGACCGAGATACGCCGTGTTACACTTGCGGTCGATGAATTCGTTCAATTCGTCCAAGAAGTCTCGTATCTCGGACGTCGGCGAGTGTTTCGCGTCGAAAACGTGGTCCCCGTCAGTTTCAGACGCTAAAAACGCGTATGATACTTGATTCGCACGAATCCGTTGAGAAATGGCCGAGATACGCCGTGTTACACTTCCGGACGATGAAATCTTGCTAGTTCTCACGTTTTGCAAGCGAAACGCACGATGCACCGCGTCTCGTTCAATTCGTTCAAGAACTCTCGTATCTCGGACATCCGCGAGTGTTTCGCGTCGAAAACATGGTCCCCGTCTGTTTTAGACACTAAAAACGGGTATGACACTTAATTCGCACGAATCTGTTGAGAAATGGAAGAGATACGCCGTGTTACACTTCCGGACGATCAAATCTTGCTAGTATTCACGTTTTGCGAGCGAAACGCACGATGAACCGCGTTTCGTTGAATTCGTTCAAGAACTCTCGTATCTCGGACATCCGCGAGTGTTTCGCGTCGAAAACGTGGTTCCCGTCTGTTTTAGACGCTAAAACGCGTAGGACACTTGATTCGCACGAATCCGTTGAGAAATGGCCGAGATACGCCGTGTTACACTTCCGGACGATGAAATCTTGCTAGTTTTCACGTTTTGCAAGCGAAACGCACGATGCCCTGCGTTTCGTTCAATTCGTTCAAGAACTCTCGTATCTCGGACATCCGCGAGTGTTTCGCGTCGGAAACATGGTCCCCCGTCTGTTTTAGACGCTACAAACGCGTATGACACTTGATTCGCACGAATCCGTTGAGAAATGGCCGAGATACGCCGTGTTACACTTCCGGACGATGAAATCTGGCTAGTTCTCACGTTTTGCAAGCGAAACGCACGATGCACCGCGTTTCGTTCAATTCGTTCAAGAACCCTCGTATCTCGGACATACGCGAGTGTTTCGCGTCGAAAACGTGGTCCCCGTCTGTTTTAGACGCTCAAAACGCGTATGACACTTGATTCGCCCGAATCCGTTGAGAAATGGCCGAGATACGCCGTGTTACACTTCCGGACGATGAAATCTTGCTAGTTCTCACGTTTTGCAAGCGAAACGCACGATGCACCGCGTTTCGTCCAATTCGTTGAAGATTTCACGTATCTCGGACATCCGCGGGTGTTTCGCGTCGAAAACGTGTTCCCCGTCTGTTTTAGACGCTAAAAACGCGTATGACACTTGATTCGCACGAATCCGTTGAGAAATGGCCGAGATACGCCGTGTTACACTTCCGGACGATGAAATCTTGCTAGTTCTCACGTTTTGCAAGCGAAACGCACGATGCACCGCGTTTCGTTCAAATCGTTCAAGAACTCTCGTACTTCGGACATCCGCGAGTGTTTCGCGTCGAAAACATGGTCCCCGTCTGTTTTAGACGCTAAAAACGCGTATGACACTTGATTCGCACGAATCCGATGAGAAATGACCGAGATACGCCCTGTTACACTTCCGGACGATGAATTCGTTCAATTCGTTCAAGAACTCTCGTATCTCTGACATCCGCGAGTGTTTCGCGTCGAAAAAATGGTCCCGTCTGTTTTAGACGCTAAAAACGCGTATGACACTTGATTCGCACGAATCCGATGAGAAATGGAAGAGATACGCCGTGTTACACTTCCGGACGATGAAATCTTGCTAGTTCTCACGTTTTGTAAGCGAAACGCACGATGCACCGCGTTTCGTTCAATTCGTCCAAGTACTTTCGTATCTCGGACATCCGCGAGTGTTTCGCGTCGAAAACGTGGTCCCCGTCTGTTTCAGGCGCTAAAAACGCGTATGACACTTGATTCGCACGAATCCGTTGAGAAATGGAAGAGATACGCCGTGTTACACTTCCGGACGGTGAAATCTTGCTAGTTCTCACGTTTTGCAAGCGAAACGCACGATGCACCGCGTTTCGTTCAATTCGTTCAAGAACTCTCGTGTCTCGGACATCCGCGAGTGTTTCGCGTCGAAAACCTGGTCCCCGGCCGTTTTTGACGCTAAAAAAGCGTATGACACTTGATTCGCATGAATCCGATGAGAAATGACCGAGATACGCCGTGTTACACTTGCGGTCGATGAATTCGTTCAATTCGTCCAAGAACTCTCGTATCTCGGACATCGGCGAGTGTTTCGCGTCGAAAACGTGGTCCCCGTCTGTTTTAGACGCTAAAAACGCGTATGACACTTGATTCGCACGAATCCGTTGAGAAATGGCCGAGATACGCCGTGTTACACTTCCGGACGATGAAATCTTGCTAGTTCTCACGTTTTGCAAGCGAAACGCACGATGCACCGCGTCTCGTTCAATTCGTTCAAGAACTCTCGTATCTCGGACATCCGCGAGTGTTTCGCGTCGAAAACATGGTCCCCGTCTGTTTTAGACACTAAAAACGGGTATGACACTTAATTCGCACGAATCTGTTGAGAAATGGAAGAGATACGCCGTGTTACACTTCCGGACGATCAAATCTTGCTAGTATTCACGTTTTGCGAGCGAAACGCACGATGAACCGCGTTTCGTTGAATTCGTTCAAGAACTCTCGTATCTCGGACATCCGCGAGTGTTTCGCGTCGAAAACGTGGTTCCCGTCTGTTTTAGACGCTAAAACGCGTAGGACACTTGATTCGCACGAATCCGTTGAGAAATGGCCGAGATACGCCGTGTTACACCTCCGGACGATGAATTCGTTCAATTCGTTCAAGAACTCTCGTATCTCGGACATCCGCGAGTGTTTCGCGTCGAAAACGTGGTCCCCGTCTGTTTTAGACGCTAAAAACGCGTATGACACTTGATTCGCACAAATCCGTTGAGAAATGACCTAGATACGCTGTGCTACACTTGCGGATGATGAATTCGTTCAATTCGTACAAGAACTCTCGTATCTCGGACATCCGCGAGTGTTTCGCGTCGAAAACGTGGTCCCCGTCTGTTTCAGACGCTAAAAACGCGTATGACACTTGATTCGCACGAATCCGTTGAGAAATGGAAGAGATACGCCGTGTTACACTTCCGGACGGTGAAATCTTGCTAGTTCTCACGTTTTGCAAGCGAAACGCACGATGCACCGCGTTTCGTTCAATTCGTTCAAGAACTCTCGTGTCTCGGACATCCGCGAGTGTTTCGCGTCGAAAACCTGGTCCCCGTCTGTTTTTGACGCTAAAAACGCGTATGACACTTGATTCGCATGAATCCGATGAGAAATGACCGAGATACGCCGTATTACACTTGCGGACGATGAATTCGTTCAATTCGTTCAAGAACTCTCGTATCTCGGACATCGGCGAGTGTTTCGGGTCGAAAACGTGGTCCCCGTCTGTTTTAGACGCTAAAAACGCGTATGACACTTGATTCGCACGAATCCGTTGAGAAATGGCCGAGGTACGCCGTGTTACACTTCCGGACGATGAAACCTTGCTAATTCTCACGTTTTGCAAGCGAAACGCACGATGCACCGCGTCTCGCTCAATTCGTTCAAGAACTCTCGTATTTCGGACATCCGCGAGTGTTTCGCGTCTAAAACATGGTCCCCGTCTGTTTTAGACACTAAAAACGGGTATGACACTTAATTCGCACGAATCCGTTGAGAAATGGAAGAGATACGCCGTGTTACACTTCCGGACGATCAAATCTTGCTAGTATTCACGTTTTGCGACCGAAACCCACGATGAACCGCGTTTCGTTGAATTCGTTCAAGAACTCTCGTATCTCGGACATCCGCGAGTGTTTCGCGTCGAAAACGTGGTTCCCGTCTGTTTTAGACGCTAAAACGCGTAGGACACCTGATTCGCATGAATCCGATGAGAAATGACCGACATACGCCGTGTTACACTTGCGGACGATGAATTCGTTCAATTCGTCCAAGAACTCTCGTATCTCGGACATCGGCGAGTGTTTCGCGTCGAAAACGTGGTCCCCGTCTGTTTTAGACGCTAAAAACGCGTATGACACTTGATTCGCACGAATCCGTTGAGAAATGGCCGAGATACGCCGTGTTACACTTCCGGACGATGAAATCTTGCTAGTTCTCACGTTTTGCAAGCGAAACGCGCGATGCACCGCGTCTCGTTCAATTCGTTCAAGAACTCTCGTATCTCGGACATACGCGAGTGTTTCGCGTCGAAAACGTGGTCCCCGTCTGTTTTAGACGCTCAAAACGCGTATGACACTTGATTCGCACGAATCCGTTGAGAAATGGCCGAGATACGCCGTGTTACACTTCCGGACGATGAAATCTTGCTAGTGCTCACGTTTTGCAAGCGAAACGCACGATGCAGCGCGTTTCGTTCAATTCGTTCAAGAACTCTCGCATCTCGGACATCCGCGAGTGTTTCGCGTCGAAAACATGGTCCCCCGTCTGTTTTAGACGCTAAAAACGCGGGTATGACACTTGATTCGCACGAATCCGTTGAGAAATGGCCGAGATACGCCGTGTTACACTTCCGGACGATGAATTCGTTCAATTCGTTCAAGAACTCTCGTATCTCGGACATCCGCGAGTGTTTCGCGTCGAAAACGTGGTCCCCGTCTGTTTTAGACGCTCAAAACGCGTATGACACTTGATTCGCACGAATCCGTTGAGAAATGGCCGAGATACGCCGTGTTACACTTCCGGACGATGAAATCTTGCTAGTGCTCACGTTTTGCAAGCGAAACGCACGATGCAGCGCGTTTCGTTCAATTCGTTCAAGAACTCTCGCATCTCGGACATCCGCGAGTGTTTCGCGTCGAAAACATGGTCCCCCGTCTGTTTTAGACGCTAAAAACGCGGGTATGACACTTGATTCGCACGAATCCGTTGAGAAATGGCCGAGATACGCCGTGTTACACTTCCGGACGATGAATTCGTTCAATTCGTCCAAGAACTCTCGTATCTCGGACATCCGCGAGTGTTTCGCGTCGAAAACGTGGTCCCCGTCTGTTTTAGACGCTAAAAACGCGTATGACACTTGATTCGCACAAATCCGTTGAGAAATGACCGAGATACGCCGTGTTACACTTGCGGATGATGAATTCGTTCAATTCGTCCAAGAAATCTCGTATCTCGGACATCCGCGAGTGTTTCGCGTCGAAAACGTGGTCCCCGTCTGTTTCAGACGCTAAAAACGCGTATGACTTTCTTTGGCCTCCGGTCGAATCATAAGCCGGAGCATCTAAAATTGCCAATGTCGTCCAATGATATAGATGCAAACATCTTCACTCCTATCAATTTGACAGGATTCTGCCTCATCATATCTTGTCGAGGAGGTTCAAATGTACATGATTTCTGGGGTAGAACTTGACAAAAGCGAATCTCTTTGGCCTCCGGTCGAATCATAAACCGGAGCATCCAAAATTGCCAATGTCGTCCAATGATATAGATGCAAATATCTTCACTCCTATCAATTTGACAGGATTCTGCCTCATCGTATCTTGTCCAGGGGGTCCGAATGTACCAGATTTGTGCGGTAGCACTTGACAAAAGCGAATCTCTTTGGACTAAGGTCGAATCATATGCCGAGCATCCAGAATTGCCAATGTTGTCCAATTATATAGATGCAAATATCTTCACTGCTATCAATTTGACAGGATTCTGCCTCATCGTATCTTGTCCAGGAGGTCCAAATGTACAAGATTGGTGCGGTAGCACTTGCCCATAGCGACTCTCTTTGGCCTCCGATCGAATCATATGCCGCAGCATCCAGAATTGCCAATGTCGTCCAATTATATAGATGCAAATATCTTTACTCCTATCAATGTGATAGGATTCTGCCTCATCATACCTTGTCCAGGAGATACAAAGGTACACGATTTGTGCGGTAGCACTTGCCCGAGGCGACTCTCTTTGGACTCAGGTCGAAGCATATGCCGGAGCATTCAGAAAGGCCAATGTCGTCAAGTGATATAGATGCAAATATCTTATCTCCTATCAATGTGATAGGATTCTGCCTCATCATACCTTATCCAGGAGGTCCAAATGCACAAGTTTTCGGCGGCAGCATTTGTCCAAACCGACTCTCTTTGCATTCAGGTCTAATTATAAGCTGGATCCCCAGGATTGCCAATGTCGTCCAATGATATAGATGCAAATATCTTCGCTCGTATCAATTTGATAGGATTCTGCCTCATCGTATCTTGTCCAAGGGGTCCAAATGTACAAGATTTGTGCGGTAGCACTTGTCCAAAGCGACTCCCTTTGGATTCAGGTCGAATCGTAAGACGAAGAATCCAAAATTGCCGATATTGTCCAATGATATAGAGGCAAATATTCTCTCTCCTATCAATTTTACAGCATTCTGTCTCTTCATACATTGTCCAGGAGGTCCAAATGTACAAGCTTTGCGCGCTAGCACTTGACAAAAGCGACTCTCTTTGGACTCAGGTCGATCCATAAGCCGGATCCCCAGGATTGCCAATGTCGTCCAATGATATAGATGCAAATATCTTTCCTCCTATCAATTTGACAGGATTCTGCCTCATCGTATCTTGTCCAGGAGGTTCAAATGTACAAGATTTGTGTGGTAGTACTTGTCCAAAGCGACTCCCTTTGGATTCTGGTCGAATCATTAGGCGAAGAATCCAGAATTGCCAATGTCGTCCAATGATGTAGATGCAAATATCTTCACTCCTAACAATTTGACCGGATTCTGCCTCATCGTATCTTGTCCAGGGTGTCCGAATTTACCAGATTTGTGCGGTAGCACTTGACAAAAGCGAATCTCTTTGGACTAAGGTCGAATAATATGCCGAGCGTCCATAATTGCCAATGTCGTCCAATTATATAGATGCAAATATCTTTACTCCTATCAATGTGATAGGATTCTGCCTCATCATACCTTGTCCAGGAGGTGCAAATGCACAAGTTTTGGGCGGCAGCATTTGTCCAAACCGACTCTCTTTGGACTCAGGTGGATCCATGAGCCGAAGTATGCAGAATTGCCAATGTCGTCCAATGATATAGACACAAATATCTTTAGTCCTATCAATTGTACAGGATTATGCCTCATCATACCTTGTCCAGGAGGTCGAAATGTACAAGATTTGTGCGGGTTCAGTTGTCTAAAGCGACTCTCTTTGGCCTCCGGTCGAATCATATGCCGGAGCATTCAGAATTGCCAATGTCGTCGAGAGATATAGATGCAAATATGCTCATACCTATCAATTTTACAGCATTCTGCCTCATCGTATCTTGTCCAGGAGGTTCAAATGTGCAAGATTTGTGCGGTAGCACTTATCCAGGCCGACTCTCTTTGGACTCAGGTCGAATCATAAGCCGAGCATCCAGAATTGCCATTGTCATCCAATGATATAGATACAAATATCTTTACTCCTATCAATGTGATAGGATTCTGCCTCATCATACCTTGTCCAGGAGATACAAATGTACAAGATTTATGCGGTACCACTTGTCCAAAGCGACTCCCATTGGATTCAGGTCGAATCATATGTCGCAGCATCCAGAATTGCCAATGTCGTCCAAAGATATAAATGCAAATATCTTCACTCCTATCAATTTGACAGGATTCTGCCTCATCATGCCTTGTCCAGGAGATACAAATGTACAAGATTTGTGCGGTGGGACTTGCCCAAAGCGACTCTCTTTGGACTCAGGTCGAATCATAAGCCGAGCATCCAGGATTGGCAATGTCGTCCAGTTATATAGATGCAAATATCTTTCTCCTATCAATGTGATAGGATACTGCCTCATCGTATCTTGTCCAGGGGGTCCGAATGTACCAGATTTGTGCGGTAGCACTTGACAAAAGCGAATCTCTTTGGACTCAGGTCGATCCATATGCCGAAGTATCCAGAATTGCCAATGTCGTCCAATGATATAGATGCAAATATCTTTACTCCTATCAATGTGATAGGATTCTGCCTCATCATACCTTGTCCAGGAAGTGCAAATTTACAAGATTTGTGCGGTAGCACTTGACAAAAGTGAATCTCTTTGGACTCAGGTCGATCCATAAGCCGAAGCATCCAGATTTACCAATGACGTCCAATTATATAGATGCAAATATCTTTACTCCTATCAATGTGATAGGATTCTGCCTCATCATACCTTGTCCAGGAGATACAAATGTCCAAGATTTGTGCGGTAGCACTTGTTCAAAGCGACTCTCTTTGGACTCATGTCGAATCATATGCCCGAGCATCCAGAATTGCCAATGTCGTCCAATGATATAGATGCAAATATCTTTACTCCTATCTATGTGATAGGATTCTGCCTCATCATACCTTGTCCAGGAAGTGCAAATTTACAAGAATTGTGCGGTAGCACTTGACAAAAGCGAATCTCTTTGGACTCACGTCGATCCATATGCCGAAGCATCCAGAGTTGCCAATGACGTCCAATTATATAGATGCAAATATCTTTACTGCTATCAATGTGATAGGATTCTGCCTCATCATACCTTGTCCAGGAGATACAAATGTACAAGATTTGTGCGGCAGCACTTGTCCAAAGTGACTCTCTTTGGCCTCCGGTCGAATCATAAGCCGGCGCATCCAAAATTGCCAATGTCGTCCAAGGATATAGATGCAAATATCTTCACTCCTATCAATTTGACAGGATTCTGCCTCATCGTATCTTGTCCAGGGGGTCCGAATGTACCAGATTTGTGCGGTAGCACTAGACAAAAGCGAATCTCTTTGGACTAAGGTCGAATCATATGCCGAGCATCCAGAATTGCCAATGTCGTCCAATTATATAGATGCAAATATCTTCACTGCTATCAATTTGACAGGATTCTGCCTCATCGTATCTTGTCCAGGGGGTCCAAATGTACAAGATTTGTGCATTAGCACTTGTCCAAAGTGACTCTCTTTGGCCTCCGGTCGAATCATAAGCCGGAGCATCTAAAATTGCCAATGTCGTCCAATGATATAGATGCAAATATCTTCACTCCTATCAATTTGACAGGATTCTGCCTCATCGTATCTTGTTCAGGTGGTGCGAATGTACATGATTTCTGGGGTAGAACTTGACAAAAGCGAATCTCTTTGGACTCAGGTCGATCCATATGCCGAAGTATCCAGATTAGCCAATGTCGTCCAATTATATAGATGCAAATATCTTACTCCTATCAATGTGACAGGATTCTGCCTTATCATACCTTGTCCAGGAGGTCCAAATGTACAAGATTTGTGGGGTAGGACTTGTCCAAAGCGACTCTCTTTGGCCTCCGGTCGAATCATATGCCGCAGCATCCAGAATTGCCAATGTCGTCCAAAGATATAAATGCAAATATCTTCACTCCTATCAATTTGACAGGATTCTCCCTCATCATATCTTGTCCAGGAGGTTCAAATGTACAAGATTTCAGGGGTAGAACTTGACAAAAGTGAATCTCTTTGGACTCAGGTCGATCCATAAGCCGAAGTATCCAGAATAGCCAATGTCGTCCAATGATATAGATGCAAATATCTTTACTAATATCAATTTGCCAGGATTCTGCCTCATCGTATCTTATCCAGGGGGTCAAAATGTACAAGATTTGTGCGGTAGCACTTGTCCAAAGCGACTCTCTTTGGACTCATGTCGGATCATATGGCCGAGCATCCAGAATTGCCAATGTCGTCCAATGATATAGATGCAAATATCTTTACTCCTATCAATGTGATAGGATTCTGCCTCATCATACCTTGTCCAGGAAGTGCAAATTCTAAGATTTGTGCGGTAGCACTTGACAAAAGTGGTTCTCTTTGGACTCAGGTCGATCCATAAGCCGAAGCATCCAGAATTACCAATGACCTCCAATTATATAGATGCAAATATCTTTACTCCTATCAATGTGACAGGATTCTGCCTCATCATACCTTGTCCAGGAGGTCCAAATGTACAAGATTTGTGCGGTAGCACTTGTCCATAGCGTCTCTCTTTGGCCTCCGGTCGAAACAGATGCCGGCGCATCCAGAATTGCCAATTTCGTCCAAAGATATAGATGCAAATGTCTTCACTCCTATCAATTTGACAGGATTCTACCTCATCTTATCTTGTCCAGGAGGTGCAAATGTACAAGATTTGTGGGGAGCACTTGACAAAAGCGAATCTCTTTGGACTCAGGTCGAATCATAAGCCGAGCATCCAGAATTGCCAATGTCGTCCAATTATATAGATGCAAATATCTTTCTCCTATCAATGTGATAGGATTCTGCCTCATCATATGTTGTCCAGGAAGTTCAACTGTACATGATTTCTGGGGTAGAACTTGGCAAAAGCGAATCTCTTTGGACTCAGGTCGATCCATATGCCGAAGTATCCAGAATAGCCAATGTCGTCCAATGATATAGATGCAAATATCTTTACTCCTATCAATTTGCCAGGGGTCTGCCTCATCATACCTTGTCCAAGAGATACAAATGTACAAGATTTGTGCGGTAGCACTTGTCCATAGCGACTCTCTTTCGACTCATGTCGAATCATATGCCCGAGCATCCAGAGTTGCCAATGACGTCCAATTATATAGATGCAAATATCTTTACTGCTATCAATGTGATAGGATTCTGCCTCATCATACCTTGTCCAGGAGATACAAATGTACAAGATTTGTGCGGCAGCACTTGTCCAAAGCGACTCTCTTTGGCCTCCGGTCGAATCATAAGCCGGAGCATCCAAAATTGCCAATGTCGTCCAATGATATAGATGCAAATATCTTCACTCCTATCAATTTGACAGGATTCTGCCTCATCGTATCTTGTCCAGGGGGTGCGAATGTACATGATTTCTGGGGTAGAACTTGACAAAAGCGAATCTCTTTGGACTCAGGTCGATCCATATGCCAAAGCATCCAGAGTTGCCAATGACGTCCAATTATATAGATGCAAATATCTTTACTGCTATCAATGTGATAGGATTCTGCCTCATCATACCTTGTCCAGGAGATACAAATGTACAAGATTTGTGCGGCAGCACTTGTCCAAAGCGACTCTCTTTGGCCTCCGGTCGAATCATAAGCCGGAACATCCAGAATTGCCAATGTCGTCCAATTATATAGATGCAAATATCTTTACTCCTGTCAATGTGATAGGATTCTGCCTCATCATACCTTGTCCAGGAGGAACAAATGTATAAGATTTTTGCGGTACCACTTGTCTATATCGTCTCTCTTTGGCCTCCGGTCGAAACAGATGCAGGCGCATCCAGAATTGCCAATTTCGTCCAAAGATATAGATGCAAATGTCTTCACTCCTATCAATTTGATAGGATTCTGCCTCATCATACCTTGTCCAGGAAGTGCAAATTTACAAGATTTGTGCGGTAGCACTCGACAAAAATGGTTCTTTTTGGACTCAGGTCGATCCATAAGCCGAAGCATCCAGAGTTGCTAATGACGTCCAATTATATAGATGCAAATATCTTTACTGCTATCAATGTGATAGGGTTCTGCCTCATCATACCTTGTCCAGGAGATACAAATGTACAAGATTTGTGCGGCAGCACTTGTCCAAAGCGACTCTCTTTGGCCTCCGGTCGAATCATAAGCCGGATCATCCAAAATTGCCAATGTCGTCCAATGATATAGATGCAAATATCTTCACTCCTATCAATTTGACAGGATTCTGCCTCATCGTATCTTGTCCAGGGGGTCCGAATGTACCAGATTTGTGTGGTAGCATTGACAAAAGCGACTCTCTTTGGACTAAGGTCGAATCATAAGCCGGAGCATGCAGAATTGCCAATGTCGTCCAATTATATAGATGATAATATCTTTACTCCTATCAACGTGATAGGATTCTGCCTCATCATACCTTGTCCAGGAAGTTCAAATGTACACGATTTATGCGGTAGCACTTGACAAAAGCGAATCGCTTTGGACTCAGGTCGATCCATAAGCCGAAGCATCCAGAATTGCCAATGTCATTCAATGATATAGATGCAAATATCTTTACTCCTATCCATTTAACAGCATTCTGCCTCATCGTATCTTATCTAGGAGGTTCAAATGTACAAGATTTGTGCGGTAGCACTTGTCCAAAACGACTCCTTTTGGATTCAGGTCGAATCATACGGCGAAGAATCTAAAATTGCCGATATTGTCCAATTATATACAGTCAAATATCCTCACTCCTATCAATTTTACAGCATTCTGCCTCATCGTATCTTGTCCAAGAGGTTCACATGTACAAGATTTGTGCGGTAGCACTTGACCAAGGCGACTCCCTTTGGATTCAGGTCGTATCATAAGCCGGATCCCAGCATTGCCAATGTCGCCCAATGATATTGTTTTCGCGAGGAGGCCCGAATTAAAACGCGGGAGACTCCGTAGCGAACGTGCGATTGCGAAATCTAACGGCCGTTTGTTGTTGTGGCGAAAGGACAAGGACAGGACGAAGGACAGACGGGACGTAACGAACACGCGATTAAATTAACTTAATTTTAATGATAAAGACGAGATATTTACAGCAATTAGGACTACGCGAATTTACAGGCGATTAAATAACTAAAGCGGTATATACAATTAAAGCTAAGACGCACGGACGCAACGGAACTAAAAAAGGCAACTAGGCAAACGGTAAAACTCAAAAAGCAAAGGAGAATGAAATGAAAGCAATAGAAAGATAAAGAAATGCAAGCGAAAGGCAAAAGATAAGAAAAAGATAGCAAAAGGCGAAAGAAATGAGGCTAGGCGAGAAAGAAAGTACGGGAAAGCAAAGGCGAAAGTGAAAAGATAAAGCGAAAGAGGAAAGGAGGCACAACGGCGATGGCTAACGGCTCGATGCGAAAACTCTTACTTGCTCGATTTCTCAGAAACACAGCTCGAATGCTAAGAACTACAAAGCCGTTAGTCACCATCGTTGTGCCGAAAATCGGACCCCCCTCGCCTCTCCGCGACGAACCTCCGAGCTGCTCGATCCACCCGATGTCGGCCGAGGTTCGGCGAGGAGTTCCGAAGACGTTTACTGCCGGCGACGCATGTCGCCGGCACGCGCGAAGTACGAAATGCGAACATCCCGCCCGCCTCAAACGAAGAAAGACTTAACACTAAGTGCAACGGGGTTGTGGCCCGCGCCGGGCCGCCAGCCGTGAGCGCAGCGGTTGGGAGTCTGCCGGTGCATGTGTCGGGCGATCTCGCCACGCGCCGTGGTCTTGATCGACGGTCGATGGAAGACGTCGGCCATGTTTCCCGAGCGGAGGCGTCCGCTCGGCGTCAAAGTTCCGCGGAAGGGAACTAAAGTGCGGGTGTCGTTGTGTCGTCTCCCGCCGTGGTGATGGGAAGCGGGCAAAGGCGCACCACCGACCGCTTCAGGTCGTTGGTGGCAGTGCGAATGGTCACCACTCGGACGATGCCATCGGGTCCCGGGTGCACGGCCATCACTCTGGCGAGCGCCCACTTTTTGGCCGGTAGGTTGTCGTCTTTTATCAACACCATGCGGCCGACACACAGGTTGGTGGCCGGTCTCGTCCACTTGCCACGGGTCTGCAGGTGATGCAGGTACTCTCGTTGCCACGTACGCCAAAAATGATCCCGCATATTAGTAATCTGCAGCCACCGGGTGAGGTGGCTCGGTCGTTCCAGAGCCAGATCGGGCTCAGGGACGGCCGTCAAGGGTTCGCCAATCTGGAGATGGCCGGGCGTGAGTGCTGCCAGGTCCGAGGGATCTTCCTACAAGGGACACAGCGGGCGTGAGTTTAGACACGCCTCGACCTGGCACAAAAGGGTGGACATCTCCTCGAAGGTAAGTGAGTGGTCGCCTATGACCCGGCGCAGATGGTGCTTCGTTGCCTTGACTCCGGCTTCCCACAGCCCTCCGAAGTGCGGCGAGTGCGGGGGAATGAAGCGCCAGTCGGTTCCATCGTTGGCCAAGCACGTGGCGACGTCCTCATAGAAGCCCGATGCCTTCCGGAACAGGTCGCGGAGCTCCTTGTCGGCGCCGCGAAAAGTGGTGCCGTTATCGCTCCACAAGAGACTGCAGCGGCCCCTGCGGGAAATAAAGCGGCTAAATGCGGCCAGGAACGCCTGGGAAGTGAGGTCAGAAACGACTTCCAGGTGTACGGCCTTTGATGCAAGGCTCACAAAGAGGCAGATGTACCCCTTGCGAGTCTTGTGGCCCCTGCCGGACGTGGTGCGTAGTTGCACGGGTCCTGCATAGTCCAGCCCCGTGTTGGTGAAGGGGCGGGTTGGCCGGACCCGTTCGGCAGGCAGCTGAACCATGCTGGGGCACGGGGAGGCCCCACGGAAGCGGGCACAGCGCACGCAGGAGTGCACGATGAGCCTGACGAGGATGGAGCCCCTGGGTATCCAGATACTGCGAAGGAGGTGACTGCGAGTCAGCTGGGGGCCCCCGTGCAGGGTGGCATAATGTGAGTGCCAAGTCCGCAGTGCAGCGAGTGGGTTTTGGCAAGCCACAATGAATGGATGCCTCTCATCGTAGGGCAGCAGGGTACCCTGAAGGCGACCTCCAACTCTCAGGAGGCCCTCGGAGTCCAGAAAGGGCAAAACTGAGCGGATGGTAGAACTAGGGGAGACGGCACTACCCTTGGAGAGCAGGTTGATCCCTGGTGCGAAGTCCACTGCCTGAGCCTGCCGTATCCAGGAGCGGAGGCTGTCCTGCAACTCCCCTGAGGTAAGCAGCCCTGTGCGTTTGTCGTCCACATGGCGGACATTGTGCAGGAAGCGTCTGCAAAGTGAAGTGATGCGTAACAACTTTGTGAGGTTAGAAAACCGTGTCAGTACGTCATTCTGCTCAGGGAGCAAAGCCGTCGCGCAGGATACGCTCTTCCGTTCGTCCGTACGCTCCAGATCCGAGGAGTCAGCAGTGAAGCGTGGCCAGGAATCCGCGGGCTGTTGGAGCCACGCAGGGCCGTGCCACCAAGAGGAGTCGGCTGACAGCTGGTCAGGCGGGATGCCGCGGGTGGCCAGGTCAGCAGGGTTCTGCGCTGTCCTAACGTGTCGCCAGAGTCCGGCGGGCAGCGCGGACTGGATTTCGGAGATCCTGTTGGCGACGAAGGGGGTCCAGCGGGACGCGTGGCTGCGCAGCCAGGCGAGCACGACAGCTGAGTCCGTCCAAGCGTGGACCTGAAAATGAAGTGGCGCCATGCCAACGGTAAAACTCGCCACGAGCCGTGATGCCAGTAGAGCTCCGTTGAGCTAAAACCGGGGAATGCTGAGGGTTTTGACCGGGGCCACCCGTGTTTTTGCCCCTAGAAGGTGAGCCTGAAACATCCCCGGCGCTGTCTCATAGCGGAGGTAAAGAGCGGCGAAAAAGGCACGTTCGGAGGCGTCGCAGAACACGTGCAGTTCCAGATCGTTGGTTGTGGAATGGAGCCCCAGCCACCGGGGTATGGCGATGTCCTGCAGGAGGCCCAAATCGTGGCGGAACGCCTCCCACTCTGCTGCCATCGGGGAAGAGACTGGTTCGTCCCATCCCGTGCCCAGGAGCCAAAGGTCCTGGATCTTAATCTTCGCCCGAATGAGCACGGGCGCCATCCAACCCATGGGATCGAAAAGGCGAGCGACCGCGGAGAGAATTCCCCGCTTAGTCACCGGTCCAGAGGGAGGATCCCGGTCCGAGATCCTCACCGAGAATGAGTCCGTGGTCGGGCTCCAGCGGAGGCCCAGCGTATGAACTCCTGGGTGATCATCAAACGACTTGTCCGGCTGTAAGGAGTCCGGGCAAAGTCGCGGGTCGCTGGAGGCCCATTTGGACAGCGGGAAGCCGCCCGCCAGCAGAATGCGCTCCAGCTGCTGGCGTACGACGGTGGCCTGTTCGACGTCGCCTGCCCCGGTGAAAATGTCGTCGACATATGCGTTGGCGACCAGGGCCGCAGCTCCCAACGGGAACCGGGCTCGTTCGTCTTCGGCGAGCTGTTGCAACGACCGAAGGGCGAGGAAAGGAACCGACGCGGTCCCGTAAGTTACGGTGGTGAGGCGGAAGTCCTCCATGGGGAGGGACGGGTCCGCCCGCCATACGATCCTCTGCAGGTCGGCATCATCGGGGTGCATGCTGATGTGCCGAAACATTTTAACGATGTCGGCAGTGAAGGCGACGCCGAAGGTCCTCCACCGAGTGAAGATCAGCCACAGATCCTTCTGAAGCTTGGGTCCTGGTAATAGGCAGTCATTAAGGCTTACCCCGGTGGAAGTGGCGGCTGAGGCGTTAAAGACTACCCGGATTTTTCCATCGGGGTCGTTCGCCCTCTCCACCGAGAATGGGGTATGTATTACGCCCCTGTTGTTTCGAAGGGCGCCATCTCCATGTGACCCATCTCCAAGTACTCGGCCATGAATGTGGAGGACTTCGCTTCCAGATCTGGAGCTTTGGAGCGGCGGCGCTCTCCCGACAGCAGGGTTCGAACGGCCGGAACACGGGAATCGCCCAGGGTTCCGATGAGGTCTCCCCGCCGGGGTAGGCGCACCTGATATCGGCCGGTGTCGTCCCTGGAATGGGACGTCGCGAAGGACTCCTCCGCTGTCGCATCCTCTGGGGAGGGGTCGGCGTCAGTGGACAACTCTTCGGTCGTCCAGAAGCGTTGAAGTACCTGCGAAAGGGGGTCCTCGCGCCGGCAAGAAAAGGCCGACACACGCCCCGGGGCCTCCCCGGAGCAAGGAGTCGTTATCTGTCCAAGGAGCACCCATCCGAACGTTGTGCGGATTGCCGTCGGGGTGCCCGACGGCCCACGGCGCAGGCCCCGCAGAAGGATCGCCGGGTAGGCGTCGGCGCCGAGCACAACGTCCACTCGCGAGGGCGCGGAAAAGTCCGGATTCGCTAAAGTGAGTCCGCGCAAATGAGGCCACGGTTTGGTCGGAATGGTTTTCGACGGCGTGACGGTCATGTTTTCAGCACCAGTGCTTGAAGCGTCACCCGCGAGGCGTGGTCCAGTTGGGATCCCACCGTCACTTCCATCTCGGAGGTAGCCGTACCGGACGCGGCGTTTTGCAGTCCCGAAACGGCAACGTTGACGCGCGTACGGGGGAGGCGGAGTGTCTGCGCGAGGCGCTCCGTGACGAAGGTCGCCTCGGAGCCCGGGTCGAGGAGGGCGCGGACGACGTGGTATTCCCCCGTAGATGACCGGACGCGGATCATAGCGGTCGAAAGTAAAATGGTGCGGCACGCGTGCGTCGCGTGCGATGACACTACCCGAAGGCGGAGTGTCGCGAGGGGCGGCCTCCGGGAGCGCGTCCCGCGAGACGGTATCCTCTCGCCCAGGTAAGCCGTAGCGCGAGCCGTGAAGCAGCGTATGGTGCTTCGCTTGACACTGCAAGCACCGTCTCTCCGTAGGGCAAGCCGACTGGAGATGACCGTACCGGAGGCAGTTGAGGCAAACCCCCAGTTTCATTGCCTCTTCCTTGCGCGCATTCGGGGAAAGTTGTTTAAAGCGGTCGCAGTATCCGAGCACGTGCTGTGGCGACCGGCAAAGGGGGCAGGCGGGTCCCCGGGGTGCGGGCGGCCGCGCCATTGCCGCGTGCGTAACAGTCCGGGACTTCTTCGCCGTCGTCAAACGCGTTTCTCTCGGCGCGCTCGCGGGAGCGGGCGCGTGTATCGGTACCGCGGAGGCCAATGCACGAATGCGCGTCTCAAGGTATTCCACCAGGAAGTCAAACGTTGTGTGTTCGCGGCTGTCCGGGAGAGCCGTCTCCCACAAAACGCGCTCGGCAGAGTCTAATTTGTGGGTGACAATATGGACGAACCAATCGTCCCATTGCGCGACCGGACGCCCGAGAGAGGCAAAGGCACGCCGCGATTGACGGGACACGGTAAGAAGCCGTTTGAATTCCGACGCCGATTGACTGGCGGCGCGGGGTGCATTAAGCAGATTGTTCATATGAGCTGCGAGCGTGATTCTGTCATTATCGTACCTTTGCAGTAGATCCTCCAAAGCGCCCTGAAACGAAGAGTCCGTGATCGGCACGTTTGCTATAACGTCAGCGGCCTCTCCTGAGAGGCTTGAATTCAAGTATTGCAGCTTGTGCACATTTGGAACGGTGGGAACATCCACCACGAGCGACCGAAACAAGTCGCGAAAGTCCTCCCATCGCAGCTGATCGCCGTCGAAGGTGGGGAGGTGGATGCGTGGTAGTGGGACCCGATCACTTGGAGTGGGGGCGAAGCCCGATGACGTCATCGAAGCAGTTGCGTCGGCAGGAGCTGCTCCCAACGACTGGACGGCGTTTGTAAACGGCGCAGACGCAGTAAAGCACGCCTCTTCCGTTTGGCCAAAGACGTCCTGCAGGAAGTAATCGGCCTTGGCGTGATCCGGGAAAGCCACCAACTTAAAGTACTTGGACAAAAACATGTCCCAGTTCTGGTCGAGCTTCTCTCGACGCGTTTGTAGGACGGCGAGCGAGATGTTATCCCGACCAAGTTTCATCGTGTTCGCCCACATGCGCTGGATGAGGCCGGCCGTAACCTGCTGCTCTTCGAGAAGCTGCTCCATGTTCAAACGTGGTGTCCTAACACGGGTCGGCAAAGGTCACAGCGCGCACGTGGCGAGACGCTCCGTAGAGTCACTCCCGAACACGACACTGGGCTCGTAATGCACCACAAGTCACTTAAAGCGTTAGATTTCGAAAAAATCCGGCTCGAAGGACCAAATGTTTTCGCGAGGAGGCCCGAATTAAAACGCGGGAGACTCCGTAGCGTACGGGCGAGTGCGAAATCTAACGGCCGTTTGTTGTTGTGGCGAAAGGACAAGGACAGGACGAAGGACAGACGGGACGTAACGAACACGCGATTAAATTAACTTAATTTTAATGATAAAGACTAGATATTTACAGCAATTAGGACTACGCGAAAGTACAGGCGATTAAATATCTAAAGCGGTATATACAATTAAAGCTAAGACGCACGGACGCAACGGAACTAAAAAAAAGGCAACTAGGCCACAGACGAGGTACAGAATAGACACCGCATCTTATCGACCTTCGTGTCACACGTCTAGAAATACCGACGGAGCGGAAAACAAGGCAAGTTGGAGCGCCCTCTGCGTATGCGAACGGCAGAAGTCATAATTACAATTCAAGTACTGACTGACTTTGGCGGCGTTGCCAAATGTATGCGATAAATGCATGATTGTCATATCATGAATTTGTTACGAATGTACATCTGATCGCTGCGCTGTCTCGCAAGCTTGGCTGGATCAGGCATCAGGCTCGATGCTCTGCCTCGCCGCTGAGAATGAGTCAGATTTCAGATTTAAAGGGTCTACGTATATATTGTGTTAGTCCGTTCGGCGTATTTTCGATTAAGCTTTTACGGAGGGAGAGGTACGGAATGAAATTTACAATTGTTTTGAAGTATTTTGAAAGCAATAACTTTGATACAAATAAAAATATTAACACGCGACTTCGGAAAATGGCAAATCGGGAAACAATCAAGCTAGGGGCAGAAATATAAGTGGCCGTACAGTACACATGACATGTTTGTGAATAAGTTGGCATAGTATGAATAGCTTATGTGTGTGTATTGATTCTTGCTAGGCAATGACACACGTACCGCCATATATTACCCGCAACGAAATAGAATTCGCCGAAAAAACGCCGACGAGTGCTGACGATGAGTGTCGCGACGATTGGCTTTGAGGAGGAATAGGACACACATAAGAAAATCGCAGAATTTCTTGCAATTTTTAGGGATTATGCATTTTAATGTAATAAAGGAGTTTGCCAAATTTCACAATTTCCGACTACAGTAAATTCTGTCACATTGTCGCGGATCTGGGAATCCTTTACGACAGTGCAGTCCACGAGAGGGGCCCCTTACGCCGCTATTTCCACCTCCACTATAAAGAAATGGTTCTGTCCTTTATGTTTCATCGCTTTGTTTTTGTTTATGCCGATCATATGACACACGGTGCGTCGTCCGTTTCCAGGGCAACGTTAATTTGGTGGGGGGGGGGGGGGGGGGCTATACAGCACTGGGAGCGCTCCCTGGACAGCACTGGTTTACGACAACGTGCAGATGGTACGCACGGATTCCGAGCCTCGCGACCCACTCTGTAGTTTGCCGAACGAAGAAAAGGACAGCGAATGAAAGAGTTGGTGCCTTTGTAATTTGCCGAACGAAGACACAAGGCACGAAAACCGTGTCCACTCTTTCCCAGTAGTGGCGAACGATAGACAGGTGCACGACAACGTGAGAGGGTATGCTACGATTAGTCAAAATTCGTAGCATACCCTCTCACATTGTCATGCACCTGTCAATCGTTCTGCGACAACTTGGAGAGAGTGGATACGGTTTTCGAGCCTCGCGTCGTTGCAGTTTGCCGAACGACATGAAAACGACAGTCGGGGCAACTGACACAGTTGAAACTCAGCGTGCGAAATGCTGCAACACAGACGATTCTTAACCATTTTTATTAACATTTTCTGTATGATAAAATTTATAACATATTGATGAGATTGTTTGTATAAACATAAGACTAAACATGATGTAATTCAGACCACATTTACTAATTAATTCGTCAAGTGTAATGACTTATACAATAAGTATAAAATAAATAAATGTTGTTCAAATTATGTCATGTTTGATATCATTTTAAGCGGAAACATGTCATAAATATATCAATCACAATTTCGGACAAATAAAAGTAAAATTCAAAAAGTTATATTATTGTATTGTAAACAGTTGAACCGTCAACTCTCATCAAAGAAGCCGCGTCGCGCGTCGCATCACACGCCTCACGCCTCACTGACTCGGTTTAAGATTACATAGGCGTAGAAATGACGCGTGCCTGGGCGTAGGCACAACTCGCTGCGACAGTGTGGCAGGGAGCTTTAACGACAATGTGACAGAATTTACAGTACTTTCATTCTCCCATTTACATTCTATTTTCTTTTATCTACAACTCCGTTACGTAATCCTTTTGTTGCCGACTAGTTAAATAATTTATACCCCGACCATATCAAGCACGGTGTGGGAGCTTTATGGGTCTTCTGGAACCACGTATTTTATAAGTCCTGTCTTTATTAATCTCAATTTAGATAACAAATATTATAACTTCAATTCATTTAGATTCAGTCGTATTAGCCTTGCTTTTTCTGGTAGTTGCTTCTATTATCCTGTTATTCATCCTATGATTTTCATTCAATCTATGTATTTCTATTCTTCATACTGTCACATATATAAAAATATATTATTATATTTAATATTTCTTAAATATTATTCAGCGTTACGTCTGAGTAGTGGCCGACCGCTCGACATATTCTATTAAACCACCGCGGTCGTGCGTAACAGTATTCCGTTTATTTAAAAAACAACTTAAAGCTTAAAACTTAAGAGCAACAAAACGTTGTATCCAAAAAATTGATTTTGCAAATTTTACTTATTTTTTCACGTAATAAAAAGATCTCTCCGAATGAATTACCCAGAATACTAATGCAACATAGACAAAGATATAAGAAATTTCAGGGTAGTTAACATGCCCTTCTTTCATCTTAGTTCCACTAATACTTTCACCAGCGTGTCACAAAACACTATATTCCATAGCGGATCAATCAGAAAAATACATTAATACAAAAACTTACGATCAACGTTTCGGTTTAGCCGAGCGGATGTAAAATGGTCTTTACATATAGCTGTTTTGCGACTTTGAATCGCTGTCGCCAAGCGACAGCTTCTCTTGTCTTCCGTTCTGAGTAGCTATAGCTTCATCTTCATCAATTCTAACATCTAACTAATTTGGAGATTGAGCAGGTTTTGATAAATTGAATAGAGACGACAGGGACGAACCCGTGAACAAAAGAAGGCGAAACTATCCGCCGAACCGCGCCTTCGTGCTGAACACAACCTGGAACGTTGCAGCGTGCGTCCTGTGCAAGACACAGCAGCACCCGCTTTTCATGTCCGACAAATTCAAGCAGCTACCGGTAAGAAGCCGAATCGGGACTGTGAGAAACGCAAAACTTTGCTACAACTGTTTGCGCTCACATCGTAACACCGCGTGCAAATTCTCCAATTGCACGATTTGCCATAAGCGCCATAACACGTTATTGCATTCCGACGATTACGCGTCCGAAGGCAGCACTGCACTGTGCTTGCTGCCTGTGCTTGCTGCCTGTGCTTGCTGTCTGTGCTTGTTGCCTGTGCTGCCTGTGCTTGCTGCCTGTGCTTGCTGCCTGTGCTTGCTACCTGTGCTGCCTGTGCTTGCTGCCTGTGCTTGCTGCCTGTGCTTGCTGCCTGTGCTTGCTGCCTGTGCTTGCTGCCTGTGCTTGCTGCCTGTGTTACGTCCCAGGGTGACTTTTTGATTTTTCCTTTTCTTTTAGCATAATTTTTCGATTTAAACACTCTTTTCTTTCCTTTATTCCGGCTGCCGGATACGAATTACTCGTATTATGGCTCAGGCTCATCGCATCCGGTGCGCTGTTAGAGTATTAGTTGTAAAATCATGATTATTCTATTTTTCCTCCAAGCCGCGTATACGAATTATTCGTATCATGACTTAGGTCCATCGTATATGTGGTGCTGTCGAGCAGTAATATTGTAGTGGAATTCCCTCACCGTGAAATCATACTCGTCCCATCATATATACATAGGTAGCGTTAAGGTAGATGTAAGTATAATATAAGGAAGCGAGCGGGTATGAGTGTGTGTGTGCGGTATGGACGTGTGTGTGCGTAGGTTAAGGAAATTGTGATGAGGTTCCGCGTGATAAATTTTTAGTTTCTCTGTCTCTCAAAGGTAAATTATTATTTTCTCGGCAACAAGGCATTGCTCGAATATCAACCTAGTTCTGTTCAAGCATTCGAAATCAGGAGCGTGCGCCACTAAAATCTTAGATGACAGAGTCAATGCAATTATATTTTATTTGAAATAAAACTGCAAGATTCCCTGTTTAACTTCGATGGTATAACTGGGCGTATAACTGTTAATTGCCGAGAGCGCATCCGTAACCTTGTAAGAGCGCTCGTATTAAGGCGCATCATTATCGCGCACTATTTCTGAACATTTCTCAATACTGCGATAATATCTGACGCAGTCATTCTATTAATTGTTTATCGGATTTATACTATATCTTCTCTATTTTTCTTTATACCATTATTTTTCGATTGAATATATCTATTTTAGTTTTCCCCTTATATTATATTCTTTGATTTCATCTATGTTGTGACGTCACACCTCATCTACCGTAGTACTGTACAAACCGAAAACATAACCTCACGCGAACGATTGGGGACCTGTACGGGTCTTACGGAGGCACACGGATCCTATTAGTCCTGCATATAACTAAACGCGACATTAACTTCCATTTTAACTTCTCCGTTTAGCTTATACAAATAACCTAGAAAGTCCCACTCTCCCAGGAAGGGATTAGAGTCTTGCAATGTTAATCTTCAGTTAGATTACCGTTATCTATTGTAACTGGATAACAAAAATGTTCAAGCGTTACGCCCGGTCGCACGGCAGGCCGCTCGCGGATACTCATCGATCGTCTTGACAGTATAAAGTCGTGAAAAAGCCTCGCCCGGACGTAACAGCTGAATTGGTGTCAGAAGTGGGATTCGAAGTGCTTCCATCAATTCTATCTGTTTATACTTTATTTCTCATTATATACTATATTCATTCTTTTATATCCACTTCTGAATTGGTGTCAGAAGTGGGATCCTTGTGTTTTCACCAATTGCTATTTTTCATTCTGTATATATACATATTAGTATTTCAAATTTAGTTATTATATCCACTTCTGAATTGGTGTCAGAAGTGGCATTTGTGTGCTCCATCAATTCTATCTCTTTATACTCTATTTCTCATTATATACTATATTCTTTCTTTTATATCCACGTTCTAACAGCTGAATTGGATTGAATTGATTCAAGGAGTGGGATTATTGTGCTTCCACCAATTAGTTTATTTTTTTTTGCTATTTTCCCTCTTCCATATATATCTATAGTATTTCATATTTTCATTGAATAGTTTCTTTTATTTACTTTATTACTATTTCGAGGCTATATTCCCCATTAACAGATTCGGTGTGGCGAATCAAGGTAGATTAATAATTTTATTTTAGGTTATGTGCATATTATTGTTTTGAATTCGATAAACGGTTAGATTAGCCTTGTCCTTTACGGTCGATATAACACGGGAACGCTGTACGTACTTAGACATAAGCGCCCCGGTATCGACTAGCCAAAATGAGCCAGCCAAGCGAATCAACCGCGAACAACACCACGCGTAGGTCGGGTGCAGATCCCGATGCATCGACCTCCATGATGGCAGAAATATATGCCCTCCAGCAGGGGTTGGTCGGCATACCCAATTACGACGGGACTAATATACCGTTGAGCGAATTTGTCAGGAGAGTACGCGGAGGCGCGGCACTCGTTCCGCCGGCTTGGGAGGACGCGTTTGTGCGAGGTGTAGTGAACAAACTTGAGGGCCGAGCGGGAGTGAGCACTTATGAAAAGGATTTCCCTACCGTTGACTCGCTGATTAAACACCCAAAGACTCGTTTTGGGGGACACAAAACTTTCGCGCAATATATGAAGGATATAGTTACCATCAGGATGAGGCGCGATGAGGGAGTTTACGGGTTTTACGATAGATTACCGGCACTCGTCTCAGGGGCAAAAGTAGCGCTGCAGGAAACGCATTCGACTAGGGCAGATATAATGATGATTCCGGTCAGAGAAAGCGCCCTTGAGGGGTTCGTGCGTGGATTGCCCGATGACATGATGCGAGAAGTAGAAGCGCGTGCGCCGGTAGACTTGGAAGCAGCCGTCGGATATGCGGCGCATATCGAACAAAGAATGAAAGCGACCAGGAACTCGGGCTTAGAGTCGGCGCGACTTTGGTATCGCGTAGGGAAGAGGAAATGCCGTCGCGTACGCCTTCACCTCGACCGCTGAGCCCTTATGATCAGCGGGCTGCGGGACCGTCTCACGAACATCTGGCAGCGTTTACCAGTATATTAAAATCGCCACCTTTGAGTTCGCATCATTCGGGTTTCCCGCCGCCGTACAGTGTGTTATTTCAGCAATCTTGTTGGACAAAAGTCCAAAAATGTAGTTCTTTTTTTTAAGTGGACGCTATTGCGTGTGTTCAGAGGGATATTCGGTAGTCTCAAAACCGAAACTGTTTACTCTTTTGCCTTCAACACAGGGTGCTGGGACATGTTTGAACCCACCCGTATTCATCTTGCAAATTAATGGCATGCGCTCGTTATTCCCAGTTCGTTCTGTTTACCCGTAAATTCTGGACAAGTGGCAAATCTTCCTGGTTTTTTTTATTCATACCGACTTATACCTTCAATAAGGATGTGCTGCTCGTTTTTCTTATATAAATATCAATTGTTTTTATGCAGTTATTGTTCTTCAAAGTTTGGGCTCCACAAGGCGAAATATTCGTTTACTACATGACATTGAGGTTAACTTTTTCTTAGTTATTCCGTAAAATTCCAACCAGATTCTTTTACAGACTTAATCTGTGAGCATTCAAGTACCCAAAACTGTAAAAACATTCTGCGCATTCTTGCGCTTTTGGTAGAAACTGAATATTTTTTATCTGCGTATAGAATGAGCACAATTGCGAAAAAGGCCATATTTGCCAGCTATGTTATCATTCATAATTTGTTACGAATATATTTTTGAACTATAATTGTTGTTCTGCTCATATTACATTAGATAATGTAAAACAAATTACATAATATCTAAATTTATAATTATTTTTCATAAATTTTTTATTTTTTTGGGCTCAAAATTTGTTTTTTTACCAGGTTCTTTTTTTTCATTTTGACAACTTACAGCTGAAAAAAAATGAAAAATCACGTTCAAGCACCAAGACGGTACTTTTGTCCCGCTAGATTGCCAAAATAACACACTGTGCGCCGGGTTACTATCCGCCGCCGAACGTACTATACCCGCCGACACCGTACGCTGCGCCGTGCACTTGTCAATGTGCCGTGCAACGCTTGACACCGCCCCGCGCCATGTCGCCAGAGCGTCCGTATCGATATGGGACTAACCTCCCGGGAAACAATCGCGACTACGATCCGCGCACAGAAACAATGCGACGAAACGATTCTCCGCCACCTCCGCGATCACCGCCGCGATGGCAACCACCGCCAAGGAGCGAACAAGCGTCGCCTGAATTTACCAGAGAAACTGATTTAAACTCGCGAGGAGCTCGTCGGTCGGACGCGCCGCCGAGCCCGCACAGCACGGAGCGTCGAGCGACAGTAAGGTTTCTGGAACGAAACCAACAATAGTGCGCTTCGAGTCGAACCGAGATTCGCCGCAAGTTAAAATGCACGCGGTAGAATTACGACGGGAATTTGCCTACTTTTTAATTGATACCGGAGCAGATGTAAATATAATGAAGTTAAAAGATCTCGGGTAAGACGTGTCTGTTGCGCTAGATGAATCAGTAATTATAACGGGAATTACTATGGAGCAAATCGAAACTCTAGGCACGACAACCTTAACTTTACTCGGGCAAGCAGTCAAATTTCACGTGGTTCGTTCCACCTTCCCAATACGAAGCGATGCAATACTCGGGAAAGAATACCTGCGACAAGAACGTGCAGAGATTTCTTTTGCTCACAATACACTAGTAACACAAAGCGATCCGATAAGACCGATGCGATTTGTCGGAGAATCCGAACCGAACAGCGCGCGACGCAGCTCGCCAGCGACGCGAGTATATCACCTGCAGCCGCGCGCGCGACAAGTACTTAGGATCGACGTGGACGAAGGGAGAGATTTAACTGAGGGTTATTTGCCGCGAATGAGCATTGCGGACGGTATTTACATCGGTGAAGCAGCCGTCTCAGTCAGTCAGGGCGCGTGTCACGTGCTTGCGATTAACACATTAGACGAGCGCGTGGAAATTGAGATTCCGCCACAAAACATAGTGCCGTTCGAGTATCATAATTTTCCCGAAGAGCAGGAGTACTTTGATACAGACTCCGAACGCGCGGAAAAGCCGGTGACAACTGATCGGGTGAGTGAGGTGCTCTCTCGTTTACGACTCGAACATCTTAATGCCGAAGAACGCGAGCACGTAATCGATTTGATAGAGGAATACCCTAAAACCTTCCATCTACCGGGTGACAAACTACAATCGACACCGTGCATCACTCAC
Organism: Priocnemis perturbator; assembly: GCA_963942575.1. Classification (NCBI taxonomy): domain Eukaryota; kingdom Metazoa; phylum Arthropoda; class Insecta; order Hymenoptera; family Pompilidae; genus Priocnemis; species Priocnemis perturbator. The sequence continues at coordinate 78,335 of CAWWDK010000200.1, read as the reverse complement.
ACAATACCGACGACGGAAGACCTACCGATTAATATGCGTCAATATAGATTTCCACCAATACATAAAGAAGAGATCGCGCGGCAAATTTCCTTGAAATTGACAGACAATATAATAACACCATCAAGCTCACCATACAATTCGCCACTCTGGATAGTACCGAAAAAAACAGATTCCCATGGGAATAAACGTTGGCGTATGGTGATAGATTTTAGGAAATTAAACGAGAAGACGATCGGGGACCCGTACCCTTTGCCAAATATCACCGATATCATGGATCACCTAGGCGAGGCGCGTTATTTCTCAGTATTTGATTTGGCAAGCGGGTTTCAGCAAATCGGAATGGAACCGAAAGACCGCGCGAAGACTGCATTCACGACACCGAACGGTCATTACGAGTACATACGAATGCCGGATGGGCTTAAGAACGCGCCGGCGACCTTCCAACGATTAATGGATCAGGTGTTGCGTGGATTGTAAGGAGTAGAAGTTTTCGTTTATTTAGACGATATAGTCGTATATGCCAAATCTCTGGAAGAACATAGGAGAAAAGTACAACGGTTATTTAATAGATTACGCGACGCGAAACTTACGCTACAACCGGATAAGTGCGACTTTCTGCGTACGGAAGTAGCTTACCTAGGACACATAATAGGTCGAAACGGGGTAGGCCCTGACCCAGGTAAAATAAGCGCTGTGAAGAATTTTCCTTATCCACAGACACAGCGCAATGTTCGGGAGTTCCTAGGCTTAGTAGGCTACTATCGTCGCTTTATCGAGAATTTCGCCGCGATCGCGAAGCCGTTGACTGAGTTACTAAAGAAAAACGCGAAATTTGATTGGAACGCAGAGCATACTAAGAGTTTTAAAATTTTACGCGGAGCATTGTGCAAGTCTCCTATTTTACAGTGTCCTAATTTTAATGAGCCCTTTACTTTAACAACTGACGCCTCGGACTTTGCGATAGGCGTGGTACTTAGCCAAAATATTAACGGTAACGATCTGCCCGTTGCATATCTGTCGCGGAATCTAACAAAGCCGGAACAGAACTATACTACAACTGAAAAGGAGTTTTTGGCCGTCCTTTATGCGGTATTACATTTCAGACCATACCTATACGGTAGAAAGTTCACGCTCTTTAGTGATCATGAGCCATTGAAATGGATAGATTCTGTAAAAGATCCGGGACAACATCTTGTACGCTGGAGGCTGAAACTGAGAGACTATGAATATGAGTTCGTGCACAAGCCGGGAAAGCTCAATACTAATGCCGACGCGTTGTCGCGTAATCCAGTCAAATCAAGTATAATTCATTCCGACGAGGAAAGTAAAGAGCGTTTAGAAACGAAGGTGCTACCGTTAAGACAAGGAACCGCGGAATCGAGCTCGGATAACCCACGCGTATCAACAAGCGATTCTTCTCCGCCGGACGAAAGAACGGGAAGAGTTCGAGTAAATCCGAGATTGCCAAATCCTTTAGATACAAGCGCGGTAGCATCAAGAACGCGTAATCGTGCTCCGGTCGTACCGTCGACGCAAACAGAGGCGACAGTAGACAGCGATGACCCGTCATCGGACGCTTCCGATACGCCAATATTCGTTGAACGTAGAAGCGTGTTGCCTAGTATAAGACCGAGACAACCGAGTCGACCGCCGCCGGAGACGGACAAAATACCAGAAATAGAACCGGGCGCGAGCGAAGTGGTGGAGGAGCCGGGAAGCGCATTAGCCACCATGGAAGTTCCCATCCGGCATCACTACGTGACCGATGAGGGTGAATCTTCTAGTGAGGAATCGGAAGGGCCGATTACGCTGGAGGATTTGTCTGACTCGATCGTACGCTTCCATGACGCTTTATTCAGACACGACCAACGGACTGACGACGAAAGCGCGGACGAACTGCCGCATGACGACGGCAGCGCGAATAGACAAAATTCAACACTCTTTGACGACTTACATGAACGGGAACCGGTAGAGAAAGTGGGAGAAATTTTAGAGCCGGACAGGTGGGGAAGCGCGTCAGGCGCGATGGAGTTTCCCCACTCGTCTTGCCCGTGCCGAGAATATCGCGCGTCCTTCTATAGGACCCTTAACACCGATCGCGGAAACAGCAGAAACGCTCGGGAAAATTAACGACACCATAATTTCCAAACCGATACGACGATCGTTTATACCGACGCCAGTTCCCGCGACGGGACCACTGGCACTTTCGACACCGATTCCTACGACAAAAGTGACATTACCGAAAGAGGCACCGCCACAGCGACAATACGCCGACCGACCATTGAACACAACTATCGTCGGGATCCCCGTGAGCGAGAGCGTGCCTCACGAGCCTGATCAGCCTCCTCCTCAAAGCTTACCAGAGTATGAGATAAAGAACGGAGTGAGGCCTGTACGATATTCGCGCGAAAATCTAACAGCGCGACGGGGGAACATAGCCCATTTCATAACAGCTGATTGCGAATTCGACAATACGGTATCGCGCTTGTTAACGGAACTGCGCGCAATTAAGATAGAGGATATGAAGTCCGTTAATCCAATGGAAGGGAAAATTTTAGTTACGCGCTACAAGAAACATTTTATTTTCAGTGTGGTAGTAGCAAAAAGATTTTACGATACCCCTACTGTCGCGGAATTCAGAGACGGATTGACTAATCTACTGGACGTTTTAACCAACTACGGGCAAACATCGTGCGGGCTGTCACTAAGAGGAGATATCACGGAAAAACTGTCGTGCGGAATTTACCCGGACTTACTAAATGAAATCTTTGAAGGTTCCGGAATAACTATTACTTTATGCACCGGGAACGTCTCGATACCAGCTGAGGCGTTACGACCAAAAATAATATCCGAATTACATGCGGGACGCATGGCTGGTCACAAAGGCGTGACAAAAACTTACCACCGTATTCGCGAGCGATATTATTGGCCGGGCATGAAGAACGAAATTCAAAATTTTATTCGGACTTGCACGGGATGCCTGGAGAAAAAGTTAATCCGCGCGAGAACGCGGGAACCGATGATAATAACGGACACTCCAATTGAACCTTTCGTTAAGATATCTTTAGACACTGTGGGCCCGCTTCCCACAACACCGGAGGGGAACCGACATATTTTGACTGTGCAAGATAACCTTACTAAATATTGCATTGCAGTACCCGTGCCGGATATAAAGGCGGAAACAATAGCCCATGCGATGGTTACAAATCTCATATTACAATTCGGAGCGCCGCGAACAATATTAACAGATAGGGGCACTGGCTTTATAAATAGAGTAATCAGAGAAATCGAACGTCTATTTGGTATCGAACATGTAACAACATCAGGATACCACCCTCAGACCAATAGTGCGTTAGAACGCAGCCACATCGCGCTTACAGAATACATAAAGCATTACTTAGATGAATATGACGACTGGGATAGGCTGGTACCGTTTGCAATGTTCTCATATAACACCTCAGTACATGAAGCTACGAATTTTACACCGTACGAACTCGTGTATGGTAGAGCCGCGCGTTATCCAAGCTCGATCTGCGTGGACGAGAGGAGTGATACGTACTCTGCGTATCTACGGGAGCTTATTCCCCACCTATCGGAAATGCAGATCGCGGCAGGAGAAAACCTATTAAAAGCGAAGCAGAAGTCCAAAGTGCACTACGACGCGCGCGCGCGGCCGCTGGAGGCGAAAGGAGGCGACATGGTGCGGGTCCTTATCGAGCCCAAGAAGGGCAAATTTGGCAGTCGATATCGGGGTCCTTACCGCGTCGTAAAGAGGCTGGAGGGAAATTCCGTGTTGCTGGAGACGGAGGAGGGTAAACGTCTCCTCAAGCACGCGGATAAAATCTTGCCTATGAACTAAGACTCTCTCCCTCTGAGTGAGGAACAAGCTTCACACATTCGCGTCGGGCGCGAAAATCGCTAGTAAACCTTACAGCCAGCTTCCTGCGAATGCCGATCTCCCCGTCGAAAAGCGACGGCATGAAATAACCATCGTATTGTAATAATATAAATATAACCATGTAATCTGTAGCGACACGCTTTGATATGGAACCGACGAATATCACCATAAATCGTCTGTTCGTCGCCCGCATGGCAATGAACACACGACAGAGGCAGCTGTTGGAGGCGTTCCGACCCCTGGGAGCAATCGGCGCGGTGGTGCGACGCGGCCACTCGGGCGCTACCGGTTTCGTCACCTTCCGGACGGCCGAGGAGGCGCGAGCTGCCATGGAGGCAGCCAAGCAGAACGCCTGGCATTACCGGGGGCCGTCCACATCCGCCGCCGAGGACGACACCACCATACACCCGTTTGACGGCCTTGGGTTCCAGGAGGAGTACGGGCCAGCGCTGCCGGTGGAGATAGTGGCGTTGCTCGCGCCCTATCTCGCCTTCAAAGACTTGGCACGAATGGAGCAGGTGAACAGGGTTTGGCAGGCGGCGGTGCGGCGCGCGCTAAGCAATATCGAAGCGATCTGCTCGGAAGACTGGAGGTGGCCAACCTTTCGAAGCGACCCGGCTCCTACCAACGATTCGGTTAATTAGTTGCTCCGGCGTTGTGCGCTTAGGCTCCGGGCAGTGCACCTGACGGACTCTGGCGTATGCAGGGCACTACAGCCTCAGTTAATAACCGTAATAGCATCGTGGGCGGTGGGGATGGAGGAGCTGGATGTCTCAGGCCTCCGTATCCTCCCGTCCAGTCTCCGGGCCGTATCCGACCATTGTAGATCTTTAAGAAGTCTTACCGTGGGGGGGTGCGACGGTCCGTTGGACCAAGAGTTGAAATGGGTATTTGCGGCAAATAATCTGGTCAACTTTACTGTTCGGGGAACTCAGATGACGGGGGAGGCGATGGCGAGGCTTTGCTCGGGGCTTGAGAGCCTTAGCGTGACCGAGGCAAGAATTCGGCCCGAACACCTGGCAAGGTTCCTTGGCAAGGCCGCGCGGCTAAAAACGCTCGTAATTGACCGACCAGCGTTGTTCCATGAGGACGTGTTGTCCGCGCTGGGGCATAATTCGGCGCTGGGACAAACGACCACGAGTATCGTCTTTCGTTATTGCGACGAGAGGGACGAGACATTGGAGCGGGAACTGGACGAAGCGGCGGAGCAAGGCGATGTAACTGACTTCATGGAGTTGGGCTACGGGTCAGTGGCGGGTGCATTGCTGATCCCTCCCCGGTTCACAAAAGTTACGAGTTTGACGGTGGTAGGGAACTCGTGGGTGGATATCTCGTTCATGGACGCCGTGGGGACCCACATGGCCGCGCAGGAGACACGAGATATAACGGCCTGTACAAACATCAGGGGCCAGTTCGCGCTGGAGGCGGTGGGCGACCTTTCCCACCTGCGCCGTCTCAACATGAGCTATATGTATCCCACCGTAGGGGCGTAGTTCTTGACGAGGCTGCGCACGCTTGAACAATTAGAGTGCCGCGATAACCAGGGCGTCACGGACGAGGACGTGTGCGGCCTCATAAGGAACTCTCAAGTCATCGAGAGTGTGGACGTCGAGGGATGTCTCGAGGTGCGCAGACCTCTGATATACTGCGTCCTGGAAACGTTCAGGGGGAATATGCGAGGCGTGCGCTTTAAACTAAAGGTCGAGGGGGACCAACGCCAAGCCCTACCGACGAGATAGACGAATGCTGCACGGTCTGATCTGTTACCACCGGACGTCGCTTAACCCCTACGCGTAGGACTAAAGCGAGCGACACATCATCGGGGACGATGATGATTCCAAGGGGGGGAGGATGTTACGTCCCAGCGTGACTTTTTGATTTTTCCTTTTCTTTTAGCATAATTTTTCGATTTAAACTCTCTTTTCTTTCCTTTATTCCGGCCGCCGGATTCGAATTACTCGTATTATGGCTTAGGCTAATCGCATCCGGTGCGCTGTTAGAGTATTGGTTGTAAAATCATGATTATTCTATTTTTCCTCCAGGCCGCGTATACGAATTATTCGTATCATGACTTAGGTTCATCGTATATGTGGTGCTGTCGAGCAGTAATATTGTAGTGGAATTCCCTCACCGTGAAATCATACTCGTCCCATCATATATACATAGGTAGCGTTAAGGTAGATGTAAGTATAATATAAGGAAGCGAGCGGGTATGAGTGTGTGTGTGCAGTATGGACGTGTGTGTGCGTAGGTTAAGGAAATTGCGATGAGGTTCCGCGTGATAAATTTTTAGTTTCTCTGTCACTCAAAGGTAAATTATTATTTTCTCGGCAACAAGGCATTGTTCGAATATCAACCTAGTTCTGTTCAAGCATACGAAATCAGGAGCATGCGCCACTAAAATCTTAGATGACAGAGTCAATGGAATTATATCTTATTTGAAATAAAACTTAATAATTAGAAAAGGATAAAGGAGTAAGCGAAAGTCTCTCACTGAGCATCGAGCGAGCCTAGTAACACAATATTTGTACACTGGATCGACCGCTGATCGACCGTTTCCATGGATAGGGTATGAAAAACTGGCCTAGAGCGAGCCCAGGAGCCGTCTCGCGACGGATTTCTGTGGGCAGTTGGCTGAAAAGTCGTGAGATACGTGGTCGCTGTCCGAGGGTGTCGCAGCTAATTTAAAACAGCCGCGTAACGAGAGCGCAGCACGAGCGCCTTCCTCGCCTTCGGCTCCCTCCGTCGCTCCTCGGCCGACTCCGGATGGACCGAGTAGTTCGGTGATCGGTTCGAGGCGGGACGGGGGAGCACGGGTGAGGTAGGGCGCCGGTGTCCAACGATCCGATCTTCCTTCCGTTTTGGGCGTTCGATCCGTACAGGTGACACAAACAATCTAGCACGTTTTTTGTAGTGACCGTGACCGGACCGTCGGACACCATGTTTACTGAGCACGCTTTCCATTATCGTTCCTTTGCCATTTCTTTCTTTTTGCGTTATTAATACGTTTAGCTTTGCCTGAGTTGCACATTTTCTTTGCTTTTCTCTTTGCGTTTTAGTTTCCTTAGTTCTAGTCACATTACATTTTAGTTCCTCAATTTGCTTTGTTTGTAGTTTAAGTGCGTCTAGTCATTAGCATAGCTTTACGTTCTTGTCGCTTCGCATTAACGCGTTTTTCATTTCCGTGCCGTTCTTTCTTTACTGTACATATTTTGCCTTAAAATACATTAGCTTAATTTATTTATTATAGTATAATCGACTCCTCCGTTCGTTCACTCGTCTCCTTCTCGACCTTGCGCCTTCTGCTACCACGCTTCCCGGCCCTCGTTTCTTTTGCAAAAGGCGGGATCTACCGCGCTCATTATCGAGCCGGCGATCCGCCGAACAGAGGGTATCTTAGATATCATTCATTTCTGAGCCTAAAAGTGCATATTCTTCTTGCAGTGTGTAACAAAACGGACTCAATTATCCTCGTAAAGCCTTAGATCATAAATTCTAATTATTATTTGAAACACAGACTCAGTTTCTTTTGTTTGAGTGAAAAGTGCGAAGGTGTGCGCGTTCGTTTTGCACGTGGCCGACAAATTGTGTCGGGCGCGTTTGCTTTAAGTTTCCTTTCTTTGATTTTCAACTACATTATTCTTTTCTTTAAATAAACTTGAACAGAACGCGAAAGGTTGCTCCTCGCTCGTGTGGCGATTAAAAGTCGGAATTAGCTAACGGAATTGGACGAATAAAAGCACTAACTTCCTGATTTGTCGAACCTTGCAACGGACTACATCCCGGCTCAATTATCACAGAGCATAGGCAAATCTAGGAGGAACAAAGTACTAAAGCCATATTTCGATTCGAAGGTACTATCATCGTTTAAAAACACCGAATTCCACCGACCTACGCCAGAGGACGAGAGAGAGAGAGATAGAGAAAGAGAGCGAGCCAGCGAAAGAGAGAGAGAGAGACGAATAGCGCTTGCGCAGAGCGAAGTTGTCCGAACACAGCCGAAGACCAGCGACCCGGTAGGAACCTCCAGTCGCGATATACGACAATTATAACATCTTATTGTATGATCATGCCCGAGCTTAGGCCACGGCGGGATTCCACGGGCGCGGTCATTTGACCGTGCAAGTTTCCCTGTTTAACTTCGATGGTATAATTGGGCGTATAACTGTTATATGCCGAGAGCGCATCCGTAACCTTGTAAGAGCGCTCGTATTAAGCCGCATCATTATCGCGCACTATTTCTGAACATTTCTCAATGCTGCGATAATATCTGACGCAGTCATTCTATTAATTGTTTATCGGATTCATACTATATCTTCTCTATTTTTCTTTATACCATTATTTTTCGATTGAATACATCTATTTTAGTTTTCCCCTTATATTATATTCTTTGATTTCATCTATGTTGTGACGTCACACCTCATCTACCGTAGTACTGTACAAACCGAAAACATAACCTCACGCGAACGATTGGGGACCTGTACGGGTCTTACGGAGGCACACGGATCCTATTAGTCCTGCATATAACTAAACGCGACATTAACTTCCATTTTAACTTCTCCGTTTAGCTTTTACAAATAACCTAGAAAGTCCCACTCTTCCAGGAAGGGATTAGAGTCTTGCAATGTTAATCTTCAGTTAGATTACCGTTATCTATTGTATCTGGATAAAAAAAATATTCAAGCGTTACGCCCGGTCGCACGGCAGGCCGCTCGCGGATACTCATCGACCGTCTTGACAATATAAAGTCGTGAAAAAGCATCGCCCGGACGTAACACTGTGCAAGCTGTCTGTGCTGCCTGTGCTTGCTGCCTGTGCTGCCTGTGCTGCCTGTGCTTGCTGCCTGTGCTGCCTGTGCTGCCTGTGCTTGATGTCTGTGCTTGCTGTCTGTGCTTGCTGCCTGTGCTTGCTGTCTGTGCTTGCTGCCTGTGCTTGCTGCCTGTGCTTGCTGTCTGTGCTTGCTGTCTGTGCTTGCTGCCTGTGCTGCCTGTGCTGCCTGTGCTTGCTGCCTGTGCTTGCTGCCTGTGCTTGCTGCCTGTGTTTGCCGCCTGTGCTTGCTGCCTGTGCTGCCTGTGCTTGGTGCCTGTACTTGCTGTCTGTGCTTGCTGTCTGTGCTTGTTGCCTGTGCTTGCTGTCTGTGCTTGCTGCCTGTGCTGCCTGTCCTTGCTGCCAGTGCTTACTGGCTGTGCTTGCTGCCTGTGCTGCCTGTGCTTGCTGTGCTGCCTGTGCTTGCTGCCTGTGCTTGCTGTCTGTGCTTGCTGCCTGTGCTTGCTGCCTGTGCTGCCTGTGCTTAATGCCTGTGCTGTCTGTGCTGCCTGTGCTTGCTGCCTGTGCTGCCTGTGCTTGCTGCCTGTGCTTGCTGTCTATGCTTGCTGTCTGTGCTTGTTGCCTGTGCTGCCTGTGCTTGCTGTCTGTGCTTGTTACCTGTGCTGCCTGTGCTTACTGCCTGTGCTTACTGCCTGTGCTGCCGGTGCTTGCTGCCTGTGCTGCCTGTGCTTGATGTCTGTGCTTGATGTCTGTCCTTGCTGCCTGTGCTGCCTGTGCTGCCTGTGCTTGCTGCCTGTGCTGCCTGTGCTTGCTGCCTGTGCTGCCTGTGCTGCCTGTGCTGCCTGTGCTGCCTGTGCTGCCTGTGCTTGCTGCCTGTGCTTGCTGTCTGTGCTTGCTGCCTGTGCTTGCTGCCTGTGCTTGATGTCTGTGCTTGCTGTCTGTGCTTGCTGCCTGTGCTTGCTGTCTGTGCTTGCTGCCTGTGCATGCTGGCTCTGCTTGCTGCCTGTTCTTGCTGCCTGTGCTTGATGTCTGTGCTTGCTGCCTGTGCTTGAAGCCTGTGCTTGCTGCCTGTGCTTGCAGCCTGTGCTGCCCGTGCTGCCTGTGCTTGCAATCTGTGCTTGTTGCCTGTGCTGCCTGTGCTTACTGCCTGTGCTTGCTGCCTGTGCTTGCTGCCTGTGCTGCCTCTGCTGCCTGTGCTTCCTGCCTGTGCTGCCTGTGCTTACTGCCTGTGCTTGCTGCCTGTGCTGCCTGTGCTGCCTGTGCTTGCTGCCTGTGGTGCCTGTGCTGCCTGTGCTTGCTGCCTGTGCTTGCTGCCTGTGCTGCCTCTGCTGCCTGTGCTTGCTGCCTGTGCTTGCTGCTTATGCTTGTTGCCTGTGCTGCCTGTGCTTGAAGCCTGTGCTTGCTGTCTGTGCTGCCTGTGCTGCCTGTGCTGCCTGTGCTTGCTGCCTGTGCTTGCTGTCTGTGCTTGTTGCCTCTGCTGCCTGTGCTTCCTGCCTGTGCTTGCTGCCTGTGCTTACTGCCTGTGCTTGCTGCCTGTGCTGCCTATGCTGCCTGTGCTTGCTGCCTGTGGTGCCTGTGCTGCCTGTGCTTGCTGCCTGTGCTTGCTGCCTGTGCTTGCTGCCTGTGCTGCCTCTGCTGCCTGTGCTTGCTGCCTGTGCTTGCTGCTTATGCTTGTTGCCTGTGCTGCCTGTGCTTGAAGCCTGTGCTTGCTGCCTGTGCTTGCTGCCTGTCTTTGCCGCCTGTGCTTGCTGCCTGTGCTGCCTGTGCTTGGTGCCTGTACTTGCTGTCTGTGCTTGCTGTCTGTGCTTGCTGCCTGTGCTGCCTGTCTATGCTTGCTGCCAGTGCTTGCTGGCTCTGCTTGCTGTCAGTGCTTGCTGGCTCTGTTTGCTGCCTATGCTTGATGTCTGTGCTTGCTGTCTGTGTTTGCCGCCTGTGCTTGCTGTCTCTGCTTGCTGCCAGTGCTTGCTGTCTGTGCTTGCTGTCTGTGCTTGCTGTCTGTGCTGCCTGTGCTGCCTGTGCTTGCTGCCTGTGCTTGCTGCCTGTGCTTGCTGCCTGTGTTTGCCGCCTGTGCTTGCTGCCTGTGCTGCCTGTGCTTGGTGCCTGTACTTGCTGTCTGTGCTTGCTGTCTGTGCTTGTTGCCTGTGCTTGCTGTCTGTGCTTGCTGCCTGTGCTGCCTGTCCTTGCTGCCAGTGCTTACTGCCTGTGCTTGCTGCCTGTGCTTGCTGTCTGTGCTTGCTGCCTGTGCATGCTGGCTCTGCTTGCTGCCTGTTCTTGCTGCCTGTGCTTGATGTCTGTGCTTGCTGCCTGTGCTTGAAGCCTGTGCTTGCTGCCTGTGCTTGCAGCCTGTGCTGCCCGTGCTGCCTGTGCTTGCAATCTGTGCTTGTTGCCTGTGCTGCCTGTGCTTACTGCCTGTGCTTGCTGCCTGTGCTTGCTGCCTGTGCTGCCTCTGCTGCCTGTGCTTCCTGCCTGTGCTGCCTGTGCTTACTGCCTGTGCTTGCTGCCTGTGCTGCCTGTGCTGCCTGTGCTTGCTGCCTGTGGTGCCTGTGCTGCCTGTGCTTGCTGCCTGTGCTTGCTGCCTGTGCTGCCTCTGCTGCCTGTGCTTGCTGCCTGTGCTTGCTGCTTATGCTTGTTGCCTGTGCTGCCTGTGCTTGAAGCCTGTGCTTGCTGTCTGTGCTGCCTGTGCTGCCTGTGCTGCCTGTGCTTGCTGCCTGTGCTTGCTGTCTGTGCTTGTTGCCTCTGCTGCCTGTGCTTCCTGCCTGTGCTTGCTGCCTGTGCTTACTGCCTGTGCTTGCTGCCTGTGCTGCCTATGCTGCCTGTGCTTGCTGCCTGTGGTGCCTGTGCTGCCTGTGCTTGCTGCCTGTGCTTGCTGCCTGTGCTTGCTGCCTGTGCTGCCTCTGCTGCCTGTGCTTGCTGCCTGTGCTTGCTGCTTATGCTTGTTGCCTGTGCTGCCTGTGCTTGAAGCCTGTGCTTGCTGCCTGTGCTTGCTGCCTGTCTTTGCCGCCTGTGCTTGCTGCCTGTGCTGCCTGTGCTTGGTGCCTGTACTTGCTGTCTGTGCTTGCTGTCTGTGCTTGCTGCCTGTGCTGCCTGTCTATGCTTGCTGCCAGTGCTTGCTGGCTCTGCTTGCTGTCAGTGCTTGCTGGCTCTGTTTGCTGCCTATGCTTGATGTCTGTGCTTGCTGTCTGTGTTTGCCGCCTGTGCTTGCTGTCTCTGCTTGCTGCCAGTGCTTGCTGTCTGTGCTTGCTGTCTGTGCTTGCTGTCTGTGCTGCCTGTGCTGCCTGTGCTTGCTGCCTGTGCTTGCTGCCTGTGCTTGCTGCCTGTGTTTGCCGCCTGTGCTTGCTGCCTGTGCTGCCTGTGCTTGGTGCCTGTACTTGCTGTCTGTGCTTGCTGTCTGTGCTTGTTGCCTGTGCTTGCTGTCTGTGCTTGCTGCCTGTGCTGCCTGTCCTTGCTGCCAGTGCTTACTGCCTGTGCTTGCTGCCTGTGCTTGCTGTCTGTGCTTGCTGCCTGTGCTTGCTGCCTGTGCTTGATGTCTGTGCTTGCTGCCTGTGCTTGCTGCCTGTGCTTGCTGCCTGTGCTGCCTGTGGTTGCTGCCTGTGCTTACTGCCAGTGCTTACTGCCTGTGCTTGCTGCCTGTGCTGCCTGTGCTTGCTGTGCTGCCTGTGCTTGCTGCCTGTGCTTGCTGCCTGTGCTTGCTGCCTGTGCTGCCTGTGCTTAATGCCTGTGCTTGCTGCCTGTGCTGCCTGTGCTTGCTGCCTGTGCTTGCTGTCTATGCTTGCTGTCTGTGCTTGTTGCCTGTGCTGCCTGTGCTTGCTGTCTGTGCTTGTTACCTGTGCTGCCTGTGCTTACTGCCTGTGCTTGCTGCCTGTGCTGCCGGTGCTTGCTGCCTGTGCTGCCTGTGCTTGATGTCTGTGCTTGATGTCTGTCCTTGCTGCCTGTGCTGCCTGTGCTGCCTGTGCTTGCTGCCTGTGCTGCCTGTGCTGCCTGTGCTGCCTGTGCTGCCTGTGCTTGCTGCCTGTGCTTGCTGTCTGTGCTTGCTGCCTGTGCTTGCTGCCTGTGCTTGATGTCTGTGCTTGCTGTCTGTGCTTGCTGCCTGTGCTTGCTGTCTGTGCTTGCTGTCTGTGCTTGCTGCCTGTGCATGCTGGCTCTGCTTGCTGCCTGTTCTTGCTACCTGTGCTTGATGTCTGTGCTTGCTGCCTGTGCTTGAAGCCTGTGCTTGCTGCCTGTGCTTGCTGCCTGTGCTGCCCGTGCTGCCTGTGCTTGCTGCCTGTGCTTGCAATCTGTGCTTGTTGCCTGTGCTGCCTGTGCTTACTGCCTGTGCTTGCTGCCTGTGCTTGCTGCCTGTGCTTGCTGCCTGTGCTGCCTCTGCTGCCTGTGCTTGCTGCCTGTGCTGCCTGTGCTTACTGCCTGTGCTTGCTGCCTGTGCTGCCTGTGCTTGCTGCCTGTGCTTGCTGCCTGTGCTTGCTGCCTGTGCTGCCTGGGCTTGCTGCCTGTGCTGCCTGTGCTTGCTGCCTGTGCTTGCTGCTTATGCTTGTTGCCTGTGCTGCCTGTGCTTGAAGCCTGTGCTTGCTGCCTGGGCTGCCTGTGCTGCCTGTGCTGCCTGTGCTTGCTGCCTGTGCTGCCTGTGCTTAATGCCTGTGCTGTCTGTGCTGCCTGTGCTTGCTGCCTGTGCTGCCTGTGCTTGCTGCCTGTGCTTGCTGTCTATGCTTGCTGTCTGTGCTTGTTGCCTGTGCTGCCTGTGCTTGCTGTCTGTGCTTGTTACCTGTGCTGCCTGTGCTTACTGCCTGTGCTTGCTGCCTGTGCTGCCGGTGCTTGCTGCCTGTGCTGCCTGTGCTTGATGTCTGTGCTTGTTGTCTGTCCTTGCTGCCTGTGCTGCCTGTGCTGCCTGTGCTTGTTGCCTGTGCTGCCTGTGCTTGAAGCCTGTGCTTGCTGCCTGTGCTGCCTGTGCTGCCTGTGCTGCCTGTGCTTGCTGCCTGTGCTTGCTGTCTGTGCTTGTTGCCTGTGCTGCCTGTGCTTACTGCCTGTGCTTGCTGCCTGTGCTTACTGCCTGTGCTTGCTGCCTGTGTTGCCTGTGCTTGCTGTCTGTGCTTGCTGCCTGTGCTTGCTGCTTATGCTTGTTGCCTGTGCTGCCTGTGCTTGAAGCCTGTGCTTGCTGCATGTGCTGCCTGTGCTGCCTGTGCTTGCTGCCTGGGCTGCCTGTGCTTGCTGCCTGTGCTTGCTGTCTATGCTTGCTGCCAGTGCTTGCTGGCTCTGCTTGCTGCCTGTGCTTGCTGCCTGTGTTTGTTACCTGTGCTGCCTGTGCTTGGTGCCTGTGCTTGCTGCGTGTGCTGCCTGTGCTTGCTGCCTGTGGTGCCTGTGCTGCCTGTGCTTGCTGCCTGTGGTGCCTGTGCTGCCTGTGCTTGCTGCCTGTGCTTGCTGCCTGTGCTGCCTGTGCTGCCTGTGCTTGCTGCCTGTGCTTGTTGCCTGTGCTGCCTGTGCTTACTGCCTGTGCTTGCTGCCTGTGCTTGCTGCGTGTGCTGCCTGTGCTTACTGCCTGTGCTTGCTGCCTGTGCTTGCTGCCTGTGCTGCTTGTGCTTACTGCCTGTGCTTGCTGCCTGTGCTGCCTGTGCTGCCTGTGCTTTCTGCCTGTGGTGCCTGTGCTGCCTGTGCTTGTTGCCTGTGCTGCCTGTGCTTGCTGTCTGTGCTTGCTGCCTGTGCTTGCTGTCTGTGCTTGCTGCCTGTGCTTGCTGCCTGTGCTTGCTGTCTGTGCTTGCTGTCTGTGCTTGCTGCCTGTGCTGCCTGTGCTGCCTGTGCTTGCTGCCTGTGCTTGCTGCCTGTGCTTGCTGCCTGTGTTTGCCGCCTGTGCTTGCTGCCTGTGCTGCCTGTGCTTGGTGCCTGTACTTGCTGTCTGTGCTTGCTGTCTGTGCTTGTTGCCTGTGCTTGCTGTCTGTGCTTGCTGCCTGTGCTGCCTGTCCTTGCTGCCAGTGCTTACTGCCTGTGCTTGCTGCCTGTGCTGCCTGTGCTTGCTGTGCTGCCTGTGCTTGCTGCCTGTGCTTGCTGCCTGTGCTTGCTGCCTGTGCTGCCTGTGCTTAATGCCTGTGCTGTCTGTGCTGCCTGTGCTTGCTGCCTGTGCTGCCTGTGCTTGCTGCCTGTGCTTGCTGTCTATGCTTGCTGTCTGTGCTTGTTGCCTGTGCTGCCTGTGCTTGCTGTCTGTGCTTGTTACCTGTGCTGCCTGTGCTTACTGCCTGTGCTTGCTGCCTGTGCTGCCGGTGCTTGCTGCCTGTGCTGCCTGTGCTTGATGTCTGTGCTTGATGTCTGTCCTTGCTGCCTGTGCTGCCTGTGCTGCCTGTGCTTGCTGCCTGTGCTGCCTGTGCTGCCTGTGCTGCCTGTGCTGCCTGTGCTTGCTGCCTGTGCTTGCTGTCTGTGCTTGCTGCCTGTGCTTGCTGCCTGTGCTTGATGTCTGTGCTTGCTGTCTGTGCTTGCTGCCTGTGCTTGCTGTCTGTGCTTGCTGCCTGTGCATGCTGGCTCTGCTTGCTGCCTGTTCTTGCTGCCTGTGCTTGATGTCTGTGCTTGCTGCCTGTGCTTGAAGCCTGTGCTTGCTGCCTGTGCTTGCTGCCTGTGCTGCCCGTGCTGCCTGTGCTTGCTGCCTGTGCTTGCAATCTGTGCTTGTTGCCTGTGCTGCCTGTGCTTACTGCCTGTGCTTGCTGCCTGTGCTTGCTGCCTGTGCTGCCTCTGCTGCCTGTGCTTGCTGCCTGTGCTGCCTGTGCTTGCTGCCTGTGCTTGCTGCCTGTGCTGCCTGTGGTTGCTGCCTGTGCTTACTGCCTGTGCTTGCTGCCTGTGCTTGCTGCCTGTGCTACCTGTGCTGCCTGTGCTTGCTGCCTGTGCTGCTTGTGCTTACTGCCTGTGCTTGCTGCCTGTGCTGCCTGTGCTGCCTGTGCTTTCTGCCTGTGGTGCCTGTGCTGCCTGTGCTTGCTGCCTGTGCTGCCTGTGCTGCCTGTGCTTGCTGTCTGTGCTTGCTGCCTGTGCTTGCTGTCTGTGCTTGCTGCCTGTGCTTGCTGCCTGTACTTGCTGTCTGTGCTTGCTGGCTCTGCTTGCTGCCTGTGCTTGCTGTCTGTGCTTGGTGCCTGTGCTTGCTGCGTGTGCTGCCTGTGCTTTCTGCCTGTGGTGCCTGTGCTGCCTGTGCCTGCTGCCTGTGCTGCCTGTGCTTGCTGCCTGTGCTTGCTGCCTGTGCTTGCTGCCTGTGCTTGCTGCCTGTGCTTCCTGCCTGTGCTTGCTGCCTGTGCTGCCTCTGCTGCCTGTGCTTGCTGCCTGTGCTGCCTGTGCTTACTGCCTGTTCTTGCTGCCTGTGCTGCCTGTCTATGCTTGCTGCCAGTGCTTGCTGGCTCTGCTTGCTGTCAGTGCTTGCTGGCTCTGTTTGCTGCCTGTGCTTGATGTCTGTGCTTGCTGTCTGTGCTTGCTGCCTGTGCTTGCTGTCTGTGCTTGCTGCCTGTGCTTGCTGCCTGTGCTTGCTCTGCTTGCTGCCTGTGCTTGCTGCCTGTGCTTGCTGCCTGTGCTGCCTGTGCTGCCTGTGCTTGCTGCCTGTGCTTGCTGCCTGTGTTTGCTACCTGTGCTGCCTGTGCTTGGTGCCTGTGCTTGCTGCGTGTGCTGCCTGTGCTTGCTGCCTGTGGTGCCTGTGCTGCCTGTGCCTGCTACCTGTGCTGCCTGTGCTTGCTGCCTGTGCTTGCTGCTGGTGCTTGCTGCCTGTGGTTGCTGCCTGTGCTTGCTGCCTGTGGTTGCTGCCTGTGCTTGCTGCCTGTGCTGCCTGTGTTTGCTACCTGTGCTGCCTGTGCTTGGTGCCTGTGCTTGCTGCGTGTGCTGCCTGTGCTTTCTGCCTGTGGTGCCTGTGCTGCCTGTGCCTGCTGCCTGTGCTGCCTGTGCTTGCTGCCTGTGCTTGCTGCTGGTGCTTGCTGCCTGTGCTTGCTGCCTGTGCTTGCTGCGTGTGCTACCTGTGCTTGCTGCCTGTGCTGCCTGTGCCTGCTACCTGTGCTGCCTGTGCTTGCTGCCTGTGGTTGATATCTGTGCTTCCTGTCTGTGCTTCCTGTCTGTGCTTGCTGCCTGTGCTGCCTGTGCTTGCTGCCTGTGCTTGCTGCCTGTGCTTGCTGCCTGTGCTTGCTGCCTGTGCTTGCTGCCTGTGCTGCCTCTGCTGCCTGTGCTTGCTGCCTGTGCTGCCTGTGCTTACTGCCTGTTCTTGCTGCCTGTGCTGCCTGTCTATGCTTGCTGCCAGTGCTTGCTGGCTCTGCTTGCTGTCAGTGCTTGCTGGCTCTGTTTGCTGCCTGTGCTTGATGTCTGTGCTTGCTGTCTGTGCTTGCTGCCTGTGCTTGCTGTCTGTGCTTGCTGCCTGTGTTTGCTGCCTGTGCTTGCTGCCTGTGCTTGCTGCCTGTGCTGCCTGTGGTTGCTGCCTGTGCTTGCTGCCTGTGCTGCCTGTGTTTGCTACCTGTGCTGCCTGTGCTTGGGGCCTGTGCTTGCTGCGTGTGCTTGCTGCGTGTGCTGCCTGTGCTTGCTGCCTGTGCTTGCTGCCTGTGTTTGCCGCCTGTGCTTGCTGTCTCTGCTTGCTGCCAGTGCTTGCTGTCTGTGCTTGCTGTCTGTGCTTGCTGCCTGTGCTGCCTGTGCTGCCTGTGCTTGCTGCCTGTGCTTGCTGCCTGTGCTTGCTGCCTGTGTTTGCCGCCTGTGCTTGCTGCCTGTACTTGCTGTCTGTGCTTCCTGCCTGTGTTTGCTGCCTGTGCTTGCTGTCTATGCTTGCTGCCAGTGCTTGCTGGCTCTGCTTGCTGCCTGTGCTTGCTGTCTGTGCTTGCTGCCTGTGCTGCCTGTGCTTGCTGTCTATGCTTGCTGCCTGTGCTTGCTGCCTGTGCTTGCTGTCTATGCTTGCTGCCAGTGCTTGCTGGCTCTGCTTGCTGCCTGTGCTTGTTGCCTGTGCTTGATGTCTGTGCTTGCAGTCTGTGCTTGCTGCCTGTGCTTGCTGTCTGTGCTTACTGCCTGTGTTTTTGCCTGTGCTTACTGCCTGTGTTTTTGCCTGTGCTTGCTGCCTGTGCTTGCTGCCTGTGGTTGCTGCCTGTGGTTGCTGCCTGTGCTTGCTGCCTGTGCTGCCTGTGCTATGCTGTCTGTGCTTGCTGCCTGTCTTGCTGTCTGTGCTTGCTGCCTGTGCTTGCTGCCTGTGCTTGCTGTCTGTGCTTGCTGCCTGTGCTTGCTGCCTGTGCGTCCTGTCTGTGCTTGCTGCCTGTGCTTGCTCTGCTTGCTGCCTGTGCCTGCTACCTGTGCTGCCTGTGCTTGCTGCCTGTGCTGCCTGTGCTGCCTGTGCTTGCTGCCTGTGCTTGCTGACTGTGCTTCCTGTCTGTGCTTGCTGCCTGTGCTGCATGTGCTGCCTGTGCTTGCTGCCTGTGCTTGCTGCCTTTGTTTGCTGCCTGTGCTTGCTGCCTATGCTTGCTGCCTGTGCTTGCTGCCTGTGCTTGCTGCCTGTGCTTGCTGTCTGTGCCTACTGCCTGTGCTGCCTGTGCTACCTGTGCTTGCTGCCTGTGCTTGCTGCCTGTGCTGCCTGATCTTGCTGCCTGTGCTTGCTGCCTATGCTTGCTGCCTGTGCTTGCTCTGCTTGCTGCCTGTGCTTTCTGCTTGTGCTGCCTGTGCTGCCTGTGCTGCCTGTGCTTGCTGCCTGTGCTTGCTGCCTGTGCTTGCTGTCTGTGCTTTCTGTGCTTGCTGCCTGTGCTTTCTGCCTGTGCTTTCTGCCTGTCTGTGCTGTGCCTGAGCAAGCACAGGCAGCAAGCACAGGCAGCAAGCACAGGCAGCAAGCACAGGCAGCAAGCACAGAAAGCAAGCACAGAAAGCACAGACAGCAAGCACAGGCAGCAAGCACAGGCAGCACAGGCAGCACAAGCAGAAAGCACAGGCAGCAAGCAGAGCAAGCACAGGCAGCAAGCACAGGCAGCAAGCACAGGTAGCACAGGCAGCAAGCACAGGCAGCAAGATCAGGCAGCACAGGCAGCAAGCACAGGCAGCACAGGCAGTAAGAACAGACAGCAAGCACAGGCAGCAAGCACAGCCAGCAAGCACAGGCAGCATGCATAGACAGCAAGCACAGGCAGCAAGCACAGGCAGCAAACAAAGGCAGCAAGCACAGGCAGCAAGCACAGGCAGCACAGGCAGCACAGGCAGTAAGCACAGACAGCAAGCACAGGCAGCAAGCACAGCCAGCAAGCACAGGCAGCAAGCATAGACAGCAAGCACAGGCAGCAAACAAAGGCAGCAAGCACAGGCAGCAAGCACAGGCAGCACAGGCAGCACAGACAGCAAGCACAGCCAGCAAGCACAGACAGGAAGCACAGGCAGCACAGGTAGCAGGCACAGGCAGCACAGGCCGCAAGCACAGGCAGCAAGCACAGACAGCAAGCACAGGCAGCAAGCACAGGCAGCAAGCACAGGCAGCAAGCACAGGCAGCACAGGCAACAAGCACAGACAGCAAGCACAGTCAGTAAGCTCAGACAGGAAGCACAGGCAGCAAGCACAGGCAGCACAGGTAGCAGGCACCGGCAGCACAGGCAGCAGGCACAGGCAGCAAGCACAGACAGCAAGAACAGGCAGCAAGCACAGACAGCTAGTACAGGCACCAAGCACAGGCAGCAAGCACAGGCAGCAAGCACAGGCAGCAAGCACAGGCAGCACAGGCAGCACAGGCAGCAAGCACAGGCAGTAAGCACAGGCAGCAAGCACAGGCAGCACAGGCAGCACAGGCAGCAAGCACAGGCAGCACAGGCAACACAGGCAGAAAGCACAGGCAGCAAGCAGAGCAAGCACAGGCAGCAAGCGCAGGCAGCACAGGCACCACAGGCAGCAAGCACAGGCAGCAAGCACAGCCAGCAAGCACAGGCAGCACAGGCAACAAGCACAGGCAGCAAGCACAGGCAGCACAGGCAGCACAGGCAGAAAGCACAGGCAGCAAGCAGAGCAAGCACAGGCAGCAAGCGCAGGCAGCAAGCACAAGCAGCAAGCACAGGCAGCAAGCACAGGCAACAAGCACAGGCAGCACAGGCAGCAAGCACAGGCTTGCACAGGCAACAAGCACAGACAGCAAGCACAGTGCAGTGCTGCCTTCGGACGCGTAATCGTCGGAATGCAATAACGTGTTATGGCGTTTATGGCAAATCGTGCAATTGGAGAATTTGCACGCGGTGTTACGATGTGAGGGAAAACAGTTGTAGCAAAGTTTTGCGTTTCTCACAGTCTCGATGCGGCTTCTTACCGGTAGCTGCTTAAATTTGTCGCACATGAAAAGCGGTTGCTGCTGTGTCTTGCACAGGACGCACGCTGCAACGTTCCGCGGTGTGTTCAGCACGAAGGCGCGGTTCGGCGGATAGTTTCGCCTTCTTTTGTTCACGGGTTCGTGGCTGTCGTCTCTATTCAATTTATCAAAACCTGCTCAATCTCCAAATTAGATAGATGTTAGAATTGATGAAGATGAAGCTATAGCTACTCAGAACGGAAGACAAGAGAAGCTGTCGCTTGCCGACATCGATTCACAGTCGCAAAGCAGCTATGTGTAAAGACCATTTTACATCCGCCCGGCTAAACCGAAACGTTGATCGTAAGTTTTTGTATAACTGTACTTTTCTGATTGATCCGCTATGGAATAAAGTGTTTTGTGACACGCTGGTGAAAGTAATAGTGGTGGAGCGCAGAACGAGTGACAGGTGCACGACAACGTGAGAGGGTACGCTACGATTAGTCAAAATTCGTAGCATCCCCTCTCACATTGTCGTGCACCTTGTCTATCGTTTGCCACAACTTGGAAAGAGTGGACACGGTTTTCGAGCCTTGTGTCTCCGTTCGGCAAATTACAAAGGCTCCAACTCTTTCATTCGTTGGCCTTTTCTTCGTTCGGTAAACTATAGAGCGGGTCGCGAGGCTCGAAAACCGTGCCTACCATATCCACGTTGTCGTAAACCAGTGTTGTCCAGGGAGCGCTCCCAGTGCTCTATAGGCCCCCCCACCAAATTAACGTTGCCCTGGAAACGGACGACGCACCGTGTGTCATATGATCGGCATAAACAAAAAAATGCGATGAAACATAAAGGACAGAACCATTTCTTTCTAGTGGAGGTGGAAATAGCGGCGTAAGGGGCCCCTCTCGTGGACTGCACTGTCGTAAATGATTCCCAGATCCGCGACAATGTGACAGAATTTACTGTAGTCGGAAATTGTGAAAGCTGGCAAACTCCTTTATTACATTAAAATGCATAATCCCTAAAAATTGCAAGAAATTCTGCGATTTTCTTAAGTGTGTCCAATTCCTCCTCAAAGCCAATCGTCGCGACACTCATCGTCAGCACTCGTCGGCGTTTTTTCGGCGAATTCTATTTCGTTGCGAGTAACATATGGCGGTACGTGTGTCATTGCCTAGCAAGAATCAACACACACACATAAGCTATTCATACTATGCCAACTTATTCAGAAGCATGTCATGTGTACTGTACGGCCACTTATATTTCCGCCCCTAGCTTGATTTTTTCACGAGATGCCATTTTCCGAAGTCGCGTGTTAATATTTTTATTTGTATCAAAGTTATTGCTTTCAAAATACTTCAAAAAAATTGTAAATTTCATTCCGTACCTCTCCCTCCGTAAAAGCTTAATTGAAAATACGCCGAACGGACTAACACAATATATACGTAGACCCTTTAAATCTGAAATCTGACTCATTCTCAGCGGCGAGGCAGAGCATCGAGCCTGATGCCTGATCCAGCCAAGCTTGCGAGACAGCGCAGCGATCAGATGTACATTCGTAAAAAATTCATGATATGGCTATCATGCATTTATCGCATACATTTGGCAAAGCCGCCAAGGTCAGTCAGTACTTGAATTGTAATTATGACTTCTGCCGTTCGCATACGCAGAGGGCGCTCCAACTTGCCTTGTTTTCTGCTCCGTCGGTATTTCTAGACGTGTGCTACGAAGGTCCATAAGATGCGGTGGCTATTCTATACCTCGTCTGTGGCCTAGTTGCCTTTTTTAGTTCCGTTGCGTCCGTGCGTCTTAGCTTTAATTGTATATACCGCTTTAGTTATTTAATCGCCTGTACATTCGCGTAGTCCTATTTGCTGTAAATATCTAGTCTTTATCATTAAAATTAAGTTAATTTAATCGCGTGTTCGTCACGTCCCGTCTGTCCTTCGTCCTGTCCTTGTCCTTTCGCCACAACAACAAACGGCCGTTAGATTTCGCACTCGCCCGTTCGCTACGGAGTCTCCCGCGTTTTAATTCGGGACTTGTCGCGAAAACAATATCATTGGGCGACATTGGCAATCCTGGGATCCGGCTTATGATACGACCTGAATCCAATGAAAGTCGGTCTGGACTAGTGCTACCGCACAAATCTTGTACATTTGATCCTCCTGGACAAGATACGATGAGGCAGAATCCTGTCAAATTGATAGGAGTGAAGATATTTGCATCTATATCATTCGGATAACATCGGCAATTTTTGTTACTTCGGCATATGGATCGACCTGAGTCCAAAGGGAGTCGGTTTGGACAAATGCTGCCGCTAAAAAACTTGTGCATTTGATCCTCCTGGAGTAGATACGACGAGGCAGAATCCTGTCACAGTGATAGGACTAAAGATATTTGCATCTATATCATTGGACGACATTGGCAATTCTGGATGCTCGGCATATGATTCGACCTGAGTCCAAAGTGATTCGCTTTTGTCAAGTGCTACCCCACAAATATTGTACATTGGAAACTCCTGGACAAGATATCACGAGGCAGAATCCTGTCAAATTTATAGAAGTGAAGATATTTGCATCTATATCATTGGACCACATTGGCCATTTCTGGATGCTCGGCATATGATTCGACCTGAGTCCAAAGTGATTCGCTTTTGTCAAGTGCTACCCCACAAATATTGTACATTGGAAATTCCTGGACAAGATATCACGAGGCAGAATCCTGTCAAATTTATAGGAGTGAAGATATTTGCATCTATATCATTGGACCACATTGGCCATTTCTGGATGCTCGGCTTATTATTCGACCTGAGTCCAAAGAGAGTCGCTTCGGACAAGTGCTACCGCAATAAATCTTGTACATTTGAACCTCCTGGACAAGATACGATGAGGAAAAATCCTGTCAAATTGATAGGAGTGAAGATGTTTGCGTCTATATCATTGGACGACATTGGCAATTCTGGAAGTTCGGCATATGATTCGACCTGTGTCCAAAGAGAGTCGCTTCGGACAAGTGCTACCGCAATAAGTCTTGTACATTTGGACCTCCTGTACAAGGTATGATGAGGCAGAATTCTATCACATTGATAGGAGTAAAGATATTTGCATCTATATCATTGGACGACAGTGGCAATTCTTGATGCTTCGGCATATGGATCGACCTGAGTCCAAAGAGAGTCGCTTTGGACAAGGGCTACCGCACAAATCTTGTACAATTGAACCTCCGGAACAAGGTGTGATGAGGCAGAATCCTATCACATTGATAGGAGTAAAGATATTTCCATCTATATCATTGGACGACATTGGCAATTCTGGATGCTCGGCATATGATTCGACCTGAGTCAAAGAGATTGACTTTTGTCAAGTGCTACCGCACAAATCTTGTACATTTTGACCCCCTGGACAATATACGATGAGGCAGAATCCTGTCAAATTGATAGGAGTAAAGATATTTGCATCTATATCATTGGACGAGATTGGCAATTCTGGATGCTCCGGTATATGATTCGACCTGAATCCAAAGAGAGCCGGTTTGTGCAAATACTGCTACCCAAAACTTGTGCATTTGGACCTCCTGGAAAAGGTATGATGAGGCAGAATCCTGTCACATTGATAGGAGTGAAGATATTTGCATCTATATCATTAGACGGCATTGGCAATTCTGGATGCTCAGGCATATGATTCGACCTGAGTCCAAGGAGAGTCGTTTTGGACAAGGGCTACCGCACAAATCTTGTACATTTGAACCTCCGGAACAAGGTATGATGAGGCAGAATCCTATCACATTGATAGGAGTAAAGATATTTGCATCTATATCATTAGTCAACATCGGCAATTCTGGATGGTCCGGCTTATGGTTCGACATAAGTCCAAACAATGTCGTTGTGGACGAGGGCTACCGCACAAATCTTGTACATTTGGACCCCCTGGACAAGATACGATGAGGTAGAATCCTGTCAAATTGATAGGAGTAAAGATATTTGCATCTATATCATTGGACGACATTGGCAATTCTGGATGCTCCCATTTATGATTCGACCCGAATCCAAAGAGAGTTGGTTTGGGCAAATGCTGCTGCCCAAAACTTGTGCATTTGGACCTCCTGGAAAAGGTATGATGAGGCAGAATCCTGTCACATTGATAGTAGTGAAGATATTTGCATCTATATCATTAGACGGCATTGGCAATTCTGGATGCTCAGGCTTATGATTCGACTTGAATCCAAAGAGAGTCGCATTGGACAAGTGCTTCCGCACAAATCGTGTACATTTGAATCTCCTGGACAAGATACCATGAGGCAGAATCCTGTCAAATTGATAGGAGTGAAGATATTTGCATCTATATCATTGGACTACATTCGCAATTCTGAATGCTCCGACATATGATTCGACCGGAGGCCAAAGCGAGTCGCTTTGGACATGTGCTACCGCACAAATCTTGTACATTTGGACCCCCTGGACAAGATACGATGAGGCAGAATCCTGTACAATCTGAAGATATTTGCATCTATATCATTGGACGACATTGGCAATTCTGGATGCTACGACATATGATTCGACCGGTGGCCAAAGAGAGTCGCTTTGGACAAGTGCTACCGCTCAAATCTTGTACATATGGACCCCCTGGAAAAGATACGATGGGGCAGAATCCTGTCAAATTGATAGTAGTAAAGATATTTGCATCTATATCATTGGTCAACATCGGCAATTCTGGATGGTCCGGGTTATGGTTCGACCTAAGTCCAAAGAATGTCGCTTTGGACAAGTGCTACCGCACAAATCTTATACATTTGAACCTCCTGGACAAGATACGATGAGGCAGAATCCTGTCAAATTGATAGGAGTTAAGATATTTGCATCTAAATCATTCGGGTAAGATCGGCAATTTTTGTTACTTCTGCATATGATTCGACCTGAGTCCAAAGAGAATCGCTTTGGACAAGTGCGACCGCACAAATCTTGTACATTTGGACCCCCTGGACACGATACGATGAGGCAGAATCCTGTACAATTGATAGGAGTGAAGATATTTGCATCTACATCATTGGACGACATTGGCATTTCTGGATGCTCAGGCTTATGAATCGACCTGAGTCGAAAGAGAGTCGCATCGGACAAGTGCTACCGCAATAATTCTTGTACATTTGGACCTCCTGCACAAGGTATGATGAGGCAGAATCCTATCACATTGATAGGAGTGAAGATGTTTGCATCTATATCATTGGACGACATTGACAATCATGGGGATCCGGCTTATAATTAGACCTGAATCCAAAGAGAGTCGCTTCCGACAATTTCTAACGCACAAATCTGGTACATTTGGACCTCCTGGACAAGGTATGATGAGGCAGAATCATATCACGTTGATCGGAGTATAGATATTTGCATCTATATCATTGGACGACATTGGCAATTCTGGATGCTCGGCATACGATTCGACCTGAGTCCAAAGAGTTTGGCTTTTGTCAAGTGCTACGGCACAAATCTTGTACATTTGAAACTCATGGACAAGATACGACGAGGCAGAATCCTATCACATTGATAAGAGTAAAGATATTTGCATCTATATCATTGGACGACATTGGCATTTCTGGATGCTCGGCATATGATTCGACCTGAGTCCAAAGAGTTTGGCTTTTGTCAAGTGCTACCGCACAAATCTTGTACATTTGAACCTCATGGACAAGATACGACGAGGCAGAATCCTGTCAAATTGATAGGAGTGAAGATGTTTGCATCTATATCATTGGACGACATTGGCAATTCTGGATACTCAGGCGTATGATTCGACCGGAGGCCAAAGAGAGTCGCTTTGGATAAGTGATACCGCACAAATCTTGTACATTTGGACCCCCTGGATAATATACGATGAGGCAGAATTCTGTCAAATTGATAGGAGTAAAGATATTTGCATCTATATCATTGGGTTACATTGGCAATTCTGTATGCTCCGGCGTATGATTCGACCGGAGGCCAAAGAGAGTCGCTTTGCACACGTGCTACCGCACTAATATTGTACATTTGATCCTCCTGGACAAGATACGATGAAGCAGAATCCTGTCAAATTCATAGGAGTGAAGATATTTGCATCAATATCATTGGGCGACATTGGCAATACTGGGGATCCGGCTTATGATTCGACCTGAATCCAAAGAGAGTCGATCTTGACAAGTGCTACCGCACAGATCTTGTACATTTGAAAATCCTGGACAAGATAAGATGCGGCAGAATGCTGTAAAATTGATAGGAGTCAGGATATTTGCATCTATATCATTGGACGACATTTGCAATTCTGAATGCTCCGACATATGATTCGACTGGAGGCCAAAGCGAGTCGCTTTGGACAAGTTCTACCGCACAAATCTTGTACATTTCGGCCCCCTGGACAAGATACGATGAGGCAGAATCCTGTCAAATTGACAGGAGTAAAGATATTTGCATCTATATCAATGGACGACATTGGCGATCCTGGGGATCCGGCTTATGATTGGACCTGAATCCAAGAGAGTCGATCTGGACAAGTGCTACCCCACAATTCTTATACATTTGAACCTCCTGGACAAGACACGATGGGGCAGAATGCTGTCAAATTGATAGGAGTAAAGATATTTGCATATATATCAATGGACGTCATTGGCAATTCTGGATGTTCCGGCATATGATTCGACCTGAATCCCAAGAGAGTCGCTTTGGACAAGTACTACAGCACAATTCCTGTACATTTGAACCACCGGAACAAGGTATGATGAGGCAGAATCCTGGCATATTGATAGGAGTAAAGATATTTGCATGTATATCATTGGACGACATTGGCAATTCTGGATACTTCGGCTTTTGTTTCGACCTGAGTTCAAAAGTATAAGGTAGTGCGGTATTACTTGTCCAAAGCGACTGTCTTTGGACTCAGGTCGAATCAAATGCCGTGCATCCAGAATTGCCAATGTCGTCCAATGATATATGCAAATATCTTTACTCCTATCAATTTGACAGGATTCTGCTTCATCGTATCTTGTCCAGGAGGATCAAATGTACAATATTAGTGCGGTAGCACGTGTGCAAAGCGACTCTCTTTGGCCTCCGGTCGAATCATATGCCGGAGCATCCAGAATTGCCAATGTTGTCCAATGATATAGATGCAAATATATTTACTCCTATCAATGTGATAGGATTCTGCCTCATCATACCTTTTCCAGGAGGTCCAAATGCACAAGTTTTGGGCGGCAGCATTTGCCCAAACCGACTCTCTTTGTATTCAGGTCGAATCATAAGCCGGAGCATCCAGAATTGCCATTGTCGTCCAATGATGTAGATGCAAATATCTTCACTCCTATCAATGTGATAGGATTCTGGCTCATCATACCTTGTTCCGGAGGTTCAAATGTACAAGATTTGTGCGGTATTACTTGTCCAAAGCGACTCTCTTTGGACTCAGGTCGATCCATATGCCGAAGCATCAAGAATTGCCAATGTCGTGCAATGATATAGATGCAAACATCTTCACACCTATCAATTTGACAGGATTCTGCCTCATCATATCTTGCCCGTGAGGTCCAAATGAACAAGATTTGGGCGGCAGCATTTGTCCAAAGCGACTATCTTTGAACTCAGGTCGAATCATATGCCGAGCATCCAGAATTGCCAATGTCGTCCAATGATATAGATACAAACATCTTCACACCTATCAATTTGACAGGATTCTGCCTCATCGTATCTTGTCCGTGAGGTCCAAATGAACAAGATTTGGGCGGCACCATTTGTCCAAAGCGACTATCTTTGAACTCAGGTCGAATCATATGCCGAGCATCCAGAATTGCCAATGTCGTCCAATGATATAGATGCAAATATATTCACTCCTATCAATGTGACAGGATTCTGCCTCATCATACCTTTTCCAGGACGTCCAAATGCACAAGTTTTGGGCGGCAGCATTTGCCCAAACCGACTCTCTTTGGATTCAGATCGAATCATAAGCCGGAGCATCCAGAATTGCCATTGTCGTCCAATGATGTAGATGCAAATATCTTTACTCCTATCAATTTGACAGGATTCTACCTCATCATAACTTGTCCAGGACGTTCAAATGTACGCGGTTTGTGAGGTAGCACTTGTCCAAATCGACTCTCATTGGATTCAGGTCGATCCATATGCCGAAGTAACAAAAATTGCCGATCTTATCCGAATGATATAGATGCAAACATATTAACTCCTATCAATTTGCCAGGATTCTGTCTCATCATATCGGGTCCAGGAGGTCCAAATGGACAAGGTTTGGGCGGCAGAATTTGTCCAAAACGACTCCCTTTGGACTCACGTCGAATCATACGCCGGAGCGTACAGAATTGCCAATGCGGTCCAATGATATAGATGCAAATATCTTCACTCCTATCAATTTGACAGGATTCTGCCTCATCGTATATTGTCCAGGAGATCCAAATGTACAAGATTTTTGCGGTAGCACTTGTCCAAAGCGACTCTCTTTGGCCTCCGGTCGAATCATATGCCGGGGCATCCAGAATTGCCAATGTCGTCCAATGATATAGATGCAAATATCTTTACTGCTATCAATTTGGCAGGATTCTGCCTCATCATACCTTGTCCAGGAGGTAAAAATGTACAAGATTTGTGCGTTAGTACTTCACAAAAGCGAATCTCTTTGACTCAGGTCGCATCACATGCCGAACATCCAGAATTGCCAATGTCGTCCAATGATATAGATGCAAATATCTTTACTCCTATCAATGTGATAGGATTCTGCCTCATCATACCTTGTTCCGGAGGTTCAAATGTACAAGAATTGTGCGGTAGCCCTTGTCCAAAGCGATTCTCTTTGGACTCAGGTCGAATCATAAGCCGGGGCATACAGAATTGCCAATGTAACCCAATGATATAGATGCAAATATCTTTACTCCTATCAATTTGACAGAATTCTGCCTCATCGTATATTATCTAGGGGGTCCAAATGTACAAGATTTGTGCGGTATCACTTATCCAAAGCGACTCTCTTTGGCCTCCGGTCGAATCATACGCCGGAGTATCCAGAATTGCCAATGTCGTCCAATGATATAGATGCAAATATCTTCACTCCTATCAATTTGACAGGATTCTGTCCCATGATACCCTGTTCCGGATGTTCAAATGTACAATGTTTGGGCGGTAGCACTTGTCCAAAGCGACTCTCCTTGGACTCAGGTCGAATCATAAACCGGAGCATCCAGCATTGCCAATGTCGTCCAATAGATGCAAATATCTTGACTCCTATCAATTTGACAGGATTCTGGCGCATCGTGTCCTGTCCAGGAGGATCAAGTGTACAAGATTTGTGCGGTAGCACTAGACAAAAGCGAAAGACTTTGGACTCATGTCGATCCATAAGCCGAAGCATCCAGAATTGCCAATGTCGTGCAATGATATAGAGGCAAATATCTTTACCCCTATCAATCTGACAGGATTCTGCCTCATCGTATCTTGTCCAGGGGGTCCAAATGTACAAGATTTGTGCGGTAGCACGTGTCCAAAGCGACTCTCTTTGGCCTCCGGTCAAATCATATGCCGGAGCATCCAGAATTGCCAATGTCGTCTAGTGATATAGATACAAATATCTTCACTCCTATCGATGTGATAGGATTCTGCCTCATCATACCTTGTCCAGGAGGTCCAAATGTACAAGATTTGTGCGGTAGCAATTGTCCAAAGCGACTCTCTTTGGACTCAGGTCGAATCATAAGCCGGAGCATCCAGAATTGCCAATGTCGTCCAATGATATAGATGCAAATATCTTCACTCCTATCAATTTTACAGCATTCTGCCTCATCGTATCTTGTCCAGGAGGTTCAAATGTACAAGATTTGTGCGGAAGCCCTTGTCCAAAGCCACTATCTTTGGACTCAGTCGAATCATAGTCCTGAACATACAGGATTGCCAATTTCGTCCAATGATATAGATGCAAATATCTTCACTCCTATCAATTTGACAGGATTCTGCCTCATCATATCTTGTCCAAGGGGTCCAAATGTACATGATTTGTTGCGGTAGTACTTGTCCAAAGCGACATTCTTTGGACTTATGTCGAACCATAAGCCGGACCCTCCAGAATTGCCGATGTTGACCAATGATATAGATGCAAATATCTTTACTCCTATCAATTTGACAGGATTCTGCCTCATCGTATCTTGTCCAGGAGGTTCAAATGTACCAGATTTGTGCGGTAGCACTTGTCCAGAGCGACATTCTTTGGACTTAGGTCGAACCATAAGTCGGACCACCCAGAATTGCCGATGTTGAACAATGATATAGATGCAAATATCTTTATGCCTATCAATGTGATAGGATTCTGCTTCATCATACCGTGTCCAGGAGGTGAAAACGTACAAGCCTTGGGCGGAAGCATTTGTCCAAAAAGGCTCTGTTTGGACTCAGGTCGATCCATATGCCGACGAATCAATAATTGCAGATATTGTCGAAGATGTAGATGCATATATCTTTCCTCCTATCAACATGACAGGATTCTGCTTCATCATACCTTGTCCAGGAGGTCCAAATGTACACTAGTTGTGCGGTAGCACTTGTCCAAAGCGACTCTCTTTGGACTCAGGTCGAATCATAAGCCGGTGCATCCAGAATTGCCAATGTCGTCCAAAGATATAGATGCAAATATGTTCACTCCTATCATTGTGACTGGATTCTGCCTCATCATACCTTTTCCATGAGGTCCAAATGCACACGTTTTGTGCCGCAGCATTTGTCCAAACCGACTCTCGTTGGACTCAGGTCGATCAATATGCCGAAGTAACAAAGAATGCCGATCTTATCGGAATGATATAGATGCAAATATCTTCACTCCTATCAATTTGACAGGATTCTGGCTAATCGTGTCTTGTCCAGGAGGATCAAGTGTACAAGATTTGTGCGGTAGCACTAGACAA
Organism: Priocnemis perturbator; assembly: GCA_963942575.1. NCBI lineage: Eukaryota > Metazoa > Arthropoda > Insecta > Hymenoptera > Pompilidae > Priocnemis > Priocnemis perturbator. The sequence continues at coordinate 47,527 of CAWWDK010000200.1, read as the reverse complement.
AAGCGAAACTCTTTGGACTCAGGTCGATCCATAAGCCGAAGCATCCAGAATTGCCAATGTCGTCCAATGATATAGATGCACATATGTTTACTCCAATCAATTTGACAGGATTCTGCCTCATCGTATATTATCCAGGGAGTCCAAATGTACAAGATTTGTGCGGTATCACTTATCCAAAGCGACTCTCTTTGGCCTCCGGTTGAATCATACGCCGGGGCATCCAGAATTGCCAATGTCGTCCAATGATACAGATGCAAATACCTTCACTCCTATCAATTTGACAGGATTCTGTCTCATCATACCCTGTTCCGGATGTTCAAATGTACAAGATTAGTACGGTAGTACTTGTCCAAAGCGACTCTCTTGGGATTCAGGTCGAATCATATGCCGGATCATCCAGAATTGCCAATGACGTCCATTGATATGGATGCAAAATATTTTTAATCCTATCAATTTGACAGGATTCTGCCTCATCATATCTTGTCCAGGAGGTTCAAATGTACAAGATTTGTGCGTTAGCACTTCACAAAAGCTAATGTCTTTGGACTCCGGTCGAATCATATGCCGAGCATCCAGAATTGCCAATGTCGTCCAATGATTTAGATGCAAATATCTTTACTCCTATCAATGTGATAGGATTCTGCCTGATCATACCTAGTTCCGGAGGTTCAAATGTACAAGATTTGTGCGGTAGCCCTTGTCCAAAGCGATTCTCTTTGGACTCAGGTCGAATCATAAGCCGGGGCATACAGAATTGCCAATGTAACCCAATGATATAGATGCAAACATCTTTGCTCCTATCAATTTGACAGGATTCTGCCTCATCGTGTCTTGTCCAGGAGGATCAAGTGTACAAGATTTGTGCGGTAGCACTTGACAAAAGCCATTCTCTTTGACTCAGGTCGAATCAGAAGCCGGGGCATACAGAATTGCCAATGTAGCCCAATGATATAGATGCAAACATCTTTACTCCTATCAATTTGACAGGATTCTGCCTCATCGTATCTTGTCCATGAGGTTCCAATGTACAAGATTTGTGCGGAAGCACTTGTCCAAAGCGACTATCCTTGAACTCAGGTCGAATCATAAGCCGGGGCATTCAGAATTGCCAATGTTGTCCAATGATATGGATGCTAATATCTTTATTCCTATCAATGTGATAGGATTCTGCCTCATCATACCTTGTTCCGGAGGTGCAAATGTACAAGATTTATGCGGTAGCGTTTGACAAAAGCTTTTCTCTTTGACTCAGGTAGAATCATACGCCGAACATCAAGAGTTGCCAATGTCGTCCAATGATATATATGCAGATATCTTTACTCCTATCAATGTGATAGGATTCTGCCTCATCATACCTTGTTCCGGAGGTTCAAATGTACAAGATTTGTGCGGTAGCCCTTGTCCAAAGCTAATCTCTTTGGACTCAGGTCGAATCATAAGCCGGGGCATACAGAATTGCCAATGTCGTCCAATGATATAGATGCAAATATCTTTACTCCTATCAATTTGATAGGATTCTGCCTCATCGTATCTTGTCCAGGGGGTCCAAATGTACAAGATTTGTGCGGTAGCATGTGTCCAAAGCGACTCTCTTTGGCCTCCGGTCGAATCATATGCCAGAGCATCCAGAATTGCCAATGTCGCCCAGTGATATAGATGCAAATATCTTCACTCTTATCAATTTGACAGGATTCTGGTTCATCGTATCTTGTCAAGGAGGTGAAGGTGTACAAGATTTGTGCGGTACCACTAGACAAAAGCGAACTCTTTGGACTCAGGTCGATCCATAACCCGAAGCATCCAGAATTGCCATTGTCGTGCAATGATATAGATGCAAATATATTTACTTCTATCAATGTGACAGGATTATGCCTCATCGTACCTTTTCCAGGAGGTCCAAATGCACAATTTTGGGGCGCAGAATTTGTCTAAACCGACTCCCGTTGGACTCAGGTCGATCCATATGCCGAAGTAACAAAAATTGCCGATCCTATCCGAATGATATAGATGCAAATATCTTAACTCCTATCAATTTGCCAGTATCCTGCCTCAACATATCGTGTCCAGGAGGTCCAAATGGACAAGGTTTGGGCGGCAGAATTTTTCCGAAACAACTCTGTTAGGACTCAGGCCGAATCATATGCCGAGCATCCAGAATTGCCAATGTCGTGCAATGATATAGAGGCAAATATCTTTACTCCTATCAATTTGACAGGATTCTGCCTCATCGTATCTTGTCCAGGGGGTCCAAATGTACAAGATTTGTGCGGTAGCACGTGTCCAAAGCGACTCTCTTTGGCCTCCGGTCAAATCATATGCCGGAGCAACCAGAATTGCCAATGTCGTCTAGTGATATAGATACAAATATCTTCACTCCTATCGATGTGATAGGATTCTGCCTCATCATACCTTGTCCAGGAGGTCCAAATGGACAAGATTTGTGCGGTAGTACGTGTCCAAAGCGACTCTCTTTGGCCTCCGGTCGAATCATATGCCGGAGCATCCAGAATTGCCAATGTCGTCCAGTGAGATAGATTGAAATATCTTCACTCCTATCAATGTGATAGGATTCTGCCTCATCGTATCTTGTCCAGGGGCCCAAATGTACAAAATTTGTGCGGTAGCACTTGTCCAAAGCGACTGTCTTTGGAATCAGGTCGAATCATAAGTCTGAGCATCCAGAATTGCCAATGTCGTCCAATGATATAGATGCAAATATCTTTACTCCTATCAATTTGCCAGGATTCTGCCTCATCATACCTTTTCCAGGAGGTCCAAATGCACAAGATTTGTGCGGCAGCATTTTTCCAAAACGACTCTCTTTGGACTCAGGTCGAATCATAAGTCTGAGCATCCAGAATTGCCAATCACGTCCAATGATATAGATGCAAATATCTTCACTCTTATCAATTTGACAGGATCCTGGTTCGTCGTATCTTGTCAAGGAGGTTCAGGTGTACAAGATTTATGCGGTAGCACTAGACAAAAGCGAATCTCTTTGGACTCAGATCGATCCATAAGCCGAAGCATCCAGAATTGCCAATGTCGTCCAATGATATAGATGCAAATATCTTTACTCCTATCAATTTGCCAGGATTCTGCCTCGTCATACCTTTTCCAGGAGGTCCAAATGGACAAGACTTGGGCGGCAGCATTTGTCCAACGCGACTCTGGCCTCCGGTCAAATCATATGCCGGAGCATCCAGAATTGCCAATGTCGTCTAGTGATATAGATGCAAATATGTTCACTCCTATCGATGTGATAGGATTCTGCCTCATCATACCTTGTCTAGGATGTCCAAATGTACAAGATTTCTGCGGTAGTACGTGTCCAAAGAGACTCTCTTTGGTCTCTGGTCGAATCATATGCCGGAGCATCCAGAATTGCCAATGTCGTCCAGTGAGATAGATTGTAATATCTTCACTCCTATCAATGTGATAGGATTCTGCCTCATCGTATCTTGTCCAGGGGTCCAAATGTACAAGATTTGTGCGGCAGCATTTTTCCAAAACAACTCTCTTTGGACTCAGGCCGAATCATATGCCGAGCATCCAGAATTGCCGATCCTATCCGAATGATATAGATGCAAATATCTTTACTCCTATTAATTTGACAGGATTCTGCCTCATCGTATCTTCTCCAGGGGGTCCAAATGTACAAGATTTGCTGCGGTAGCACTTGTCCAAAGCGACTCTCTTTGAACTCAGGTCGAATCATAAGCCGGAGCATCCAGAATTGCCAATGTCGTCCAATGATATAGATGCAAATATCTTCACTCCTATCAATGTGACAGGATTCTGCCTCATCATACCTTTTCCAGGAGGTCCAAATGGACAAGATCTGGGCGGCAGCATTTGTCCAAAACGACTCTCTTTGGATTCAGGTCGAATCATAAGCCGGAGCATCCAGAATTGCCAATGTCGTCCAATGATACAGATGCAATTATCTTCACTCGTATCAATTTGACAGGATTCTGTCTCATCATACCCTGTTCCGGATTTTCAAATGTACAAGATTAGTGCGGTAGCACTAGACAAAAGCGAAACTCTTTGGACTCAGGTCGATCCATAAGCCGAAGCATCAAGAATTGCCAATGTCGTGCAATGGTATAGATGCAAATATCTTTACTGCTATCAATTTGACATAATTCTGCCTCATCGCATCTTGTCCAGGGGGTCCAAATGTACAAGATTTGTGCGGTAGTAGGTGTCCAAAGCGACTCTCTTTGGCCTCCGGTCGAATCATATGCCGGAGCATCCGGAATTGCCAATGTCGCCCAGTGAGATAGATTGAAATATCTTCACTCCTATCAATGTGACAGGATTCTGCCTCATCGTATATTATCCAGGGGGTCCAAATGTACACGATTTGTGCGGTATCACTTATCCAAAGCTACTCTCTTTGGCCTCCGGTCGAATCATACGCCGGAGTATCCAGAATTGCCAATGTCGTCCAATGATATAGATACAAATATCTTTACTCCTATCAATGCGATAGGATTCTGCCGCATCATACCTGGTACCGTAGGTTCAAATGTACAAGATTTGTGCGGTAGCACCTGTCCAAAGCGACTCTCTTTGGACTCAGGTCGAATCATAATCCGGGGCATCCAGAATTGCCAATGTCGTCCAATGATATAGATGCAAATATCTTTACTGCTATCAATTTGACAGGATTCTGCATCATCATACCTTGTCCAGTAGGTCAAAATGTACAAGATTTGTGCGGTAGCCCTTGTCCAAAGCGACTCTCTTTGGACTCAGGTCGAATCATAAGCCGGAGCATCCAGAATTGCCAATGTCGTCCAATGATATTGGTGAAAATATCTTCACTGCTATAAATTTGACAGGATTCTCTCTCATCGTATCTTGTCCAGGAGGTTCAAATGTACAAGATTGGTGCGGCAGCACTTGACAAAAGCGAATCTCTTTGGACTCAGGTCGATCCATAAGCTGAAGCATCCAGAATTGGCAATGTCGTCCAATGATATAGATGCAAATATCTTTGCTCCTATTAATTTGATAATGTCATTGGACGACATTGGCAATCCTGGGGATCCGTCTTATAATTAGACCTGAATCCGAAGAGAGTCGGCCTGGACAAGAGCTACCGCACAAATCTTGTATATTTGAACCTCCTGGACAAGATACGATGAGGCAGACTGCTGTCAAATTGATAGGAGTAAAGATATTTGCATCTATATCATTGGACGACATTGGCAATCCTGAGGATCCGGCTTATGATTCGACCTGAATCCAAAGAGAGTCGGTCTGGACAAGTGGTACCGCACAAATCTTGTACACTTGGACCTCCTGGACAGGGTATGAATCCTATCACGTTGATAGGAGTGAAGATATTTGCACCAATATCATTGGACGACATAGGAAATCCTGGGGATCCGTCTTATAATTAGACCTGAATCCAAAGAGAGTCGGCCTGGACAAGTGCTACCGCACAAACCTTGAACATTTGAACCTCCTGTACAAGGTATGATGAGGCAGAATCGCATCACATTGATAGGAGTAAAGATATTTGAATCTATATCATTGGACGACATTGGCAATTCTGGATGCTCGGCTTATGATTCGATCTGAGTTCAAAGAGAGACGATTTGGACAAGTGCTACCGGACAAATCGTGTACATTTGGACCTCCTGTACAAGGTATGGTGAGGCGGAATCCTATCACATTGATAGGAGTAAAGATATTTGCATCTATATCATTGGACGACATTGGCAATTCTGGATGCTCGGCATATGAATCGACCTGAGTCCAAAGAGATTGGCTTTTGTCAAGTGCTACCCCACAAATCTTGTACATTTGGACCTCGTGTACAAGGTATGATGAGGCAGAATCGAATCACATTGATAGGAGTAAAGATATTTGCATCTATATCATTGGACGACATTGGAAATTCTAGATGCCCCGGCTTATGGTTCGACCTGAGTCCAAAGAGAGTCGCTTTGGACAAGGGCTGCCGCACAAATCTTGTACATGTGAACCTCCCGGACAAGATATGATGAGGCAAAATCCCGTCAAATTGATAGGAGTGAGGATATTTGCATCTATATCATTGGACCACATTGGCAATTCTGGATGGTCCAGCGTATGATTCGACCTGAGTTCGAAGAGAGTCGCTTTGGACAAATGCTGCCGCCCAAATCTTGTCTATTTGGACCTCCTGGACAAGATATGATGAGGCAGAATGACGTGAAATTGATAGGAGTGAAGATGTTTGCATCTATATCATTGGACGACATTGGCAATTCTTGATGCTCCGGTTTATGATTCGACCTGAATCCAAAGAGAGTCGCTTTCGGCAAGTGCTACCACACAAACCATGTAGATTTGAACCTACGGAACAGGGTATGATGAAACAGAATCCTGTCAAATTGATTGGAGTGAAGATATTTGCATCTATATCATTGGACCACATTGGCAATTCTGGATGCTCCAGCGTATGATTCGACCTGAGTTCGAAGAGAGTCGCTTTGGACAAATGCTGCCGCCCAAATCTTGTCCATTTGGTCCTCCTGGACAAGATATGATGCGGCAGAATCCTATCACATTGATATGAGTGAAGATATTTGCATCTATATCATTGGACCACATTGGCAATTCTGGATGCTCCGGCGTATGATTCGACCTGAGTTCAAAGAGAGTCGCTTCGGACAAGTGCTACCGCACATATCTTGTACACCAGAATCTCCTGAAGAAGATACGATGAGCCCGAATCCTGTCAAATTGATAACAGTGAAGATATTTGCATCTATATCATTGGACGTCTTTGGCAATTCTGGATGCTCAGGATTACGATTCGACCTGAGTCCAAAGAGAGTAGCTTTGGACAAGTGCCACCACACAAATAGTGTACATTTGGACCTCCTGTACAAGGTATGATGAGGCTGAATCGAATCACATTGAAGGAGTAAAGATATTTGCATCTATATCATTGGACGACATTGGAAATTCTGGATGCTCGGCTTATGATTCGATCTGAGTTCAAAGAGAGACGCTTTGGACAAGTGCTACCGCACAAATCGTGTACATTTGGACCTCCTGTACAAGATATGGTGAGGCGGAATCCTATCACATTGATAGGAGTAAAGATATTTGCATCTATATCATTGGACGACATTGGCAATTCTGGATGCTCGGCATATGAATCGACCTGAGTCCAAAGAGATTGGCTTTTGTCAAGTGCTACCCCACAAATCTTGTACATTTGAACCTCCTCGACAAGATACGATGAGGCAGAATCCTGTCAAATTAATAGGCGTGAGGATATTTGCATCTATATCATTGGACCACATTGGCAATTCTGGATGCTCCAGCGTATGATTCGACCTGAGTTCGAGGAGAGTCGCTTTGGACAAATGCTGCCGCCCAAATCTTGTCTATTTGGACCTCCTGGACAGGATATGATGAGGCAGAATGACGTCAAATTGATAGGAGTGAAGATGTTTGCACCTATATCATTGGACGACATTGGCAATTCTGGATGCTCCGGTATATGATTCGACCTGAATCCAAAGAGAGTCGCTTTCGGCAAGTGCTACCACACAAACCATGTACATTTGAACCTACGGAACAGGGTATGATGAAACAGAATCCTGTCAAATTGATTGGAGTGAAGATATTTGCATCTATATCATTGGACCACATTGGCAATTCTGGATGCTCCAGCGTATGATTCGACCTGAGTTCGAGGAGAGTCGCTTTGGACAAATGCTGCCGCCCAAATCTTGTCTATTTGGACCTCCTCGACAGGATATGATGAGGCAGAATGACGTCAAATTGATAGGAGTAAAGATATTTGCATCTGTATCATTGGACGACATTGGCAATTCTGGATGCTTCGGCTTATGGATCCACCTCAGTCCAAAGAGATTCGCTTCGGACAAGTGCTACAGCACAAACCTTTTACATTTGCACCTCTGGAACAAGTATGATGAGGCAGAATCGTGGCAAATTGATTGGAGGCCAGACAATTGCATCTATATCATTGGACGTCATTGGCAATTCTGGATGCCCCGGCTTATGATTCGACCTGAGTCCAAAGGGAGTCGCTTTGGACAAGGGCGACCGCACAAATCTTGTACATTCTGACCTACTGGACAAGGTATGATGAGGCAGAATCCTGTCAAATTGATAGCAGTAAAGATATTTGCATCTATATCATTGGACGACAATGGCAATTCTGGATGCTCCGGATTATGATTCGACCTGAGTCCAAAGACAGTCGCTTTGGACCAGGGCTACCTCACAAATCTTGTACATTTGAACCTCCTGTACAAGGTATAATGAGGCAGAATCCTGTCAAATTGATAGCAATAAAGATATTTGCATCTGTATCATTGGACGACATGGCAATTCTGGATGCTGCGGCATATGAAGCGACCTGAGTCCAAAGAGATTCGCTTTTGTGAAGTGCTAACGCACAAATCTTGTACACTTGATCCTCCTGGACAAGACACGATGAGCCAGAATCCTGTCGAATTAATAGGAGTCAAGATATTTGCATCTCTATCATTGGACGCCATGGCAATGCTGGATGCTCTGGTATATGATTCGACCTGAGTCCAAGGAGAGTCGCTTTGGACAAGTGCTACCACCCAAACCTTGTACATTTGAACATCCCGAACAGGGTATGATGAGACAGAATCCTGTCAAATACATAGGAGTGAAGATGTTTGCATCTATATCATTGGACGACATTGGCAATTCTGGATGCTCGGCATATGATTCGACCTGAGTGCAAAGAGTTTCGCTTTTGTCTAGTGCTACCGTACAAATCTTGTACACTTGATCCTCCTGGACAAGACACGATGAGGCAGAATCCTGTCAAATTGATAGGAGTAAAGATGTTTGCATCTATATCATTGGTCTACATTGGCAATTCTGGATGCCCCGGCTTATGATTCGACCTGAGTCCAAAGAGAGTCGGTTTGGACAAGGGCTACCGCACAAATATTGTACATTTGAACCTCCGGAACAAGGTATGATGAGGCAGAATCCTATCACATTGATAGGATTAAAGATATTTGCATCTATATCATTGGACGACATTGGCAATTCTGGATTCTCGGCATATGATTCGACCTGAGTCAAAGAGATTGGCATTTGTCAAGTGCTACCGCACAAATCTTGTCCATTTGGACCTCCTGGACAAGATATGATGAGGCAGATTCCTGTCAAATTGACAGGAGTAAAGATATTTGCATCAATATCATTGGACGACATTGGCAATTCTGGATGCTCAGGCATAGGATTCGACCGGAGGCCAAAGAGAGTCGCTTTGGACAAGTGCTACCGCACAAATCTTGTACATTTGGACTCCCTGGTTAAGATACGATGAGGCGGAATCCTGGCAAATCGATAGGAGTAAAGATAATTGCATCTATTTCATTGGACGACATTGGCAATTCTGGATGATCGGCATATGATTCGATCTGAGTTCAAAGAGAGACGCTTTGGACAAGTGCTACCGCACAAATCGTGTACATTTGGACCTATTGTACAAGGTATGGTGAGGCGGAATCCTATCACATTGATAGGAGTAAAGATATTTGCATCTATATCATTGGACGACATTGGCAATTCTGGATGCTCGGCATATGAATCGACCTGAGTCCAAAGAGATTGGCTTTTGTCAAGTGCTACCCCACAAATCTTGTACATTTGGACCTCGTGTACAAGGTATGATGAGGCAAAATCCCGTCAAATTGATAGGAGTGAGGATATTTGCATCTATATCATTGGACCACATTGGCAATTCTGGATGGTCCAGCGTATGATTCGACCTGAGTTCGAAGAGAGTCGCTTTGGACAAATGCTGCCGCCCAAATCTTGTCTATTTGGACCTCCTGGACAAGATATGATGAGGCAGAATGACGTGAAATTGATAGGAGTGAAGATGTTTGCATCTATATCATTGGACGACATTGGCAATTCTTGATGCTCCGGTTTATGATTCGACCTGAATCCAAAGAGAGTCGCTTTCGGCAAGTGCTACCACACAAACCATGTAGATTTGAACCTACGGAACAGGGTATGATGAAACAGAATCCTGTCAAATTGATTGGAGTGAAGATATTTGCATCTATATCATTGGACCACATTGGCAATTCTGGATGCTCCAGCGTATGATTCGACCTGAGTTCGAAGAGAGTCGCTTTGGACAAATGCTGCCGCCCAAATCTTGTCCATTTGGTCCTCCTGGACAAGATATGATGCGGCAGAATCCTATCACATTGATATGAGTGAAGATATTTGCATCTATATCATTGGACCACATTGGCAATTCTGGATGCTCCGGCGTATGATTCGACCTGAGTTCAAAGAGAGTCGCTTCGGACAAGTGCTACCGCACATATCTTGTACACCAGAATCTCCTGAAGAAGATACGATGAGCCCGAATCCTGTCAAATTGATAACAGTGAAGATATTTGCATCTATATCATTGGACGTCTTTGGCAATTCTGGATGCTCAGGATTACGATTCGACCTGAGTCCAAAGAGAGTAGCTTTGGACAAGTGCCACCGCACAAATAGTGTACATTTGGACCTCCTGTACAAGGTATGATGAGGCTGAATCGAATCACATTGAAGGAGTAAAGATATTTGCATCTATATCATTGGACGACATTGGAAATTCTGGATGCTCGGCTTATGATTCGATCTGAGTTCAAAGAGAGACGCTTTGGACAAGTGCTACCGCACAAATCGTGTACATTTGGACCTCCTGTACAAGATATGGTGAGGCGGAATCCTATCACATTGATAGGAGTAAAGATATTTGCATCTATATCATTGGACGACATTGGCAATTCTGGATGCTCGGCATATGAATCGACCTGAGTCCAAAGAGATTGGCTTTTGTCAAGTGCTACCCCACAAATCTTGTACATTTGAACCTCCTCGACAAGATACGATGAGGCAGAATCCTGTCAAATTAATAGGCGTGAGGATATTTGCATCTATATCATTGGACCACATTGGCAATTCTGGATGCTCCAGCGTATGATTCGACCTGAGTTCGAGGAGAGTCGCTTTGGACAAATGCTGCCGCCCAAATCTTGTCTATTTGGACCTCCTGGACAGGATATGATGAGGCAGAATGACGTCAAATTGATAGGAGTGAAGATGTTTGCACCTATATCATTGGACGACATTGGCAATTCTGGATGCTCCGGTATATGATTCGACCTGAATCCAAAGAGAGTCGCTTTCGGCAAGTGCTACCACACAAACCATGTACATTTGAACCTACGGAACAGGGTATGATGAAACAGAATCCTGTCAAATTGATTGGAGTGAAGATATTTGCATCTATATCATTGGACCACATTGGCAATTCTGGATGCTCCAGCGTATGATTCGACCTGAGTTCGAGGAGAGTCGCTTTGGACAAATGCTGCCGCCCAAATCTTGTCTATTTGGACCTCCTCGACAGGATATGATGAGGCAGAATGACGTCAAATTGATAGGAGTAAAGATATTTGCATCTGTATCATTGGACGACATTGGCAATTCTGGATGCTTCGGCTTATGGATCCACCTCAGTCCAAAGAGATTCGCTTCGGACAAGTGCTACAGCACAAACCTTTTACATTTGCACCTCTGGACCAAGTATGATGAGGCAGAATCGTGGCAAATTGATTGGAGGCCAGACAATTGCATCTATATCATTGGACGTCATTGGCAATTCTGGATGCCCCGGCTTATGATTCGACCTGAGTCCAAAGGGAGTCGCTTTGGACAAGGGCGACCGCACAAATCTTGTACATTCTGACCTACTGGACAAGGTATGATGAGGCAGAATCCTGTCAAATTGATAGCAGTAAAGATATTTGCATCTATATCATTGGACGACAATGGCAATTCTGGATGCTCCGGATTATGATTCGACCTGAGTCCAAAGACAGTCGCTTTGGACCAGGGCTACCTCACAAATCTTGTACATTTGAACCTCCTGTACAAGGTATAATGAGGCAGAATCCTGTCAAATTGATAGCAATAAAGATATTTGCATCTGTATCATTGGACGACATGGCAATTCTGGATGCTGCGGCATATGAAGCGACCTGAGTCCAAAGAGATTCGCTTTTGTGAAGTGCTAACGCACAAATCTTGTACACTTGATCCTCCTGGACAAGACACGATGAGCCAGAATCCTGTCGAATTAATAGGAGTCAAGATATTTGCATCTCTATCATTGGACGCCATGGCAATGCTGGATGCTCTGGTATATGATTCGACCTGAGTCCAAGGAGAGTCGCTTTGGACAAGTGCTACCACCCAAACCTTGTACATTTGAACATCCCGAACAGGGTATGATGAGACAGAATCCTGTCAAATTCATAGGAGTGAAGATGTTTGCATCTATATCATTGGACGACATTGGCAATTCTGGATGCTCGGCATATGATTCGACCTGATTCAAATAGATTGGCTTTTGTCAAGTGCTACCGCACAAATCTTGTCCATTTGGACCTATTGGACAAGGTATGATGAGGCAGAATCCTATCACATTGATAGGAGTAAAGATATTTGAATCTATATCACTGGACGACATTGGCAATTCTGGATGCTTCGGCATATGAATCGACCTGAGTCCAAAGAGATTCATTTTTGTGAAGTGCTAACGCACAAATCTTGTACATTTTGACCTATTGGACAAGATATGATGAGGCAGAATCCTGTCAAATTGATAGCAGTAAAGATATTTGCATCTATATCATTGGATGACATTGGCAATTCTGGATGCTCCGGCTTATGATTCGACCTGAATCCAAAGAGTTTCGCTTTTGTCCAGTGCTACCGCACAAGTCTTGTACACTTGATCCTCCCGGACAAGGTATGATGAGGCCGAATCCTATCACATTGATAGGAGTAGAGATATTTGCATCTATATCATTGGACGACATTGGCAATTCTGGATGCTCGGCATATGATTCGACCTGATTCAAATAGATTGGCTTTTGTCAAGTGCTACCGCACAAATCTTGTCCATTTGGACCTATTGGACAAGGTATGATGAGGCAGAATCCTATCACATTGATAGCAGTAAAGATATTTGCATCTATATAATTGGACGTCATTGGTAATTCTGGATGCTTCGGCTTGTGGATCGACCTGAGTCCAAAGAGATTCACTTTTGTCAAGTGCTACCGCACAAATCTTGTACATTTGGACCTCCTGGACAAGATATGATGCGGCAGAATCCGGTCAAATTGATAGGAGTGAAGATATTTGCATCTATATCTTTGGATGACATTGGCAATTCTGGATGCTCCGGCATATGATTCGCCCGGAGGCCAAAGAGGGTCGCTATGGACAAGTGCTACCGCACAAATCTTGTACATTTGTATCTCCTGGACAAGGTATGATGAGGCAGAATCCTATCACATTGATAGGAGTAAAGATATTTGCATCTATATAATTGGACGTCATTGGTAATTCTGGTTGCTTCGGCTTATGGATCGACCTGAGTCCAAAGAGATTCACTTTTGTCAAGTGCTACCGCACAAATCTTGTAAATTTGCACTTCCTGGACAAGGTATGATGAGGCCGAATCCTATCACATTGATAGGAGTAAAGATATTTGCATCTATATCATTGGACGACATTGGCAATTCTGGATGCTCGGGCATATGATCAGACATGAGTCCAAAGAGAGTCATGTTGGACAAGTGCTACCGCACAAATCTTGTACATTTTGACCCCCTGGATAAGATACGATGAGGCAGAATCCTGGCAAATTGATAGGAGTAAAGATATTTGCATCTATATCATTGGACGACATTGGCTATTCTGGTTACTTCGGCTTATGGATCGACCTGAGTCCAAAGAGATTCACTTTTGTCAAGTTCCACCCCAGAAATCTTGTACATTTGAACCTCCTGGACAAGATACGATGGGGCAGAATTCTGTCAAATTGATAGGAGTGAAGATATTTGCATTTATATCTTTGGACGACATTGGCAATTCTGGATGCTGCGGCATATGATTCGACCGGAGGCCAAAGAGAGTCGCTTTTTACAAGCCCTACCGCACAAATCTTGTACATTTGGACCTCCTGGACAAGGTATGATGAGGCCGAATCCTATCACATTGACAGGAGTAAAGATATTTGCATCTATATCATTGGACGACATTGGCAATTCTGGATGCTCGGGCATATGATCCGACATAAGTCCAAAGAGAGTCACTTTGCACAAGTGCTACCGCACAAATCTTGTACATTTTGACCCCCTGGATAAGATACGATGAGGCAGAATCCTGGCAAATTGATAGGAGTAAAGATATTTGCATCTATATCATTGGACGACATTGGCAATTTTAGATGCTCCGGCTTATGATTCGACCGGAGGCCAAAGAGAGTCGCTTTGGACAAGTGCTATCGCACGAATCTTGTACATTTGGACCTCCTGGACATGATACGATGAGGCAGAATCCTGTCAAATTGATAAGAGAATGATATTTGCATCTATATAATTGGACGACATTGGCAATTCTGGATGCTCGGCTCATGATTCGACCTGAGTCCAAAGAGATTCGCTTTTGTCAAGTGCTCCCCACAAATCTTGTACATTTGCACCTCCTGGACAAGATATGATGAGGCAGAATCCTGGCAAATAGATAGGAGTAAAGATATTTGCATCTATAACATTGGACGACATTGGCTATTCTGGATACTTCGGCATATGGATCGACCTGAGTCCAAAGAGATTCGCTTTGGACAAGTGCTGCCGCACAAATCTTGTACATTTGTATCTCCTGGACAAGGTATGATGAGGCAGAATCCTATCACATTGATAGGAGTAAAGATATTTGCATGTATATAATTGGACGTCATTGGCAATTCTGGATGCTCGGGCATATGATTCGACATGAGTCCAAAGAGAGTCGCTTTGGACAAGTGCTACCGCACAAATCTTGTACATTTGAACCTCCTGGACAAGATATGATGAGACAGAATCCTATCACATTGATAGGAGTGAAGACATTTGCATCTATATCTTTGGACGAAATTGGCAATTCTGGATGTGCCGGCATCTGTTCCGACCGGAGGCCAAAGAGAGACGCTATGGACAAGTGCTACCGCACAAATCTTGTACATTTGGACCTCCTGGACAAGGTATGATGAGGCAGAATCCTATCACATTGATAGGAGTAAAGATATTTGCATCTATATAATTGGACGTCATTGGTAATTCTGGATGCTTCGGCTTATCACTTGTACAGCATGCTCGTGTAGTCAATCGAGAGCACTCCTACAAGTTTGAAGAAGATCTTACGGTCGGTTCACATTTCTCGATGAACTTACTACAGCTACGACGGGACTTTGTCGCTGAACGGGAACTATCCAGTACTGTGTTGTAGATGACAATTTGTGTCTAACTCCCCTTCCAGCCGTACGAAGTTTATGAAACTTGTATAGAATGCTCGTGTCGCCAATCGAGATCACTGCTGCAAGTTTGAAGATGATCGTACGGTCGGTTCAGATTTCTCGATGAACTTACATGCAGCTACGAAGGGACTTGGTCGCTGAGCGGAAACTGCGTTGTAGATGACAATTTGTGTCTAACACCCCTTCCAGCCATACGAAGTTTATGAAACTTGTAGACAATGCTCGTGTCGCCAATCGAGAGCACTCCTGCAAGTGTGAAGATGATCGTACGGTCGGTTCAGATTTCTCGATGAACTTACATGCAGCTACGACGGGACTTATTCGCTGAACGGGAACTATCCAGTACTGCGTTGTAGATGGCAATTTGTGTCTAACTCCCCTTCCAGCCGTACGAAGTTTATGAAACTTGTAGAGAATGCTCGTGTCGCCAATCGTGAGCACTCCTGCAAGTTTGAAGAAGATCGTACGGTCGGTTCGCATTTCTCGATGAACTTACATACAGCTACGACGGGACTTGTTCGCTGAGCGGAAACTGCGTTGTAGATGACAATTTGTGTCTAACTCCGCTTCCAGCCGTACGAAGTTTATGAAACTTGTAGAGAATGCTCGGGCCGCCAATCGAGAGCACTCCTGCAAGTTTGTGGATGATCGTACGGTCGGTTCGCATTTCTCGATGAACTTACATACAGCTACGGCGGGACTTAGACGCTGAACGGGAACTATCCAGTACTGCGTTGTACATGACAATTTGTGTCTAACTCCCCTTCCAGCCGTACGAAGTTTATGAAACTTGTACAGAATGCTCGTGTCGCCAATCGAGAGCACTCCTGCAAGTTTGAAGATGATCGTACGGTCGGTTCAGATTTCTCATTGAACTTACATGCAGCTACGAAGGGACTTGGTCGCTGAGCCGAAACTGCGTTGTAGATGACAATTTGGGTCTAACTCCCCTTCCAGCCGTACGAAGTTTATGAAACTTGTAGAGAATGCTCGTGTCGCCAATCGAGAGTTCTCCTGCAAGTTTGAAGAAGATCATACGGTCGGTTCAGATTTCTCGATGAACTTACATGCAGCTACGAAGGGACTTGGTCGCTGTGCGGAAACTGCGTTGTAGATGACAATTTGTGTCTAAATCCCCTTCGAGCCGTACGAAGTTTGTGAAACTTGTACAGAATGCTCGTGTCGCCAATCGAGAGCACTCCTGCAAGTTTGAAGATCATCGTACGGTCGGTTCAGATTTCTCGATGAACTTACTTGCAGCTACGAAGGGACTTGGTCGCTGAGCGGAAACTGCGTTGTAGATTACAATTTGTGTCTAACTCCCCTTCCAGCAGTACGAAGTTTATGAAACTTGTAGAGAATGCACGTGTCGCCAATCGAGAGCACTCCTGCAAGTTTGAAGATGATCGTACGGTCGGTTCAGATTTCTCGATGAACTTACATGCAGCTACGACGGGACTTAGTCGCTGAACGGGAACTATCCAGTACTGCGTTGTACATGACAATTTGTGTCTAACTCCCCTTCCAGCCGTACGAAGTTTATGAAACTTGTACAGAATGCTCGTGTCGCCAATCGAGAGCACTCCTGCAAGTTTGAAGATAATCGTACGGTCGGTTCAGATTTCTAGATGAACTTACATGCAGCTACGAAGGGACTTGGTCGCTGAGCCGAAACTGCGTTGTAGATGACAATTTGTGTCTAACTCGCCTTCCAGCCGTACGAAGTTTATGAACCTTGTACAGAATGCTCGTGTCGCCAATCGAGAGCACTCCTACGAGTTTGAAAAAGATCATACGGTCGGTTCACATTTCTCGATGAACTTACATACAGCTACGACGGGACTTTGTCGCTGAACGGGATCTATCCAGTACTGCGTTGTAGATGGCAATTTGTGTCTAACTCCCCTTTAAGCCGTACGAAGTTTATGAAACGTGTAGAGAATGCTCGTGTCGCCAATCGAGAGCACTCCTGCAAGTTTGAAGATGATCGTACGGTCGGTTCAGATTTCTCGATGAACTTACATGCAGCTACGAAGGGACTAGTCGCTGAGCCGAAACTGCGTTGTAGATGACAATTTGTGTCTAACTCGCCTTCCAGCCGTACGAAGTTTATGAACCTTGTACAGAATGCTCGTGTCGCCAATCGAGAGCACTCCTACAAGTTTGAAAAAGATCATACGGTCGGTTCACATTTCTCGATGAACTTACATACAGCTACGACGGGACTTGGTCGCTGAGCGGACACTGCGTTGTAGATGACAATTTGTGTCCAACTCCCCTTCCAGCCGTACGATGTTTATGAAACTTGTACAGCATGCTCGTGTCGTCAATCGAGAGCACTCCTGCAAGTTTGAAGAAGATCGTACGGTCGGTTCGCATTTCTCGATGAACTTACATACAGCTACGACGGGACTTGGTCGCGGATCGGAAACTGCGTTGTAGATTACAATTTGTGTCTAACTCCCCTTCCAGCAGTACGAAGTTTATGAAACTTGTAGAGAATGCACGTGTCGCCAATCGAGAGCACTCCTGCAAGTTTGAAGATGATCGTACGGTCGGTTCAGATTTCTCGATGAACTTACATGCAGCTACGACGGGACTTAGTCGCTGAACGGGAACTATCCAGTACTGCGTTGTACATGACAATTTGTGTCTAACTCCCCTTCCAGCCGTACGAAGTTTATGAAACTTGTACAGAATGCTCGTGTCGCCAATCGAGAGCACTCCTGCAAGTTTGAAGATAATCGTACGGTCGGTTCAGATTTCTCGATGAACTTACATGCAGCTACGAAGGGACTTGTTCGCTGAGCGGAAACTGCGTTGTAGATGACAATTTGTGTCTAACTCCGCTTCCAGCCGTACGAAGTTTATGAAACTTGTAGAGAATGCTCGGGCCGCCAATCGAGAGCACTCCTGCAAGTTTGTGGATGATCGTACGGTCGGTTCGCATTTCTCGATGAACTTACATACAGCTACGGCGGGACTTAGACGCTGAACGGGAACTATCCAGTACTGCGTTGTACATGACAATTTGTGTCTAACTCCCCTTCCAGCCGTACGAAGTTTATGAAACTTGTACAGAATGCTCGTGTCGCCAATCGAGAGCACTCCTGCAAGTTTGAAGATGATCGTACGGTCGGTTCAGATTTCTCATTGAACTTACATGCAGCTACGAAGGGACTTGGTCGCTGAGCCGAAACTGCGTTGTAGATGACAATTTGGGTCTAACTCCCCTTCCAGCCGTACGAAGTTTATGAAACTTGTAGAGAATGCTCGTGTCGCCAATCGAGAGTTCTCCTGCAAGTTTGAAGAAGATCATACGGTCGGTTCAGATTTCTCGATGAACTTACATGCAGCTACGAAGGGACTTGGTCGCTGTGCGGAAACTGCGTTGTAGATGACAATTTGTGTCTAAATCCCCTTCGAGCCGTACGAAGTTTGTGAAACTTGTACAGAATGCTCGTGTCGCCAATCGAGAGCACTCCTGCAAGTTTGAAGATCATCGTACGGTCGGTTCAGATTTCTCGATGAACTTACTTGCAGCTACGAAGGGACTTGGTCGCTGAGCGGAAACTGCGTTGTAGATTACAATTTGTGTCTAACTCCCCTTCCAGCAGTACGAAGTTTATGAAACTTGTAGAGAATGCACGTGTCGCCAATCGAGAGCACTCCTGCAAGTTTGAAGATGATCGTACGGTCGGTTCAGATTTCTCGATGAACTTACATGCAGCTACGACGGGACTTAGTCGCTGAACGGGAACTATCCAGTACTGCGTTGTACATGACAATTTGTGTCTAACTCCCCTTCCAGCCGTACGAAGTTTATGAAACTTGTACAGAATGCTCGTGTCGCCAATCGAGAGCACTCCTGCAAGTTTGAAGATAATCGTACGGTCGGTTCAGATTTCTAGATGAACTTACATGCAGCTACGAAGGGACTTGGTCGCTGAGCCGAAACTGCGTTGTAGATGACAATTTGTGTCTAACTCGCCTTCCAGCCGTACGAAGTTTATGAACCTTGTACAGAATGCTCGTGTCGCCAATCGAGAGCACTCCTACGAGTTTGAAAAAGATCATACGGTCGGTTCACATTTCTCGATGAACTTACATACAGCTACGACGGGACTTTGTCGCTGAACGGGATCTATCCAGTACTGCGTTGTAGATGGCAATTTGTGTCTAACTCCCCTTTAAGCCGTACGAAGTTTATGAAACGTGTAGAGAATGCTCGTGTCGCCAATCGAGAGCACTCCTGCAAGTTTGAAGATGATCGTACGGTCGGTTCAGATTTCTCGATGAACTTACATGCAGCTACGAAGGGACTAGTCGCTGAGCCGAAACTGCGTTGTAGATGACAATTTGTGTCTAACTCGCCTTCCAGCCGTACGAAGTTTATGAACCTTGTACAGAATGCTCGTGTCGCCAATCGAGAGCACTCCTACAAGTTTGAAAAAGATCATACGGTCGGTTCACATTTCTCGATGAACTTACATACAGCTACGACGGGACTTGGTCGCTGAGCGGACACTGCGTTGTAGATGACAATTTGTGTCCAACTCCCCTTCCAGCCGTACGATGTTTATGAAACTTGTACAGCATGCTCGTGTCGTCAATCGAGAGCACTCCTGCAAGTTTGAAGAAGATCGTACGGTCGGTTCGCATTTCTCGATGAACTTACATACAGCTACGACGGGACTTGGTCGCGGATCGGAAACTGCGTTGTAGATTACAATTTGTGTCTAACTCCCCTTCCAGCAGTACGAAGTTTATGAAACTTGTAGAGAATGCACGTGTCGCCAATCGAGAGCACTCCTGCAAGTTTGAAGATGATCGTACGGTCGGTTCAGATTTCTCGATGAACTTACATGCAGCTACGACGGGACTTAGTCGCTGAACGGGAACTATCCAGTACTGCGTTGTACATGACAATTTGTGTCTAACTCCCCTTCCAGCCGTACGAAGTTTATGAAACTTGTACAGAATGCTCGTGTCGCCAATCGAGAGCACTCCTGCAAGTTTGAAGATAATCGTACGGTCGGTTCAGATTTCTCGATGAACTTACATGCAGCTACGAAGGGACTTGGTCGCTGAGCCGAAACTGCGTTGTAGATGACAATTTGTGTCTAACTCGCCTTCCAGCCGTACGAAGTTTATGAACCTTGTACAGAATGCTCGTGTCGCCAATCGAGAGCATTCCTACAAGTTTGAAAAAGATCATACGGTCGGTTCACATTTCTCGATGAACTTACATGCAGCTACGACGGGACTTTGTCGCTGAACGGGAACTATCCAGTACTGCGTTGTAGATGGCAATTTGTGTCTAACTCCCCTTTAAGCCGTACGAAGTTTATGAAACTTGTACAGAATGCTCGTGTCGCCAATCGAGAGCACTCCTGCAAGTTTGAAGATGATCGTACGGTCGGTTTAGATTTCTCGATGAACTTACATGCAGCTACGAAGGGACTTGGTCGCTGAGCCGAAACTGCGTTGTAGATGACAATTTGTGTCTAACTCGCCTTCCAGCCGTACGAAGTTTATGAACCTTGTACAGAATGCTCGTGTCGCCAATCGAGAGCACTCCTACAAGTTTGAAAAAGATCATACGGTCGGTTCACATTTCTCGATGAACTTACATTCAGCTACGACGGGACTTGGTCGCTGAGCGGACACTGCGTTGTAGATGACAATTTGTGTCCAACTCCCCTTCCAGCCGTACGATGTTTATGAAACTTGTACAGCATGCTCGTGTCGTCAATCGAGAGCACTCCTGCAAGTTTGAAGAAGATCGTACGGTCGGTTCACATTTCTCGATGAACTTACATGCAGCTACGACGGGACTTAGTCGCTGAACGGGAACTATCCAGTACTGCATTATACATGACAATTTGTGTCTAACTCCCCTTCCAGCCGGACGAAGTTTATGAAACTTGTACAGAATGCTCGTGTCGTCAATCGAGAGCACTCCTGCAAGTTTGAAGAAGATCGTACGGTCGGTTCGCATTTGTCGATGAACTTACATACAGCTACGACGGGACTTGGTCGCGGAGCGGAAACTATCCAGTACTGCGTTGTAAATGACAATTTGTGTCTAACTCCCCTTCCAGCCCTACGAAGTTTATGAAACTTGTAGAAAATGCTCGTGTCGCCAATCGAGAGCACTCCTGCAAGTTTGAAGAAGATCGTACGACCGGTTCGCATTTCTCGATGAACTTACATTCAGCTACGACGGGACTTGGTCGCTGAGCGGACACTGCGTTGTAGATGACAATTTGTGTCCAACTCCCCTTCCAGTCGTACGATGTTTATGAAACTTGTACAGCATGCTCGTGTCGTCAATCGAGAGCACTCCTGCAAGTTTGAACAAGATCGTACGGTCGGTTCACATTTCTCGATGAACTTACATGCAGCTACGACGGGACTTTGTCGCTTTGCGGAAACTGCGTTGTAGTTGACAATTTGTGTCTAACTCCCCTTCCAGCCGTACGAAGTTTATGAAACTTGTACAGCATGCTCGTGTCGTCAATCGAGAGCACTCCTGCAAGTTTGAAGAAGATCGTACGGTCGGTTCACATTTCTCGATGAACTTACATACAGCTACGACGGGACTTGGTCGCGGAGCGGAAACTGCGTTGTAGATTACAATTTGTGTCTAACTCCCCTTCCAGCCGTACGAAGTTTATGAAACTTGTACAGCATGCTCGTGTCGTCAATCGAGAGCACTCCTGCAAGTTTGAACAAGATCGTACGGTCGGTTCACATTTCTCGATGAACCTACATGCCGCTACGACGGGGCTTAGTCGCTGAACGGGAACTATCCAGTACTGCGTTGTAGATGACAATTTGTGTCTAACTCCCCTTCCAGCCGTACGAAGTTTATGAAACGTGTAGAGAATGCTCGTGTCGCCAATCGAGAGCACTCCTACAAGTTTGAAAAAGATCATACGGTCGGTTCACATTTCTCGATGAACTTACATACAGCTACGCCGGGACTTTGTCGCTGAACGGGAACTATCCAGTACTGCGTTGTAGATGGCAATTTGTGTCTAACTCCCCTTTAAGCCGTACGAAGTTTATGAAACTTGTACAGAATGCTCGTGTCGCCAATCGAGAGCACTCCTGCAAGTTTGAAGATGATCGTACGGTCGGTTCAGATTTCTCGATGAACTTACATGCAGCTACGAAGGGACTTGGTCGCTGAGCGGAAACTGCGTTGTAGATGACAATTTGTGTCTAACTCCCCTTCCAGCCGTACGAAGTTTATGAACATTGTACAGAATGCTCGTGTCGCCAATCGCGAGCACTCCTGCAAGTTTGAAGAAGATCGTACGACCGGTTCGCATTTCTCGATGAACTTACATACAGCTACGACGGGACTTGGTCGCGGAGCGGAAACTGCGTTGTAGATTACAATTTGTGTCTAACTCCCCTTCCAGCCATACGAAGTTTATGAAACTTGTACAGCATGCTCGTGTCGTCAATCGAGAGCACTCCTGCAAGTTTGAACAAGATCGTACGGTCGGTTCACATTTCTCGATGAACCTACATGCCGCTACGACGGGGCTTAGTCGCTGAACGGGAACTATCCAGTACTGCGTTGTAGATGACAATTTGTGTCTAACTCCCCTTCCAGCCGTACGAAGTTTATGAAACGTGTAGAGAATGCTCGTGTCGCCAATCGAGAGCACTCCTGCAAGTTTGAAAAAGATCATACGGTCGGTTCACATTTCTCGATGAACTTACATACAGCTACGACGGGACTTTGTCGCTGAACGGGAACTATCCAGTACTGCGTTGTAGATGACAATTTGTGTCTAACTCCCCTTCCAGTCGTACGAAGTTTATGAAACGTGTAGAGAATGCTCGTGTCGCCAATCGAGAGCACTCCTGCAAGTTTGAAGATGATCGTACGGTCGGTTCAGATTTCTCGATGAACTTACATGCAGCTAGGAAGGGACTTGGTCGCTGAGCGGAAATTCGGATGATGACCATTTTTTTCAAACTCCGCTTCCAGCCGTACGAAGTTTATGAAACGTGTAGAGAATGCTCGTGTCGCCAATCGAGAGCACTCCTGCAAGTTTGAAAAAGATCGTACGGTCGGTTCACATTTCTCGATGAACCTACATGCCGCTACGACGGGGCTTAGTCGCTGAACGGGAACTATCCAGTACTGCGTTGTAGATGACAATTTGTGTCTAACTCCCCTTCCAGCCGTACGAAGTTTATGAAACGTGTAGAGAATGCTCGTGTCGCCAATCGAGAGCACTCCTGCAAGTTTGAAAAAGATCATACGGTCGGTTCACATTTCTCGATGAACTTACATACAGCTACGACGGGACTTAGTCGCTGAACGGGAACTATCCAGTACTGCGTTGTACATGACAATTTGTGTCTAACTCCCCTTCCAGCCGTACGAAGTTTATGAAACTTGTACAGAATGCTCGTGTCGCCAATCGAGAGCACTCCTGCAAGTTTGAAGATAATCGTACGGTCGGTTCAGATTTCTCGATGAACTTACATGCAGCTACGAAGGGACTTGGTCGCTGAGCCGAAACTGCGTTGTAGATGACAATTTGGGTCTAACTCGCCTTCCAGCCGTACGAAGTTTATGAACCTTGTACAGAATGCTCGTGTCGCCAATCGAGAGCACTCCTACAAGTTTGAAAAAGATCATACGGTCGGTTCACATTTCTCGATGAACTTACATACAGCTACGACGGGACTTGGTCGCTGAGCGGACACTGCGTTGTAGATGACAATTTGTGTCCAACTCCCCTTCCAGCCATACGAAGTTTATGAAACGTGTAGAGAATGCTCGTGTCGCCAATCGAGAGCACTCCTGCAAGTTTGAAGATGATCGTACGGTCGGTTCACATGTCTCGATGAACTTACATACAGCTACGACGGGACTTTGTCGCTGAACGGGAACTATCCAGTACTGCGTTGTACATGACAATTTGTGTCTAACTCCCCTTCCAGCCATACGAAGTTTATGAAACTTGTACAGAATGCTCGTATCGCCAATCAAGAGCACTCCTGCAAGTTTGAAGATGATCGTACGGTCGGTTTATATTTCTCGACGAACTTACATACACCTACGACGGGACTTAGTCGCTGAACGGGAACTATCCAGTACTGCGTTGTAGATGACAACTTGTGTCTAACTCCCCTTCCAGCCGTACGAAGTTTATGAAACTTGAAGAGAATGCTCGTGCCGCCAATCGAGAGCACTCCTGCTAGTTTGAAGATGATTGTACGGTCGGTTCAGATTTCTCGATGAACTTACATGCAGCTACGAAGGGACTTGGTCTCTGAGCGGAAACTGCGTTGTAGATGACAATTTATGTCTAACTCCCCTTCCAGCCGTACGAAGTATATGAAACTTGTACAGAATGCTAGTGTCGCCAATCGAGAGCACTCCTGCAAGTTTGAAGAAGATCATACGGTCGGTTCACATTTCTCGATGAACTTACATACACCTACGACCGGACTTAGACGCTGAACGGGAACTATCCAGTACTGCGTTGTACATGACAATTTGTGTCTAACTCCCCTTCCAGCCGTACGAAGTTTATGAAACTTGTACAGAATGCTCGTGTCGCCAATCGAGAGCACTCCTGCAAGTTTGAAGATGATCGTACGGTCGGTTCAGATTTCTCATTGAACTTACATGCAGCTACGAAGGGACTTGGTCGCTGAGCGGAAACTGCGTTGTAGATTACAATTTGTGTCTAACTCCCCTTCCAGCAGTACGAAGTTTATGAAACTTGTAGAGAATGCACGTGTCGCCAATCGAGAGCACTCCTGCAAGTTTGAAGATGATCGTACGGTCGGTTCAGATTTCTCGATGAACTTACATGCAGCTACGACGGGACTTAGTCGCTGAACGGGAACTATCCAGTACTGCGTTGTACATGACAATTTGTGTCTAACTCCCCTTCCAGCCGTACGAAGTTTATGAAACTTGTACAGAATGCTCGTGTCGCCAATCGAGAGCACTCCTGCAAGTTTGAACATAATCGTACGGTCGGTTCAGATTTCTAGATGAACTTACATGCAGCTACGAAGGGACTTGGTCGCTGAGCCGAAACTGCGTTGTAGATGACAATTTGTGTCTAACTCGCCTTCCAGCCGTACGAAGTTTATGAACCTTGCACAGAATGCTCGTGTCGCCAATCGAGAGCACTCCTACAAGTTTGAAAAAGATCATACGGTCGGTTCACATTTCTCGATGAACTTACATACAGCTACGACGGGACTTTGTCGCTGAACGGGATCTATCCAGTACTGCGTTGTAGATGGCAATTTGTGTCTAACTCCCCTTCCAGCCGTACGAAGTTTATGAAACGTGTAGAGAATGCTCGTGTCGTCAATCGAGAGCACTCCTGCAAGTTTGAGCAAGATCGTACGGTCGGTTCACATTTCTCGATGAATTTACATACAGCTACGACGGGACTTGGTCGCGGAACGGAAACTGCGTTGTAGATTACAATTTGTGTCTAACTCCCCTTCCAGCCGTACGAAGTTTATGAAACTTGTACAGAATGCTCGTGTCGCCAATCGAGAACACTCCAGCAAGTTTGAAGATGATCGTACGGTCGGTTCAGATTTCTCGATGAACTTACATGCAGCTACGAAGGGACTTGGTCGCTGAGCGGAAATTCGGATGATGACCATTTTTTTCATACTCCGCTTCCAGCCGTACGAAGTGTATGAAACTTGTACAGCATGCTCGTGTCGTCAATCGAGAGCACTCCTGCAAGTTTGAAGAAGATCGTACGGTCGGTTCGCATTTCTCGATGAACTTACATACAGCTACGACGGGACTTGGTCGCGGATCGGAAACTGCGTTGTAGATTACAATTTGTGTCTAACTCCCCTTCCAGCAGTACGAAGTTTATGAAACTTGTACAGCATGCTCGTGTCGTCAATCGAGAGCACTCCTGCAAGTTTGAAGAAGATCGTACAGTCGGTTCGCATTTCTCGATGAACTTACATACATGATATTCATACTTTCGTTGCCAATACGGTGTACAGATAGAAAATCAAAAAATAAATAATAACGACCAAGTGTGGGACCGATTACCGCCTCCTCTACACATGGCCGCCAGGCATTTCCTCAAAAATGGGACAATCCTGGATTATAATTACGTTTCGTCCTGGATCCACTCGACAGGACTCATCAGTAGGGCTGATGTCGAGTGGAACCTGCCCTAGACGTGCCATTGGTTACAGTGGCTAAGGTGGTTACGGTCTCGGAATATGTCCATTAACTCGCGAACAATGTTCGCGAGAAATGTACAATTCCTATACGCCATCTATTGGGGAACAATTTAATCAAAAATATTACGGCGTATGTAATGTATGTAAAAGTTTATTATTTCACCGGTGCATATATGATATTCATACTTTCGTTGCCAATACGGTGTACAGATAGAAAATCAAAAAATAAATAATAACGACCAAGTGTGGGACCGATTACCGCCTCCTCTACACATGGCCGCCAGGCATTTCCTCAAAAATGGGACAATCCTGGATTATAATTACGTTTCGTCCTGGATCCACTCGACAGGACTCATCAGTAGGGCTGATGTCGAGTGGAACCTGCCCTAGACGTGCCATTGGTTACAGTGGCTAAGGTGGTTACGGTCTCGGAATATGTCCATTAACTCGCGAACAATGTTCGCGAGAAATGTACAATTCCTATACGCCATCTATTGGGGAACAATTTAATCAAAAATATTACGGCGTATGTAATGTATGTAAAAGTTTATTATTTCACCGGTGCATATATGATATTCATACTTTCGTTGCCAATACGGTGTACAGATAGAAAATCAAAAAATAAATAATAACGACCAAGTGTGGGACCGATTACCGCCTCCTCTACACATGGCCGCCAGGCATTTCCTCAAAAATGGGACAATCCTGGATTATAATTACGTTTCGTCCTGGATCCACTCGACAGGACTCATCAGTAGGGCTGATGTCGAGTGGAACCTGCCCTAGACGTGCCATTGGTTACAGTGGCTAAGGTGGTTACGGTCTCGGAATATGTCCATTAACTCGCGAACAATGTTCGCGAGAAATGTACAATTCCTATACGCCATCTATTGGGGAACAATTTAATCAAAAATATTACGGCGTATGTAATGTATGTAAAAGTTTATTATTTCACCGGTGCATATATGATATTCATACTTTCGTTGCCAATACGGTGTACAGATAGAAAATCAAAAAATAAATAATAACGACCAAGTGTGGGACCGATTACCGCCTCCTCTACACATGGCCGCCAGGCATTTCCTCAAAAATGGGACAATCCTGGATTATAATTACGTTTCGTCCTGGATCCACTCGACAGGACTCATCAGTAGGGCTGATGTCGAGTGGAACCTGCCCTAGACGTGCCATTGGTTACAGTGGCTAAGGTGGTTACGGTCTCGGAATATGTCCATTAACTCGCGAACAATGTTCGCGAGAAATGTACAATTCCTATACGCCATCTATTGGGGAACAATTTAATCAAAAATATTACGGCGTATGTAATGTATGTAAAAGTTTATTATTTCACCGGTGCATATATGATATTCATACTTTCGTTGCCAATACGGTGTACAGATAGAAAATCAAAAAATAAATAATAACGACCAAGTGTGGGACCGATTACCGCCTCCTCTACACATGGCCGCCAGGCATTTCCTCAAAAATGGGACAATCCTGGATTATAATTACGTTTCGTCCTGGATCCACTCGACAGGACTCATCAGTAGGGCTGATGTCGAGTGGAACCTGCCCTAGACGTGCCATTGGTTACAGTGGCTAAGGTGGTTACGGTCTCGGAATATGTCCATTAACTCGCGAACAATGTTCGCGAGAAATGTACAATTCCTATACGCCATCTATTGGGGAACAATTTAATCAAAAATATTACGGCGTATGTAATGTATGTAAAAGTTTATTATTTCACCGGTGCATATATGATATTCATACTTTCGTTGCCAATACGGTGTACAGATAGAAAATCAAAAAATAAATAATAACGACCAAGTGTGGGACCGATTACCGCCTCCTCTACACATGGCCGCCAGGCATTTCCTCAAAAATGGGACAATCCTGGATTATAATTACGTTTCGTCCTGGATCCACTCGACAGGACTCATCAGTAGGGCTGATGTCGAGTGGAACCTGCCCTAGACGTGCCATTGGTTACAGTGGCTAAGGTGGTTACGGTCTCGGAATATGTCCATTAACTCGCGAACAATGTTCGCGAGAAATGTACAATTCCTATACGCCATCTATTGGGGAACAATTTAATCAAAAATATTACGGCGTATGTAATGTATGTAAAAGTTTATTATTTCACCGGTGCATATATGATATTCATACTTTCGTTGCCAATACGGTGTACAGATAGAAAATCAAAAAATAAATAATAACGACCAAGTGTGGGACCGATTACCGCCTCCTCTACACATGGCCGCCAGGCATTTCCTCAAAAATGGGACAATCCTGGATTATAATTACGTTTCGTCCTGGATCCACTCGACAGGACTCATCAGTAGGGCTGATGTCGAGTGGAACCTGCCCTAGACGTGCCATTGGTTACAGTGGCTAAGGTGGTTACGGTCTCGGAATATGTCCATTAACTCGCGAACAATGTTCGCGAGAAATGTACAATTCCTATACGCCATCTATTGGGGAACAATTTAATCAAAAATATTACGGCGTATGTAATGTATGTAAAAGTTTATTATTTCACCGGTGCATATATGATATTCATACTTTCGTTGCCAATACGGTGTACAGATAGAAAATCAAAAAATAAATAATAACGACCAAGTGTGGGACCGATTACCGCCTCCTCTACACATGGCCGCCAGGCATTTCCTCAAAAATGGGACAATCCTGGATTATAATTACGTTTCGTCCTGGATCCACTCGACAGGACTCATCAGTAGGGCTGATGTCGAGTGGAACCTGCCCTAGACGTGCCATTGGTTACAGTGGCTAAGGTGGTTACGGTCTCGGAATATGTCCATTAACTCGCGAACAATGTTCGCGAGAAATGTACAATTCCTATACGCCATCTATTGGGGAACAATTTAATCAAAAATATTACGGCGTATGTAATGTATGTAAAAGTTTATTATTTCACCGGTGCATATATGATATTCATACTTTCGTTGCCAATACGGTGTACAGATAGAAAATCAAAAAATAAATAATAACGACCAAGTGTGGGACCGATTACCGCCTCCTCTACACATGGCCGCCAGGCATTTCCTCAAAAATGGGACAATCCTGGATTATAATTACGTTTCGTCCTGGATCCACTCGACAGGACTCATCAGTAGGGCTGATGTCGAGTGGAACCTGCCCTAGACGTGCCATTGGTTACAGTGGCTAAGGTGGTTACGGTCTCGGAATATGTCCATTAACTCGCGAACAATGTTCGCGAGAAATGTACAATTCCTATACGCCATCTATTGGGGAACAATTTAATCAAAAATATTACGGCGTATGTAATGTATGTAAAAGTTTATTATTTCACCGGTGCATATATGATATTCATACTTTCGTTGCCAATACGGTGTACAGATAGAAAATCAAAAAATAAATAATAACGACCAAGTGTGGGACCGATTACCGCCTCCTCTACACATGGCCGCCAGGCATTTCCTCAAAAATGGGACAATCCTGGATTATAATTACGTTTCGTCCTGGATCCACTCGACAGGACTCATCAGTAGGGCTGATGTCGAGTGGAACCTGCCCTAGACGTGCCATTGGTTACAGTGGCTAAGGTGGTTACGGTCTCGGAATATGTCCATTAACTCGCGAACAATGTTCGCGAGAAATGTACAATTCCTATACGCCATCTATTGGGGAACAATTTAATCAAAAATATTACGGCGTATGTAATGTATGTAAAAGTTTATTATTTCACCGGTGCATATATGATATTCATACTTTCGTTGCCAATACGGTGTACAGATAGAAAATCAAAAAATAAATAATAACGACCAAGTGTGGGACCGATTACCGCCTCCTCTACACATGGCCGCCAGGCATTTCCTCAAAAATGGGACAATCCTGGATTATAATTACGTTTCGTCCTGGATCCACTCGACAGGACTCATCAGTAGGGCTGATGTCGAGTGGAACCTGCCCTAGACGTGCCATTGGTTACAGTGGCTAAGGTGGTTACGGTCTCGGAATATGTCCATTAACTCGCGAACAATGTTCGCGAGAAATGTACAATTCCTATACGCCATCTATTGGGGAACAATTTAATCAAAAATATTACGGCGTATGTAATGTATGTAAAAGTTTATTATTTCACCGGTGCATATATGATATTCATACTTTCGTTGCCAATACGGTGTACAGATAGAAAATCAAAAAATAAATAATAACGACCAAGTGTGGGACCGATTACCGCCTCCTCTACACATGGCCGCCAGGCATTTCCTCAAAAATGGGACAATCCTGGATTATAATTACGTTTCGTCCTGGATCCACTCGACAGGACTCATCAGTAGGGCTGATGTCGAGTGGAACCTGCCCTAGACGTGCCATTGGTTACAGTGGCTAAGGTGGTTACGGTCTCGGAATATGTCCATTAACTCGCGAACAATGTTCGCGAGAAATGTACAATTCCTATACGCCATCTATTGGGGAACAATTTAATCAAAAATATTACGGCGTATGTAATGTATGTAAAAGTTTATTATTTCACCGGTGCATATATGATATTCATACTTTCGTTGCCAATACGGTGTACAGATAGAAAATCAAAAAATAAATAATAACGACCAAGTGTGGGACCGATTACCGCCTCCTCTACACATGGCCGCCAGGCATTTCCTCAAAAATGGGACAATCCTGGATTATAATTACGTTTCGTCCTGGATCCACTCGACAGGACTCATCAGTAGGGCTGATGTCGAGTGGAACCTGCCCTAGACGTGCCATTGGTTACAGTGGCTAAGGTGGTTACGGTCTCGGAATATGTCCATTAACTCGCGAACAATGTTCGCGAGAAATGTACAATTCCTATACGCCATCTATTGGGGAACAATTTAATCAAAAATATTACGGCGTATGTAATGTATGTAAAAGTTTATTATTTCACCGGTGCATATATGATATTCATACTTTCGTTGCCAATACGGTGTACAGTGTTACGTCCGGGCGAGGCTTATCACGACTTTGATGTTTGTCAAGACGGTCGATGAGAAATCCGCGAGCGGCCTGCCGTGCGACCGGTCGTAACGCTTGAATATTTTTGTTAATTTAATTACAATAAATCAACGGCAATCTAACTGAAGATCATCATAGCGGTATTCTAATCCCTTCCTGGAAGAGGAGGGATTTTCTAGTTTATTCAGTACAAACTAAACGGAGAAGTTAAGTTAAAAATCTAATATCGCGTTTAGTTGTTTGCAGGACTAATAGGATTCGTGTGTCTTCTCAAGACCCGTACAGGTCCCCAATTGTTCTCGCGAGGTTATGTTTTCGCCCGGTGTACAATGCTATGGTATATGAGGTGTGACGACACAACACAGATTAAATCAAAGAGAGTAATATAAGGAGAAAACAAAAGTAGTTATATTCAATTGAAAATAATTATATAAAGAAAAGATAGAATATATAGAGAACGGTAGAACAGATGTGTTACGAATTTGATTAACAATGAAAGAATTACTGCGTAGATATTATCGCAGTATTGAGAAAAGTTCATTTGTAGTGCGCGACAATGATGCGCCTTCATACGAGCGCTTTCGGATATCAGTAATTACCCCTTTACAATCGACAAGTTAACAAGGAATCTTGCACGGTCAAGTGACCGTGCCCGTGGGATCCCGCCGTGGCCTAAGCTCGGTATGATCATACAATAAGGTGGTAATTGTCGTCGTGTTTCGCGACTGGAGGTTCCTACCGTGTCGCTGGTCTTCGGTTATGCTCGGATATTCTCGCTTTGGCTACGTTCGCGCTCTTACTCGCTTTGTCTCTCTCTCTCTCCTTCGCTCTATCTCCTCCGTTCTGCGCTATCTCTCTCTCTCTCTCTCTCTCTGGCGGTAGGTCGGTTGGAAATTTCAGGTTTTGGTGGAAACGATGATAATACCTTCGAATCGTAAGATAATTTCAGTACTTTGAACCTTCTTGATTTGCCTATGCTCTTCGATAATTGAGCCGGGAACTAGTCCGTTACAAGGGGTCGGCAAGTCAGGAAGATAGTGCTTCTATTCAGATATTTCGATAAGCTAATTCCGACTTTAATCGCCATACGAGCGAGGAACAACCTTTCCGCGTTCTGTTCAAGTTAAAGAATAAAAGAAAGAGTAATGCAAATGAAATCGAAAAGGAAACTTAAACTAACGTGTCCGACGCAATTTGTCGGCCACGTGCAGAACGTAACGCGTACACCTTCGCACTTTCACTAAATTAAAGAAAAACTGAGTCTGTGTCTCACTTAAACTGAATTTATAAGCTAAGGCTTTTACGAGGATTAATGAGTCCTTATCGTTGCACACTGCGAGAAGAATATGCACTTTAGGCTCAGTAAATTAAAGATATCTAAGCTATCCTCGGACAGCGACCTGCGTACCTCACGACTTTACAGCCAACTGCCCAGAGAAATCCGTCGTGAGACGGCTCCTGGGCTCGCTCTAGGCCAGTTTTTCATACCCTAACCATGGAAACGGTCGATCAGCGGTCGATTCAGTGTACAAATATTGTGTTACTATGCTCGCTCGATGTTCAGCGAGAGACTTTCGTTTGCTCATTTATCCTCCTTTAATTATTCAGTTTTATTGCAAATAAAATATGATTGCCTTGACTCAGCTATTCAGAACTTTAGTAGTGCACGCTCCTGACTTATATGCTTGAACAGAACTAGGTTGATATCTGGGCAATGCCTTATTGCCACGAAAATCATAAATTACTTTTGAGAGAGAGGGAAACTAAAAATTAACACGCGGAACCTCATCGCGAATTCCTTAACCTACACACACATACGTCCATACCGCTCACACACACTCATACTATATTCACGCATTCATACCCGCTCGCACGCTTATAACTACTTACATCTACTTATATATATATATACGATGGGACGAATATGATTCCACGGTGAGGGAATTCCACTACATATCAACAACTCGACAGCACCACATATACGATGAGGCTAAACCGTGATACAAGTAATTCGTATACGCGGCCTGGAGGAAAAATAGAATAATCATGATTTTACAACTAATACTCTAACAGCGCACCGGATGCGATGAGGCTAAGCCGTTATACAAGTAATTCGTAATCCGGCGGCCGGAATAAAGGAAAGAAAAGAGAGTTTAATTTGAAACATAGAATAAGAGAAAAGGAAAAAATCAAAAAGTTACGCTGGGACGTAACATCCTCCCCCCCTTGGAATCATCATCGTCCCCGATGATGTGTCGCGCGCTGGTCTCAACCATAGGGGCATATCGACGTCCGGCGGTACCAAATGAACACGTGTAGCATCTTCCTATCGCGTCGATGGGGTACGGCGCCTGTCCCCCCTACCCTGAGACAAAACCTAACTCCTCGGGTATCTCCGCGGAACACCTCGAGTACGCAGTCAATTAGGGGTCTACGCACGTTTGGGCATCCCTCCACGTCGACACTTTCGATGGTAAGGCAGTGTCTAATCATGCCGCAGATGTCCTCATCGGTCACTCCCTCGTTATCCCTGGATTCCAGCACCCTGAGCGTGCGTAGCCGCATCAGAAATTGAGCCCCAACGCTCGGGTGCAGCAGGCTCATATTAAGGTGAGTCAGGCGGGGTAGATCGCCCAATGCGTCCAGTCCAAATTGACCCTGGACGTTGGTGGAGCCAGTGATGTCCAGTCGCTCCAACGCAGTCATGCATTCCCCCACTTTGTCCATGAACGACACGTCCACCCACGAATTCCCAATCACTGTCAGGTGCGTGACACCAGTAAATCGAGGAGGAATGCGCAGTGCTCCCGTGACCGACCCGTAGCCTAACTCCATGAAATTGGCTACTTCCCCCGCCTCTGCCGCCTCGTCCAACTCCTCCTCCAGGGCTTCGTTCCTGGAGTCACAGTATTGGAATACCATTTTCCTCATGGTCATCCCCAGCGCCGCATTGTGTCCAAGCGCAGACAAAACATCCTCCTCGAAGAAGGTCGGTCGGTCCACGGTAAGCGTACTCAGATGCGCCGCCTTTTCCAGATATTTGGCCAAGTGCGCGGACCGTATTGGTGTTTTCGTTACGGCAAACGTTTCTACGCATGAAGACAGCATACCCAAAGACTCCCCCGTCATTCGCGTCTCTTCCGCGGTGAAGGAAAGCAACTTGTGGGCGGCGAACACCCACTTGAGCTCGCTGTCCACCGGACCGTCGCATACCCCTATAGTGAGACGCTTCAGATTTATACACTTATAAGACACCGCGCGCAGCCCGGAGGGCAGAACGCGAAGGCCGGACACGTCCAGGTCCTCTAACTCCCTCGCCCATTCTGCCGTTATTGTCAATATCTGGGGCCGCAGTGCCCTACATGCGATTCGATCCGCTAGATGCACTGCTCGGAGCCCACGAGCGCAACGCTGAAGCAGCCAATGATACGAATCGTTGGTGGGAGCCGGGTCGCTTCGATAAGATGGCCACCGCCAATCTTCCGCGTCGATCGTCGTCTCTCTACTTAGCGCCCGTCGCACACCCTCCTGCCATCCCCTATTAACTAGCTCCATTCGCCCCACGTCCCGGAATGACATATAGGGTACCAGAAGCGCAACCACCTCCACCGGGAGTGGCGGTGCGTATTCCTCCTCGTATCCCAGGCCGTCAAACGGTAACATACCCGTGGCCTCTGGAGCGGTGGAAGTGGACGGCCCTCGCCAGTGCCATGCGTCTGCCATCGCCACTCCTATAACACGGTTGCGTAGCGTGATGGGGGTTCGTTCAGTCGCTTCCATGGCGGCTCGCGCTTCCTCAGTCGTTGTAAAGGTGACGAACCCGGTTGCACCGCTGTGCCCCCCTCCGCACCACTGCGTGTATTGCTCCCATGGGTCGAAACGCCTGAAGGAGTTGGGCCTGTCGGGTGTTTGGCGACATCCGGGCGACGAACAGGCGATTCGTCTCCAAATTTGCTGGTTTCATCTCAAAGCTTCATAAGATATTACACAGTTATAATATGGTTACAGGTCAAAGGTTATATCATGCCGTCGCCACTCCACGGGGAGATCGGCATTCGCAGGGAGCTGGCTGTAAAGGTTATTATCGGTAAAGACGCCCGAGACGAATGTGTGAGCTTGTTCCTCACTCAGAGGGAGAGAGTCTTAGTTCATAGGCAAGACTTTATCCGCGTGCTTAAGGAGACGTTTACCCTCCTCCGTCTCCAGCAACACGGTATTTCCCTCCAGCCTTTTTACGACGCGGTAAGGACCCCGATATCGACTGCCAAATTTGCCCTTCTTGGGCTCGATAAGGACCCGCACCATGTCACCTTCTTTCGCCTCAAGCGGCCGCGCGCGCGCGTCGTAGTGCACTTTGGACTTCTGCTTTGCTTTCAATAGATTTTCTCCTGCCGCGATCTGCATTTCCGAAAGGTGGGGAATAAGCTCCCGTAAATACGCAGAGTACGTATCACTCCTCTCGTCCACGCAGATCGAGCTTGGATATCGCGCGATCCTACCATACACGAGCTCGTACGGTGTAAAGTTCGTAGCTTCGTGTACCGAGGTGTTATATGAGAACATTGCAAACGGTACCAGCCTATCCCAGTCGTCATATTCATCCAAGTAATGCTTTATGTATTCAGTAAGCACGATGTGGCTGCGTTCTAACGCACCATTAGACTGAGGGCGGTATCCTGACGTCGTCACATGATCGATATCAAAAAGTCGCGCGATTTCCCTGATTACTCTATTTATAAAGCTAGTGCCTCTATCTGTTAATATTGTTCGCGGCGCTCCGAATTGTAATATAAGGTTCGTGACCATTGCATGGGCTATTGTTTCCGCTTTTATATCCGGTACGGGTACTGCGATACAATATTTAGTGAGATTATCTTGCATTGTCAAAATGTGTTTGTTTCCTTCCGGTGTTGTAGGAAGAGGCCCGACAGTGTCTAAGGATACTTTAACAAAAGGTTCAATTGGCGTATCCGTTATGATCATTGGCTCACGCGTTCTTGCGCGGACTAGCTTTTTCTCTAAGCATCCCGTGCAAGTCCGAATAAAATTTTGAATCTCATTTTTCATACCCGGCCAATAATATCGTTCGCGAATACGATGATAAGTCTTTGTCACACCTTTGTGACCACCCATACGCCCTGTGTGCAATTCGGATATTATTTTCGGTCTCAACGCCTCAGCTGGTATCGAGACGTTCCCGGTGAATAAGGTAATAGTTATCCCGGAATCTTCAAATATTTCATGTAATAAGTCCGGATAAATTCCGCACGATAGTTTTTCAGTGATATCTCCTCTCAACGACAATCCGCACGATGTTTGCCCGTAATTGGTTAAAACGTCCCGTAATCTAATCAATCCGTCCCTGAATTCAGCAACGGTGGGGGTATCGTAAAATCTCTTTGCTACTACTATGCTGTAAATAAAATGTTTCTTGTAGCGTGTGACTAAAATTTTTCCTTCCTTTGGATTTACGGACTTCATGTCCTCGATGTTAATTGCGCGAAGTTCCGTTAACAAGCGCGATACTGTATTGTCGAATTCGCAATCAGCTGTTATGAAATGGGCTATATTTCCCCGTCGTGCTGTTAAATTCTCTCGCGAATATCGTACAGGCTTCACTCCGTTCCTTATGTTATTTCGTGGTAGGCTCTGCGGAAGAGGCTGATCAGGCTCGCAAGGCACACTCTCGCCTACGGGAATCCCGACGATAGTTGTGTTTGATGGTCGGTCAGCGTATAGTCGTCGCGACGGTACGTCTTTCGGTAATGTCACTTTCGTCGGAGGAATCGGTGTTGAAAGTGCCAATGGTCGCGTCGCGGGAATAGGCGTCGGTATAAACGATCGTCGTATCGGTTTCGAAATTATCGTGTCGTTAATTTTCCCCGGCGCTTCCTCGGTTTCTTTGATAGGTGTTAAAGGCCCCGTAGAGGGACGCGCGATAGTCCCGGCACGGGCAGGACGGGTGGGGAACTCCGTTGTGTCTAACGCATTTCCCGACCTGTCCGGCACTAAGATTTCTCCCACTTCCTCTACCGGTTCTCGTTCATGTAAGTCGTCAAAGAGTGTTGAATTTTGTCTGTTCGCGCTGCTGTCGTCATGCGGCAGTTCGTCCGCGCTTTCGTCGTCAGTCCGTTGGTCATGTCTGAATAGAGCGTCGTGAAAACGTACGATCGAGTCGGACAACTCCTCCAACGTAATCGG
Organism: Priocnemis perturbator; assembly: GCA_963942575.1. Classification (NCBI taxonomy): domain Eukaryota; kingdom Metazoa; phylum Arthropoda; class Insecta; order Hymenoptera; family Pompilidae; genus Priocnemis; species Priocnemis perturbator. The sequence goes on along the minus strand of CAWWDK010000200.1, from coordinate 9,708 downwards.
CCCTTCCGATTCTTCACTAGAAGATTCGCCCTCATCGGTCGCGTAGTGGTGCCGGGTGGGAACCTCCATGGTGGGTAGTGCGCTTCCCGGCGCCTCCACCTCTTCGCTCGCGCCCGGTTCTGTTTCTGGTATTTTGTCTGTCTCCGGCGGCGGTCGACTCGGTAGTCTCGGTTTTACACTTGGCAACACGCTTCTACGTTCAACGAATATTGGCGTGTCGGAAACGTCTGATGACGGGTCATCGCTGTCTGCTGTCGCCTCTGTTTGTGTCGACGGTACGACCGGAGCACGATTACGCGTTCTTGATGCTACCGCGCTTGTATCTAAAGGATTTGGCAACCTCGGATTTACTCGAACTCTACCCGTTCTTTCCTCCGGTGGAGAAGAATCGCTTGTTGACACGCGTGGGTTTTCCGAGCCTGATTCCGCGGTCCCTTGTCTCAACGGTAACACCTTTATTTCTGAACGCTCCTTACTTTCCTCGTCGGAATTTAGTATGCTTGATTTGACTGGATTACGCGACAATGCGTCGGCGTTAGTGTTGAGCTTTCCCGGTTTGTGCACGAACTCATATTCATAGTCCCTCAGTTTCAGTCTCCAACGTACAAGTCGTTGTCCCGGATCTTTTACAGAATCTATCCATTTTAATGGTTCGTGATCACTAAAAAGCGTGAACTTTCTACCGTATAAGTATGGTCTGAAATGTAGCACTGCATAGAGAACGGCTAAACACTCCTTCTCAGTGGTAGTATAATTCTGTTCTGGTTTTGTTAAGTTTCGCGACAAGTACGCAACGGGCAGATCATTACCGTTAGTATTCTGACTGAGCACTGCGCCTATCGCAACGTCTGAGGCGTCAGTTGTCAAAGTAAAGGGCTCATTAAAATTAGGAAACTGTAGAATAGGAGACTTGCACAATGCTCCGCGTAATATTTTAAAACTCTTAGTGTGTTCCGCGTTCCAATCAAACTTCGCGTTTTTCTTCAATAATTCAGTCAACGGCTTCGCGATCGCGGCGAAGTTCTCTATAAAGCGACGATAGTAGCCTACTAAGCCTAGGAACTCCCGAACATTGCGCTGTGTCTGTGGATACGGAAAATTCTTCACAGCGCTTATTTTACCTGGGTCTGGGCGTACCCCGTTTCGACCTATTATGTGTCCTAGGTAAGCTACTTCCGTACGCAGAAAGTCGCACTTATCCGGTTGCAATGTAAGTTTCGCGTCGCGTAGTCTATTAAATAACCGTTGTACTTTCCTCCGGTGTTCTTCCAGAGATTTGGCGTATACGACTATGTCATCTAAGTAAACGAAAACTTCTACTCCTTGCAATCCACGCAACACCTGATCCATTAATCGTTGGAAGGTCGCCGGCGCGTTCTTAAGTCCTTCCGGCATTCGTACGTACTCGTAATGACCGTTCGGTGTCGTGAATGCAGTTTTCGCGCGATCTTTCGGTTCCATTCCGATTTGCTGAAACCCGCTTGCCAAATCAAATACTGAGAAATAACGCGCCTCGCCTAGGTGATCCATGATATCAGTGATATTGGGCAATGGATACGCGTCCCCGATCGTCTTCTCATTTAATTTCCTAAAATCTATCACCATACGCCAGCGTTTATTCCCGTGGGAATCTGGTTTTTTCGGTACTATCCAGAGTGGCGAATTGTACGGTGAGCTTGATGGTGTTATAATATTATCCGTTAGTTTTAAGGAGATTTGCCGCGCGATCTCTTCTTTATGTATCGGTGGAAATCTGTATTGACGTGTATTAATCGGTAGGTCGTCTGTTGTCGGTATTGTGTGAGTGATGCACGGTGTCGATTGTAGTTTGTCACCCGGTAGATGGAAGGTTTTAGGGTATTCCTCTATCAAATCGATTACGTGCTCGCGTTCTTCGGCGTTAAGGTGTTCGAGCCGCAAGCGAGAGAGCACCTCACTCACCCGATCAGTCGTCACCGGCTTTTCCGCGCGTTCGGAGTCTGTATCGAAATATTCCTGTTCTTCGGGAAAATTATGGTACTCGAACGGCACTATGTTTTGTGGCGGAATCTCAATTTCCACGCGCTTGTCTAAGGTATTAATCGCTAGCACGTGGCACGCGCCCTGACTGACTGAGACGGCTGCCTCACCGATATAGATACCGTCCGCAATGCTCACTCGCGGCAAATAGCCCTCCGTTAAATCTCTCCCTTCGTCCACGTCTATCCTAAGTACTTGTCGCGCGCGCGGCTGCAGATGGTATACTCGCGTCGCTGGCGAGCTGCGTCGCGCGCTGTTCGGTTCGGATTCTCCGACGAATCGCATTGGTCTTATCGGATCGGTTTGTGTTACTAAAGTGTTGTGTGCAAATGAAATCTCTGCACGTTCTTGCCGCAGGTATTCTTTACCGAGAATTCCGTCGCTTCGTATTGGAAAGTTAGATCGTACTACGTGGAATTTTACTACTTGCCCGAGCAAGGTTAAAGTGGTCGTGCCTAGAGTTTCGGTTTGCTCCATAGTAATCCCTGTTATGATTACTGATTCGTCTAGCGCGACAGACACGTCTTCCCCGAGAGCTTTTAACTTTATTATATTTACATCTGCTCCAGTATCAATTAAAAAGTAGGCAAATTCCCGTCGTAGTTCTACCGCGTGCATTTTAACTTGTGGTGAATCGCGGTTCGACTCGAAGCGTATTACTGCGGGTTTTCCTCCAGAAACCTCACGGTTGCTCGACGCTCCGTGCTGTGCGGGCTCGGCGGCGCGTCCGACCGACGAGCTCCTCGAGAGTTTAAATCTGGTTCCCTGGTCAATTCAGGTGACGCTTGTTCACGTCTTGGCGGTGGTTGCCATCGCGGTGGTGATCGCGGAGGTGGCGGAGAGTCATTTCGTCGCATTGGTTCGTAATCGCGGTTATTTCCCGGGCGGTTAGTTCCGTAGCGATATTGGCGTTCTGGCGACATGGCGCGGGGCGGCGTCAAGCGTTGCGCGGCACATTGACAAGTGCACGGCGCAGCGTACGGTGTCGGCGGGTACAGTACGTTCGGCGGCGGATAGTAACCCGTCGGTGGCAAACCCGAATGATGCGAACTCAGAGGCGGCGATTTTAATATACTAGCAGACGCTCCCAGATGTTCGTGAGACGGTCCCGCTGCCCGCTGGTCGTAAGGGCTAAGCGGTCGGGGTGAAGGAGTACGCGACGGCACTTCCTCCTCTCTGCGCGATACGAGCAGTCTCGCCGACTCCAAACCCGTGTTTCTGGATGCCTTCATTCGGTGTTCTATTTGTGCCGCAATTCCTACGGCTGCATCTAGATCTTTCGGCGCACGCGCTTCTATTTCTCGCATCATTTCGTCCGGTAACCCCCGCACGAACCCCTCAAGGGCACTCTCTCTAACCGGAATCATCATTGTTTCCGACCCAGTCGAATGCGTTTCCTGCAGCGCTATCCTTGCCCCTGAGACGAGTGCCGATAATCTATCGTAAAACCCGTAAACCCCCTCATCGCGTCGCATCCGGATAGTAACGATATCCTTCATGTATTGCGCGAAAGTTCTGTGGCCCCCAAAACGCGTCTTTAGATGTTTAATTAGCGAGTCGACGGTGGAAAAATCCTTTTCATAAGTACTTACTCCCGCTCGACCCTCGAGTTTATTTATCACTCCGCGCACGAACGCGTCCTCCCAAGCCGGCGGTACGAGAGCCGCGCCTCCGCGTACTCTCCTAACGAATTCGCTCAATGGTATATTTGACCCGTCATAACTGGGTATCCCGACTAACCCCTGTTGGAGGGCGTATATCTCCGCCATCATAGAGGTCGATGCATCGGGATCTACGCCCGATCTACGCGTGGTGTTGTTCGCGGTCGATTCGTTTGGCTGACTCATTTTTGGCTAGTCGATACCGGGGCGCTTGTGTCTAGTTATGTACAGCGCTCCTGTGTTGTGTCGACCGTAAAGGACAAGGCTAATCTAGGCGTTTATCGAATTCAAAACAACATGCACATAACCTAAAAATAAAATTATTACTCTGTCTTGATTCGTCACACCGTTAATCAGAAATATAACCTCAAAGGTGGAAATTTAAGTAAATAAAAGGAAATATCCAATGAAAATTATAATTAATAATATATATATATAAAGAAAGGAAGATAGCAATTGGTGGAAGCAACCGTATCCCACTTCTGACACCAATTCAGAAGTGGATATAATAGTAATAGAAATATGAAGTATAATAATATATATATATCTGAAATAAAAAGAATGATGAAAAACCTAATTGGTGGAAGACACAAAATGAATCCCACTTCTGACACCAATTCAGCTGTTACGTCCGGGCGAGGCTTATCACGACTTTGATGTTTGTCAAGACGGTCGATGAGAAATCCGCGAGCGGCCTGCCGTGCGACCGGTCGTAACGCTTGAATATTTTTGTTAATTTAATTACAATAAATCAACGGCAATCTAACTGAAGATCATCATAGCGGTATTCTAATCCCTTCCTGGAAGAGGAGGGATTTTCTAGTTTATTCAGTACAAACTAAACGGAGAAGTTAAGTTAAAAATCTAATATCGCGTTTAGTTGTTTGCAGGACTAATAGGATTCGTGTGTCTTCTCAAGACCCGTACAGGTCCCCAATTGTTCTCGCGAGGTTATGTTTTCGCCCGGTGTACAATGCTATGGTATATGAGGTGTGACGACACAACACAGATTAAATCAAAGAGAGTAATATAAGGAGAAAACAAAAGTAGTTATATTCAATTGAAAATAATTATATAAAGAAAAGATAGAATATATAGAGAACGGTAGAACAGATGTGTTACGAATTTGATTAACAATGAAAGAATTACTGCGTAGATATTATCGCAGTATTGAGAAAAGTTCATTTGTAGTGCGCGACAATGATGCGCCTTCATACGAGCGCTTTCGGATATCAGTAATTACCCCTTTACAATCGACAAGTTAACAAGGAATCTTGCACGGTCAAGTGACCGTGCCCGTGGGATCCCGCCGTGGCCTAAGCTCGGTATGATCATACAATAAGGTGGTAATTGTCGTCGTGTTTCGCGACTGGAGGTTCCTACCGTGTCGCTGGTCTTCGGTTATGCTCGGATATTCTCGCTTTGGCTACGTTCGCGCTCTTACTCGCTTTGTCTCTCTCTCTCTCCTTCGCTCTATCTCCTCCGTTCTGCGCTATCTCTCTCTCTCTCTCTCTCTCTGGCGGTAGGTCGGTTGGAAATTTCAGGTTTTGGTGGAAACGATGATAATACCTTCGAATCGTAAGATAATTTCAGTACTTTGAACCTTCTTGATTTGCCTATGCTCTTCGATAATTGAGCCGGGAACTAGTCCGTTACAAGGGGTCGGCAAGTCAGGAAGATAGTGCTTCTATTCAGATATTTCGATAAGCTAATTCCGACTTTAATCGCCATACGAGCGAGGAACAACCTTTCCGCGTTCTGTTCAAGTTAAAGAATAAAAGAAAGAGTAATGCAAATGAAATCGAAAAGGAAACTTAAACTAACGTGTCCGACGCAATTTGTCGGCCACGTGCAGAACGTAACGCGTACACCTTCGCACTTTCACTAAATTAAAGAAAAACTGAGTCTGTGTCTCACTTAAACTGAATTTATAAGCTAAGGCTTTTACGAGGATTAATGAGTCCTTATCGTTGCACACTGCGAGAAGAATATGCACTTTAGGCTCAGTAAATTAAAGATATCTAAGCTATCCTCGGACAGCGACCTGCGTACCTCACGACTTTACAGCCAACTGCCCAGAGAAATCCGTCGTGAGACGGCTCCTGGGCTCGCTCTAGGCCAGTTTTTCATACCCTAACCATGGAAACGGTCGATCAGCGGTCGATTCAGTGTACAAATATTGTGTTACTATGCTCGCTCGATGTTCAGCGAGAGACTTTCGTTTGCTCATTTATCCTCCTTTAATTATTCAGTTTTATTGCAAATAAAATATGATTGCCTTGACTCAGCTATTCAGAACTTTAGTAGTGCACGCTCCTGACTTATATGCTTGAACAGAACTAGGTTGATATCTGGGCAATGCCTTATTGCCACGAAAATCATAAATTACTTTTGAGAGAGAGGGAAACTAAAAATTAACACGCGGAACCTCATCGCGAATTCCTTAACCTACACACACATACGTCCATACCGCTCACACACACTCATACTATATTCACGCATTCATACCCGCTCGCACGCTTATAACTACTTACATCTACTTATATATATATATACGATGGGACGAATATGATTCCACGGTGAGGGAATTCCACTACATATCAACAACTCGACAGCACCACATATACGATGAGGCTAAACCGTGATACAAGTAATTCGTATACGCGGCCTGGAGGAAAAATAGAATAATCATGATTTTACAACTAATACTCTAACAGCGCACCGGATGCGATGAGGCTAAGCCGTTATACAAGTAATTCGTAATCCGGCGGCCGGAATAAAGGAAAGAAAAGAGAGTTTAATTTGAAACATAGAATAAGAGAAAAGGAAAAAATCAAAAAGTTACGCTGGGACGTAACAACAGATAGAAAATCAAAAAATAAATAATAACGACCAAGTGTGGGACCGATTACCGCCTCCTCTACACATGGCCGCCAGGCATTTCCTCAAAAATGGGACAATCCTGGATTATAATTACGTTTCGTCCTGGATCCACTCGACAGGACTCATCAGTAGGGCTGATGTCGAGTGGAACCTGCCCTAGACGTGCCATTGGTTACAGTGGCTAAGGTGGTTACGGTCTCGGAATATGTCCATTAACTCGCGAACAATGTTCGCGAGAAATGTACAATTCCTATACGCCATCTATTGGGGAACAATTTAATCAAAAATATTACGGCGTATGTAATGTATGTAAAAGTTTATTATTTCACCGGTGCATATATGATATTCATACTTTCGTTGCCAATACGGTGTACAGATAGAAAATCAAAAAATAAATAATAACGACCAAGTGTGGGACCGATTACCGCCTCCTCTACACATGGCCGCCAGGCATTTCCTCAAAAATGGGACAATCCTGGATTATAATTACGTTTCGTCCTGGATCCACTCGACAGGACTCATCAGTAGGGCTGATGTCGAGTGGAACCTGCCCTAGACGTGCCATTGGTTACAGTGGCTAAGGTGGTTACGGTCTCGGAATATGTCCATTAACTCGCGAACAATGTTCGCGAGAAATGTACAATTCCTATACGCCATCTATTGGGGAACAATTTAATCAAAAATATTACGGCGTATGTAATGTATGTAAAAGTTTATTATTTCACCGGTGCATATATGATATTCATACTTTCGTTGCCAATACGGTGTACAGATAGAAAATCAAAAAATAAATAATAACGACCAAGTGTGGGACCGATTACCGCCTCCTCTACACATGGCCGCCAGGCATTTCCTCAAAAATGGGACAATCCTGGATTATAATTACGTTTCGTCCTGGATCCACTCGACAGGACTCATCAGTAGGGCTGATGTCGAGTGGAACCTGCCCTAGACGTGCCATTGGTTACAGTGGCTAAGGTGGTTACGGTCTCGGAATATGTCCATTAACTCGCGAACAATGTTCGCGAGAAATGTACAATTCCTATACGCCATCTATTGGGGAACAATTTAATCAAAAATATTACGGCGTATGTAATGTATGTAAAAGTTTATTATTTCACCGGTGCATATATGATATTCATACTTTCGTTGCCAATACGGTGTACAGATAGAAAATCAAAAAATAAATAATAACGACCAAGTGTGGGACCGATTACCGCCTCCTCTACACATGGCCGCCAGGCATTTCCTCAAAAATGGGACAATCCTGGATTATAATTACGTTTCGTCCTGGATCCACTCGACAGGACTCATCAGTAGGGCTGATGTCGAGTGGAACCTGCCCTAGACGTGCCATTGGTTACAGTGGCTAAGGTGGTTACGGTCTCGGAATATGTCCATTAACTCGCGAACAATGTTCGCGAGAAATGTACAATTCCTATACGCCATCTATTGGGGAACAATTTAATCAAAAATATTACGGCGTATGTAATGTATGTAAAAGTTTATTATTTCACCGGTGCATATATGATATTCATACTTTCGTTGCCAATACGGTGTACAGATAGAAAATCAAAAAATAAATAATAACGACCAAGTGTGGGACCGATTACCGCCTCCTCTACACATGGCCGCCAGGCATTTCCTCAAAAATGGGACAATCCTGGATTATAATTACGTTTCGTCCTGGATCCACTCGACAGGACTCATCAGTAGGGCTGATGTCGAGTGGAACCTGCCCTAGACGTGCCATTGGTTACAGTGGCTAAGGTGGTTACGGTCTCGGAATATGTCCATTAACTCGCGAACAATGTTCGCGAGAAATGTACAATTCCTATACGCCATCTATTGGGGAACAATTTAATCAAAAATATTACGGCGTATGTAATGTATGTAAAAGTTTATTATTTCACCGGTGCATATATGATATTCATACTTTCGTTGCCAATACGGTGTACAGATAGAAAATCAAAAAATAAATAATAACGACCAAGTGTGGGACCGATTACCGCCTCCTCTACACATGGCCGCCAGGCATTTCCTCAAAAATGGGACAATCCTGGATTATAATTACGTTTCGTCCTGGATCCACTCGACAGGACTCATCAGTAGGGCTGATGTCGAGTGGAACCTGCCCTAGACGTGCCATTGGTTACAGTGGCTAAGGTGGTTACGGTCTCGGAATATGTCCATTAACTCGCGAACAATGTTCGCGAGAAATGTACAATTCCTATACGCCATCTATTGGGGAACAATTTAATCAAAAATATTACGGCGTATGTAATGTATGTAAAAGTTTATTATTTCACCGGTGCATATATGATATTCATACTTTCGTTGCCAATACGGTGTACAGATAGAAAATCAAAAAATAAATAATAACGACCAAGTGTGGGACCGATTACCGCCTCCTCTACACATGGCCGCCAGGCATTTCCTCAAAAATGGGACAATCCTGGATTATAATTACGTTTCGTCCTGGATCCACTCGACAGGACTCATCAGTAGGGCTGATGTCGAGTGGAACCTGCCCTAGACGTGCCATTGGTTACAGTGGCTAAGGTGGTTACGGTCTCGGAATATGTCCATTAACTCGCGAACAATGTTCGCGAGAAATGTACAATTCCTATACGCCATCTATTGGGGAACAATTTAATCAAAAATATTACGGCGTATGTAATGTATGTAAAAGTTTATTATTTCACCGGTGCATATATGATATTCATACTTTCGTTGCCAATACGGTGTACAGATAGAAAATCAAAAAATAAATAATAACGACCAAGTGTGGGACCGATTACCGCCTCCTCTACACATGGCCGCCAGGCATTTCCTCAAAAATGGGACAATCCTGGATTATAATTACGTTTCGTCCTGGATCCACTCGACAGGACTCATCAGTAGGGCTGATGTCGAGTGGAACCTGCCCTAGACGTGCCATTGGTTACAGTGGCTAAGGTGGTTACGGTCTCGGAATATGTCCATTAACTCGCGAACAATGTTCGCGAGAAATGTACAATTCCTATACGCCATCTATTGGGGAACAATTTAATCAAAAATATTACGGCGTATGTAATGTATGTAAAAGTTTATTATTTCACCGGTGCATATATGATATTCATACTTTCGTTGCCAATACGGTGTA